>CM031086.1:23167429-23730733 GCA_018257905.1 Gillenia trifoliata
AGATGGTGATCATGATCGCAGACCATATTCTCCAAGTTATGACAATGGTGCTGGACCAATTGAAGACGCTGATGGATATGACAAGTGAGTCCCCAATTGCTTCACATTTCTAGCTTATACTGCAGGGTTGTCGTTATACATTGTCTTTCGGACTATGCTGTCATTATAAAGTGGTTGATTTTTATTTAGCATGTATCTGAATGTAATGCTGATCTTTTACGTTGGCCGTGTGTTCTTATGTTATGCTGTTGTAGGAAACCTATGCACGATGACAAGGACGGAAGAGATCACTGGAGGTCTCCTGATAGAGCATCAAGATCACCATCTGGATCTAGGTCCAGATCTGCTGAGTTATCACCTGTGCGCAGCAGATAAGGAAAAAGGCCGCCATGTGGATGCATAAACATTCGTTTGATGACGTTTGGCAGATTTTTGAATATTTCGGGTTTGTAATATCAGTTTATTGTGCCTGAGTTGTAGGCTTGTGTGCAAACATTTGGAACAATTAAAACCTTGGTTTGGTTTCTTTGGACCGTCAAAGTTCTATGGTTTCATTTGATGTGTATTAAATTGAAACAAAATAATAGTAATAATTCGTACGCTGGTCAAATCCGCTGCTCAATCAATTCATACAAGCATACTTGTGCAGTCATGAAATTTCAAGAATGAGAAACTGAAATGGCAATCTGTTCGAGCACTGGTAGTACATAATCATGCTAACGTCATGAGAGATATAGACATGGTTGTTCGACTGCATATAGAGTAGTCATAAGAGATAGACATATGGTTGTATGACTATTGATTGGGCAGAACCTAATTGCAATTAAAAAGGTAGAACCTAATTGCAATTTAATAGTTTTTAGTAACCTTATTAGTAGAAGTTTAATCCTCAGCGCGCATCACAATTTCAGTTAGTCATTTTAACTAGTTATGTCCATTAGTCCATAAGCAAATGCATCATGAACTAAACCCTAAACCTATATATAAATGAGAGAAGCAAGTCAGCCTTGGTATTACGGTTTACTAAACCCTAAACCTACATATAAATGAGAGAAGCAAGTCGGCCTTGTTATTACGGTTTAACAGTGTTCCTCTCCACGTTTTGAGTTCGAGACTAGGCCCTATTTAATTGTCAAGTGAGTCTAAGTCAAATAGTGCACCCGCTTTGCCAAATCCACTGCGTATATTTTTTGTTTTCTCCCCATAAATTAAAACGTGTATCCATAATCCACTTGAGATTTTAGAATGGTTTGAGTTAATAGGAAGACCTGGCCCTAAAGTTGACGGCCCGTCGTGGAAGAATCAACTGCCCTTTTTGTTTCTATATAACAAGTTGGAATCCTTCGTTTTCGTTACAAACCATGTCAAAGCTCTCACCTTTAACACACAAATTCCTTTGAAACTGAAATTCCCATTTCTCAGAAGAGAGAGAAAGAGCAGAGAGAGAGAGAGAGAGTTAGAGAGAGAAAAATGGCAGTTGGGTTATTGGAGGTGAATCTTGTGAGTGCAAAGGGCCTTGGAGACACCGATTTATTCAGTATATTTTCTCTCATCTTTCTCCTCTTTATTTTCTTTATTTGCAACATAATTTGTTCAGTAGTTGAAATCATTCATAAAACTCGTTGGGTTTCTTCAAATTTTAATTTCTGTGTTTTTTTCCTAACATGCTTAATATTTTTTAAAATTTAGTCAACCTTTTTGCTCTCCACTATTTACATGTTCATCTCCATGTCCCTCTTGAAAAGTTCAAAACTTCAAACAATTTGGCCACCAATATATTCTCTGGAAGTCTGGTTAAAGTCAACTTTTACAATGTTTCAAGTAACCCGAAATTTTCCGGGATTATTTGTTGGATTGCTTCAAAAAATTTCAGTAGAAACTATTAAAATGTTCGCATATTTACCAGGAGAAATGGTTGTATTTTTTGTTTTTGCTACGTGACCTAGCCTACTCCTGCTCATCACCCTACCCACCCGCGCCGCTAGGCTAACCGAGTGGCTTACAGAAGTGGTGTTTTCGCTCTGCTAGAGATGTGCATCAATTTCTGCATGAAAAATTACTTCTTTTTTGCTGTTGCTGTTGTTGTTGTTGTTGTTGTTGTTGTTGTTGTTGTTGTTGTTGTATGTTAACACAAAGTATGCTTTAGCAGCTCGTATGGATCCGTACGTTGTGATTCAATACAAAGGCCAAGAGAAAAAGAGCAGCGTCGCCAGAGGTAACTTCTAAAGTTTCTAATTGCACCAAACACTTGAATAAAATGCTTTTCGTAAATCTGGTTTCTTGAGTTTTTGGACAAACAAGGCAAGTCAATTAAATAAGAACAATTATTGGTATTACCGTAAGAACAAATATATTCTATGATTTGTTGCGTAATGCACTGAATTAACTAATAGAAGACTTTTTCTGGCACAACTATAGCAGACTTTGAGAAATAAATTGGTATTAGATGGCATCTCTACCGTAAACTCTAGGCATTTGTAGACTGGTGGGCGTATTAATTTATCGATCAACGCAGTCTCCTTCCCTTTAAACAGCGTGGCCAAGTTGCCTTCTAGACGCTGAAGTAGTTAATAAACTCATGGCCTGCAAGTAAACGTTTACATAATTTATCAAAACATCAAATGATCGAAAGCCCTGCTTGTAATATTAAAACGGTCACATTGTGATTCTTAGTCATTGTGGCAACTTCAACTTTCGTGTTGTGTTGTGTTGTGTTGTATTGTGTTGTGTTGCGTAACTACAAAGACTAGATGTACTAATATGAAACGGTAACGCAGAGCAAGGAAGCAATCCGGAGTGGAACGAGAGATTTACATTCAGGGCAGAATATCCAGGGTCAGGGGAGCAGTATAAGATCACCCTCAAAATCATGGATAAAGACACCTTCACTTCTGATGACTATATCGGCCAAGCAACGTAAGTAACAATATTCTAAATTTCATATGTAATATTAATGTAGAGCTCAGCTGCTTAAATACTATAGAATACTGTGATCAATAGACATGTATGTATTTTGATTTAATGAATCTTCTCAGCCTAAACACGAGAATGTTAATGGATGGATGAAATGTGACACAAGACCTATCTATTACCGAGAATATATATGTTCTTCATAATTCGTCATGACTGATATACGGAAAATCAAATTTGGTCTTAATTTGCAGAATATATGTGAAGGATTTATTGGCACTGGGAGTGCAGAATGGAACTGCCGAACAACATCCTCTTAAATATAGCGTTGTTCGCGCTAATAATACTTATCGCGGGGAGATTAAAGTCGGTCTAACTTTCACTCCGAAGGTAACTTTTTTTTCGCTTCATTTTCCCCTTAAAGTTTAGCACACATATTCAACAATGACCATTTCTTGTTTGATTGATGAGGGTGTGGTGTTTTTTGGTCTGCATTTTGTAGGTAGAACAGGATTACGGGGGACAATCGTTTGGAGGATGGAAGCACAGTGCTGCATATCCATAGAGAAACAATACTTCTGCAGATGGGAGAGTTTGAGCTCGAATCCGGGCCCACACTTGATCTGTGGGACCCATGCTGACAGTAGTTAAGCTCCTCAAGAGGAGAAGAACTTACATAGAACGGATTTACTGTCACGTGGCATCTTTTGTCCAATAATGTATTGTCATGTATAAGTTTTCCTCTACATGGCAATGTTTTATTGGATTTGATCGTCATGTGACAGTGAATCCGTTCCATGTAAGTTGTTCTCAAGAGGATTTTATGGCTGGTGTGTTGCTAGGCCTAGGCTTATTTCCACTTTAGCCTCCTTGTAATCTCTCAAATTCTTGGTTCTTAGGTTTGAAAGCAAATTTATTGATATATTATGCAACTTTTTTTTTGTTTGGATTAGTTGTGTTATGTAATCAGTTGGTAGATGAATAGAATCATGTTTGAAATTAAATTTCCATATGACGACTTACCCCGTAATGATTTTATCTTCTCAAACATCTATGCTTCCGATTCTTTAAGGTTACGCATTTGAGTCTCTTTCTTGTATTATCGCTTGTATCAAAAAAGTATTTCGCCCTTTTATTCGGAGTAAGAAAATAGTTATTTGGTAAGAAAATAGTTATTTGGTTTGTTTTGCGGATGAGAAGTGATTTTCAAACACCGTTTTTAACTTCTCACACACCTCTCTTTATTTATGACCATCGAATTGAATAAGTCAAACAGAATCAAATGCCAAAATTAAACAAAGGTGTGTAAGAAGGTAAGAGGCATGTGTAGAAATCACTTCCCTTGTGGATTTGTCCCAACTCCCAAATGTCTCACACACAGATTTTCAAAGTTCCCTATAACAACTCATGGGAGAGATTAACACTGCTAACCAAAATCATTAATTACACAAATCCATATCATCTGCCGTCTTAGCTCAGCTGGTAGAGCGCATGGCTTTTAACCATGTGGTCGTGGGTTCGATTCCCACAGACGGCGTTTTGATTTATACTTTGTTTATTTTAATCTCTGCAATATTTTTTTTGTTTACTTTTTCAAATTTGGTGTTATATTTTTCTGTTCATGGACTTCACGTCCCCACTAGCCTCCTCCTGCAGTTGAAATTAAATGGAAGTTCAACTTGTAGAAAAAAGAGATCATGGGATGGCCATGCACTTCCCTAACAGCAACAATAATGATAATAATTCCAACTGTATACAATCACAGATTCATACCCGATAATGATTCTTCCACCCACACCAACTATCCTTTCGTTCCGTCTAGTGATATTTATTTTTATTTGAATGAAATAAGTCCGTCTAGTGATATTTATTTTTATTTGAATGAAATAAGTCTCAAATTCAACCCACATAAATTAATACCGATGACAATATATATTTGTGATGAGTTCGATACCTGGTTATGGCAACCAAAAAAAGATTCTTCCACGCCACATTCTCATTTCTCTCATGGATTTCAATTTCCCAATTTTCCCTCTTCTGCTATTTCTTCCCTCTCTCAATCTTTTCAAATCTCAACCTCCTCTTGTTTTTCCACCTACCCTTAATGGCACCCACGAAGTCACCCCTCCCTCTCTCCGTTTTAGGCACCTTTTCTTGTCTCAATAACTTCCATTATTCCTGCAGCCCTCAGATTCTTGTTTCCAAACTGTTAGCCGGTGATCTTTGCCTCTGCGAATAATGAAATTCGAAGACTTTCTAATGCAACGAAGCGAGGAGAAGCAGAAAAGACTTGATCTTGAGGAAGAGGTTTAAATTTTATGAGTTTTTCGCTCTCTTCCGGCGTAGTTTTTTACGTAACATGTTAGGAATTTGTCACACAAACTCAAATTCTTATATATTTACAGGTTAAGAAATTGCAGGCAAAGTTGGATGGAGAACAAGCACTTGGCAGGTTTCTGCATTGTGCACTTCATGGACCTGTTCAGTCACATCCATGTCTTTTACCATTGCTTCCACCTCAGGTATGTTGTATTAATACAACGAGAAACTTTCTATTGTCAGACTGAATCTAGACCGGTTTGGTCATGTTGATTCTTGCATGAACATGCGGTCTAGATTCACAGTCTGACAACATAAGCATTTTGATCACATTTTCTATAGATATAAAGAAGGACACACCATCGATATTGTTGATAAAAATGTAGGTATGTTTTGCTTGCTACAATGATATCAACACATTTTCTATGGCAGGTTCAGGAGCTGTTTTCGGAGCTTGCAATGGTGGAGGAAGAGATAGGGCAACTCGAAAGAAAAGTCGAAGAGCTGAAACTGAGGTTGTACCAAGAGAGGGAACAAACAAAAGAATGGGAAGTGCACAGGAGGCAATTAGGGCAACAGAATCACTTGTTGTGCAGGGTGGGAAACCAGTCAGTGGCGAATGACGGGAGATGCAGATCACAGAACTACGAAGCTTTGAGAATTTTGAGAAAAGAAAGAAGGTTGAAGGATAGGAGAGCCTCTGTGGGTTCTGCAGCAGATATCCCTCGGTGGAATTTCACAAAGTCCGATGGTAAACTGCTTGTTTAATACAAAAGGCCTCAATAGTATTAGTAATCGAACTACTTGACTTGCGTTGTATGTTATTTTGTAAGATTTCCGATGTGGGACTGTACATTCTTCAACAAATCTGATTGGAATTGGATTGTACCGATTGTCCGATTTTACTAGGTGCCAACCCCATCAAAATTATGTATGCAGGACGTCCGTTCTTTCTCAAATGGCGGAAGTTTCATGAAAATTTCACTTATGATCAATTTTATTCAACTTTGATTTGATCTCGTTTATTGATAGGGTTGATTATCTAGTGTATAGAATCGCCCTTTAGACCTTCGACTTTAGGTTTTAATAGTATTCAATACTTAAACCCATAATCAAAGTGACTAACCAATCCGAGACTAGAATCCTAAAGTTTAAGATCTAAATGTTGATTGAATCACCGTGATTTTACACCCTAAAACAATCAACCCGTGTCAATAAATAGGATCGAAACTTAAAGATTACTGAGTAGAAATCATCGTTTCTCAACGTGTCAGTTCGTTACAAATAAGTAATTATTTTGTGTGTGTGTTTGAACAGGAGAAACTGCTGAATTGTCAAGGAGAGTAAGTGGAAGAAGCAGAAACCAGGGCAATGGAGAAAATGATCTGAAACCAAATGAACTCTCAGAAGAACTTCTCAAGTGCCTGATATCCATATTTCTTGAACTGAAACAAACATCATTGGACAAAGAGGGATCATCCGCTGTCCCAAAGCTTGCTCTCTCTTGCATGAACTCAAAAGGGCTCATTCCGAAGACCTCATTCAACTGCAAATCATCCACAATTTTCTTCAACTACAACACCTCGACCAATGCCGACCCTTACTGCATATTGCCAGACTTAGACGGCGCTGTCAGGGACGTTGGTCCATACAAGAACTTCATCCAGATCACTAGGAGCTCGTTCGATGTCAGCCGCTTGTCTGAGAGCTTGGCAGGAATCGAAAAGTTGAGGTAATTGCTTACTTGACCTACAAGCATTGTCAAAACTGGAAAGTATTGTTTTGATGACATTTTTTTTGTGAATTCAGGAATTTGATGCATAAGCTGTGTGACGTGGACTTGACTTTCTTGACCTACAAGCAAAAGTTGGCGTTCTGGATCAACATCTACAATGCCTGCATCATGCATGTACTGTAAGAGATCTTAAGCAACGTTTAGTAAAAGACCGAAAAATCCGATAACGATACGTAATGGGAAGCTTCTGTTTCTTATCAAATTTCAGGCATTTTTGGAGCATGGGCTGCCTTCCACACAGGAGAAACTGCTGGCACTTATGAACAAGGTACGCTGATGTCTGGTTAATTTTCAGATAACATTTAAAGCACGTATACGGTTTAAGGTTTAGGGTTTAGGTTTAGGCTGTAAACTGTGATTTATAGCTTCACATAAACTGCGACTAAATGATCCCATTTCTGACTAGGCTGCACTGAACGTCGGAGGCATAGTGCTGAATGCTCTGGCAATAGAGCATTTCATTCTCCGCCACCCATCTGAATCGAAACATGTACGTGAAAAGGATATCGAAACTTGATCTCCAACTGCACCCTCTCTTTTTTCGTATGTGTGTTTTTTCGCTGATCAATTTACATCTCACTCGGTAGGGGCCTGCCTATGAGAAGGAAATGCTACTAAGACATGCCTATGGTCTTGGATACCCCGAACCTAATGTCACATTCGCCCTTTGCCGCGGCAGTTGGTCCTCACCGGCAGTAAGTAGTGCCTAGCTCTCCCCTACTTTATTTCAGAACATTTTTCTCCGTAAATTTGATGAAATTAAGCTCTGATGTGCATGCAGTTAAGGGTTTATACCTCCGACGACATAGTCAATGAGTTGGAGAGAGCAAAACTGGAGTACTTGGAAGCTTCAGTGGGAGTTACAAGCAAGAAGAAGATTGTGGTGCCCAAGCTTCTTCAATGGCACATACTCGATTTTGCGGATGGTATGGAATCGTTGCTGGAGTGGATTTACAGCCAACTGCCGCGGTCTGGATCGCTGAAAAGATTGATGATGGAGTGCTTGAATGGAGAAACAAAGTCTCCGATAAGCAAAATGGTGGAAGTCCAACCGTATGAATCCGAGTTCCGGTACTTGTTGCCATTGTGAGCCAAAAAAACAAGACTTGCAGAAGGGCATAGCGTAGCTTTCATGTCATGGGTTAATCGAAATGTAACTAGCTCCTGCGAAAGATTAATTACTGTGCAAAGAAATTAATTTGTGAGTAGCTAATAACTTTATTGTACACTCTCTTCAAGCATTCCACTGGAAATGCGTAATTCAGATGGCTTTAAATTACATCACCTTTTATGTCCTACAAATTACAAATAGTACAGACTGAAAATCAAGAAAAACACTTTCCGAGCGAAAGAAAATGAACTCGAGACAATTCTGTGAATGCGTATACAGAGTTTTTGGCCGCTGTACAGAAAAATACATTAAACATGCGGATAGCCAGAATAGTTGGCAGTACCCGGCGGGTTTTCTATTCTCCCTCCAAAACTTGATTACTGGTTTCCGATGTCCTTACTAACTACATGTGGGCATGAGAGGGCTCAACTGAGAAATTTACGATCCTGTTCAGAAGATTCAACCCAAATACAGTTTCTTCACAGTTCACTTTAACTGACATTTCCAATGGTTCTGTACATCTACCTTCGAGAGTAATGGTTATCAAGCAGGGGGCTGAGGTGCTTAAAATCTTGCTGCTGAACCGTAAGCACAAACCTGTTGCGTCATCAAGCTTCGCTGCAACTGGCAAATCAACGGATACAAGATGAAGATTTGCATTGCTTAGCATCTTCAATGCAAGACTTCGACAGATTACAAGAAATTTGTCTTCAACCAATGAATTGTCCTTATCCAACTCCTTGATGTGATCAGTGAAGGTGCACCTGTTGAAGAAAACACAACATTCAATATAGAATACACAACAGAGACCGAATGAGAAGGGGTGTTTCGGGAACTATGATCAATAAGTTAAAATTTGTCTATATGACATTAGAAAAACAATTCACTTTACCTTCTTACGCATTCAAACATTCCACGCAGTTGAGACTCCTTATTTGTGAAGGCTTCAACATCCATAGGAAGAGCATTTACAAAGTATCCAATGTCAGGCCGCAACTTAATAGGATGCCTCTTGCCGTTACAATATAAGGTCAGTTTTAGAGGCAGGAGGTGGTGATGGAAGCGAACCTGGATGCTTCTTGTCATTGTCTGACCAGGTTCCAGAGAAGTGATCTCTTCTACAGAACCTAGATTTGGCTCATTATTTTGAGGTGTCGTGGAGCTGCGGTATCAAGATAATCGTAACAAAAGATTAACCCCTTACAAGAGATATAAACATTCTTAATGTCAAAGGTATATGATAACTGGCATCACCGACATCCATGAAAGAATAAAAATAAAATAAACTCAGAAACAAGAAAACTGGACTTTCCTTAGATTAGCATTGTACAAGACAAGTACAGTTAAATTACCTTTCATCTGAAAATGAAGCTTGCTCTACAGAATCCTTGCCTTTTCCAGATTCCTCATCCACCAAAGTTATATCAGACATGGTCTCCTTTGAGCAGTTCTTGAAGGAAACTTCTATACATATAAACAAAGGAGAAATACTTGAAATCTCAGATGAAAATGAATAGTCAACCTTTAAGCCATTTCCACTCACAGGGTCTAAGAGTGGATAGCTTTTAGGTCTAATTTGACCTCCGATGTCCCCGATGGAGATTCTTGCTGAAGATGTACGGACTTGACTTTGTTCTGAAGTATTTGGGTTTGAAAAACCAGGTTGGTTGTCTAACCACGATTCTAAAGCTCTATTTGACAACAATTCCCCAAAATCAGAAGCAGACTGAGAAGCTCCATTTTTCCTTTCATCTGAAAACTGAATTAACTGATGAGAATTGTCATCGTCTTCACCTGCGGAACCAGCCTCTTCACTGCCATCAGTGCCACTTGAATCCACATTAGAACGTTGCGAACTATAACTAGAAGCAATTTCCTCATCCAAAAATTCAGACGCTGAGTCCTCATCATCTGTAACATATCGATCACCATTTTCATTCATTTCGGGGCCATCACAGCGCAAACTACAGGGCTTTGGGAGAGGCTCATACCCTGGAGCAGCATGAAGTACTATCTGCGATAAAGAGCCAGGAAGGTAAAACCGGTGATCAATGGGCTCATGGGACACCGGTTTATTTTGTATCCCAAACAAGTTTTCTGCCAGGAGACGTGAACTATCTTTATGTTGGGCCGGACGGTTGGTTTCCTCCTCCAAACCTTGAGAATCTAAATAAGTTGACAGGAGTTTCTTTAAGAAATGAGCTCGGTCACGAACGTCATAGTTTAAGTCGCATTTGGCAAGCTCTAACACGTAGATTAAAACCATTTTGATCGTCAATAGGTCATTCCCTTTTGCCCCCAATAAAACCTACAGAACAGATCACCTCAACATTTAAAAACAAACATAGCGACATTTACTGCATTTACTTGGAGAAGACAACCATGCAGTAGTACCTTAACAGCGGTATTACAAATCTGAAGCTTTGTTTCCACTTCTTCAGAAGCAAAGCACCCTGCAAGATACTTGAGCACTGTAGCTAACATCCTTGGGATGAGATCACCTAAAGAGTTATACTCCCCCACCATCCAAACAACCATAGCACGCGCGGCAGGCACCTTTATTGAAGTTAAACTTCGAACCAATTGAATAATAACCTTGAAAAGGCATAAAAGTCAGTTAATAAATGCTCCCAAAAAAAGCAAACAGAGAGAAGAAAGACAAGGTAACAAAGCATCACAAACTACACTAGTGAATCACCTATACACCCCCTGACTACACATCTAATGACAGCAACTCAGCAGAAAATTGACAATACCTTTTCATGACTGGGTGGATCTAGCTGAATGATTGACTTAATAGACATTATTGCTTGGATCAATATATCTGCTTCGGCATCCACAGACCCAAACTCACCAGTCATAAGTTCTGCAAGATTAGATAATAATTCAGAAATCAAGAAGCAAAACTTTCTGAAGATCAATGCAACAGGTAGATAGTCACAGACGCTGTCTGGTTAAACCCAATAGAAATTCCAAGCATGGATTTGCCATTTCTGGAAGTCGTTGCGCACATATGCCAATTCCAGCAACAGTTTCAGCAGCAAATCTCCTGTCTGGATCTCTAATATAATCCTAGCAACAAACAAAAACAACAAGCAAAACATACACGCCTTTCATTTTATAAATTGTAATAAACATAAAAGTTTGCAATTCTCAAATAAAGTTGATGATTCATAGCTAACTCTAAAACCCAACTAAGTAACTAATAAATCAAACATAATGGCTGAAAAACTTGAAATACACCGTCCACACACATGCACTTATAATTATTAACAAAATAGCAGACATGATATCTGCTGTAAGAGGAAAGGCAAAATCTAATTTCAAAAGAAAAAAAATTACCTGAAATTCTTTGAGTATAAATGAAATTGATGAATCTGTAGCGATGTAAGCCAGTATATCCAGTTTCAAAGCTTTAATTTGATATGAATCCGAAGAGCTTATAAAGAAGTCTTCAAAGTATGGAGAAAAGAGTGAAGGAATTGCTTTGGCAAACACTTGAATGTTACATAAAACCTGCACTGGTCAATCAATAAAACAATCCTCACCATCTTACCAACTATAAACTAAGAAAAGAAAATTCAAAGAGGACAAAAGAATGTTTATGAAATATCAACAATATATGATTTCACGATCACGTGCATGCATCAATAAACTTAAAAAAAACAGTACTTCAATGCTACATACAAACCAATTAACTGGAAGGAAATGTTAACTACCACATATTTTGAGGCATTAGATGATCTTAGGACGAACAACAGCGGCTTAGCGATTCTTTTCAAATCCTCCACTGGCGCCATAATCCAATGTACACCAGCAGCTGCTAGTACAACTGCACTATTATTACTCCACAACAATGGCGATGTACATTGCAGCAGGATCTTCACATCATCATTATTCTTTCCAGATGTAAAACGAGCATAATTAAATTCAGAGGAATCCTTATTCATGAAACTTAATCGCGATAAATATTCAGCTGGTCCTTCAATATAACAACGGGATACAGCATTTGTTAATTCAGACTCATAAAGACAATTAATGTCACTGTTGTCATCCAACGCAGAGTTGGTGTCTGAGCAATCCTTTTCATATTGAGAATTCTCAGTGCCATGCAAAGAAAACATAATGGATTCCTTTACAAGCCCATGCCTTGCAACTACATAACGCAAAAGGATCCCAATTAGAATTATTTTACCCCATTCTTCCACATCAGGAAGAACCTCGCATAACCTTTTGTAGTTCCTTCCAATCAGTGACAAATCATGCGGACAAACAGAAGAGAAAGCAGCAGCAGCAGCTCCAACGACACAAGGGGAAGAGTCATTCAACAATATTCCAATAATCTGCATAGAGAAGAGCATTATATGAATATTAATGATACTAGAGCTAGAGTTTCGGATGTTATAATGATATAAGATATACACATATACAAATATAACAATGCAGCTAGTACAATACAATGTACAAACTACAAAGGCTGTGCTGAATGGGACACGAGCATCGCAAACTTCAGTACATGAAATGAATTTTCACAGGACGTGTGGATTTCAGAATCATTTCTGATGATATATCAACGGGACCAACGAGTGGACTTTTTATAGCTTCTATAAGAGAATAGACAGCAAGATCTTAATGATAAGAAATACAAATACAACGTCAAAATCAAACCTCTTCAATCCCTGCAGTATTCTCCTCAAGGCGCAAATCGTGCAGCTTAGGAAGCGCATTGGCAGCGCATTTCCTTACATACACAGACGGATCTCTAGCACATTTTCCAGCGGCAACAAGAACCAAAGGCGCAATAACATGTAGGCGAATCCCCGCCATGGTTCTCAATGCCCACGCCCTGACTAATGGATTCGGATCCCCTAAATCCTTCTGGAAATAATTAATCGACAACAACGCTTCATTCGGACGCCTAAATTCAAGTAAACACCGAAAAATTTTAAAAACAACAGCAAAAAAAAGAGCTCAAAATTTTAGTAAACGATTCAAATGAAATCAAAGCGTGTTAAATTTAGCTTACTTTTGAGCATAATGCAGCAAGTACAAGTAAACGAGCTTCTTCACTTCCAACGACTGCGACGCTACGTTCTTCACAACCTGCGAATCCAATTCAACCAAATCGAAATTCAAATTACAAAGTTGATTGCTACGATTTTTCAAATTTTTGTATCATTTTTTCGGATTCGAATTCGAGAGTGATGAAGTTGGAGAGGGACCTGAGGGAAGAAATTGGAGACTTCGAAGCCCTGGGCGATGAGAGCGAGCAATCGCTTGAGAGCCTCGCACTTCTCGGAGTCGAACCTGCTGTCGAGGAGAGGAGCTATGCTGACGTCGTCGGGATCGTCGTAGAGGTGGGCGTCAGTGCCGATCCGGAACACCAGTGTCGACGCCTTGCTTAGAGTCTCCGCCGTTGCTCCGAATTGATTGAACATCTTCCGCCACGGTTTTCTGGTGCTCCTGGAAGCTCACTGGTCTCCTTGTGTGTGTCTGAGTATGCGAGAGGGAGAGGTGGGGCTGCAAACGAGACCAAGCAAACGGGTCGGATCCGGCGCGTTATATTTTATTAGCGGGTTGATGCGCGCCTACCGACCCGAGGTTTATGCCATTCACATGTGATATTCATTTTACACCACAAGGTTTAATTTGTAAAATTAGTCATGAAGTTTTAATTTTTGTATTTACACCATGTGATTTTTGAATTACACCAATTTAACGTTTTTTTCAATTTCACAATCTAATTAGACGTTAAGTAATGACATAATATAGACTTAACTCACATTTTAAGCATTCGTTGATCGTCAATTTCAATATTTAGTATTTTACCCTTTTTATCATATTAAGAAATTAATAGTTAATGAGTGCTTAAAATTTGGGACAAGTTTATGTCACATCGCCACTTAACGTCTAATTAGACAGTAAAATTGACAAAGACGTTAAATTGGTGCAATTCGAAAAACCACGTTGTGTAAAATGCAAAAATTAAAACCTTGTGACTTATTTTGCAAATGACCCACAAACCTTATGGTGTAAATTGTAGTTTACTCTTATATTTTCTCACTCAACTCTATATTCTATAGTGATTTGTCATTTATATTTTAATTGTAAAATATATAGAAAATTAAGGTAAATAAGCGAACATGTAATGGTATTTTGCTGGTTGCACATGATTTTATACAAAAGGTAAAAACTATTTTATATTATACACGTGATACTAATGTAATTTTATTCTTTAATGGTAAAAACATGTTATCTTGATGGGTGACTAACAGATCCACTGCTACCAACACGACTCGATTAACTACAACTTGAACTATTACATCCCGTCCCTAAAAATATTGTATTTTATTCCCCAATGTTGTGAAATGACGAAAATGCCCTTGGTGGGCCTAATGAGTCCTACGTGGACATTCATTTCTATTTTTATAATTCCGTACTTCTCTTGTTCTTTTTGACTCGTACACTTCCTTACGAACCCGTAGGCGCAAACGGGACATTAATCGAACTTGTAACGGACAAGTTACGATTAGGGGCAAATTGGTAATTTTCCAATTTGCGGTATTTTTCATCCTGTGGATTTTCTTTCCCGTGGTTTCATTTGAAACCAAAGTGCTCTGCACCTTTGTTGAATTCAGACTATGTTGGTGCATGCTTGTCTGTATGCATGTGTTAGTGCACTTTTGTGCTTTATAAACTAGCAAACCCGCGTGAATTTCTTCACACATCAAACCAACCCACTTTGTCCTCCCTGCTCTACCTCGTCTCTGTGTTTTGCACACAGAACCTGTGCATGCAAACCCACACACACAGCACACATGCAATTGCAGAAACCTTGCAAAACCACACCCATATTACTCTAGGCACCCCGAGGCCACCACCATCAACCTTCTCCGCCTTCCTTTGATCCATCACCCTCTAGTGTGCAACCCAGCCAAACTGTGAACCCAGAACCCAGTCCACCGAGCCCAGGATCGCAGACCCATAATTCAAGGTTTTATGCCGAACCTTTCCCCGGTCGAGTTCCTTCAATTCGAGCCTCGATCAAACCCCAAACCATCACAAATTAACTGCTGGGAACCCTGGGATCACAACCCAAGGCCTGCATGTGAAGGAAAACCCCAAGATCGACGAACTCAAATTTTGGCCGATTCTTTCGAGGCCATTTCTAGGCACCTTTTAAGGTGTTTGAAGGTAAATTCGAACTCCTTTCGTTCCTAGCTTCAATTTGACACCAATTTCGTGAAAAATGGTTAAGTTTTGAAGCTTCTACGAATTTTTCCAGATTCCGACGGCGCCGACGAGCGGCGGCCGAAAGTTGCAGCGGTCACCGGAGCAGTGACGTCATCGAACCCCGTTCTGACGTCAGCAAACCGGCTTGTGACGTCAGCGGATTCGGTTCAACTAGTCGAACCGATGGAATATTCCAAAGGTATATTCTGTTTCAATTTAACGCCATCAAGGAATATTTCCTAACGGCGACGAAATATTCCATAACGACGTTAGAGAATATTCCGTTAAAGTTAACGGCACGCCGTTAACTTTAACAGCGAGTGACCCAGAGTCGCGTGGCGCGCACGTGCGCGTGACCGCGCTTGTGGGCGCATGCCGCCTTGTGGCGGCGCGTGGCAGCGCGTGAACCACTTTTCCGACGATTTTAAGTCCCGAAACGAGCAAACAAAGGAGATTTCGAGTCTTTTCCTTACTTTAAATTGGAATAGACTTGTTTAATGATTAGTTTAGTAACTTCCCATATAGGTGAGACCTATCCCGAGGAGCTACGCGCTCAAGCTAGGTACGGTGGCTACGACCCGACGACATACCAGTGAGTGGGCCCTTTCTTTACTAAAATATTATATTAGTATGTTTTAAACGGTGTTTTATGACTTCTTATAGCATGCCATGATTGTTAAATTTATGAAACGGTTTGATTAAATTACTTATGACGTACTTAGTCATTTATGTTGGTTTTACTTATTAAACTATTGGCATGGCTATTCTTTGTGAACTTATTACTTATCATGCATACTGCACAGTGTTAGTACTGTCCGGGCCAGAACCAGCTTCACGTGTATGTTCACACGCACCGACACGCTCACTTTGGATCCATCGTAGGTGGCAGTCTGTTCTAAGTTGCCTTGGCAACTAGAACTCGTTATGATGCGCTTAGCGCCAGCTTCACGTGTATGTAATACTAGAGCGTAATTTATAAACACCTAGCCTGTCATGTAGCTACTTTCTGCATGACTTGTGTGCTATATTATGCAATAAGTAATGATATTGTTTATACTGCTGTTATCGATTTTATACCCGTATCCTTGTGGGCATAGTCTCATTTACTTGGTTTTATTACTATTGTTAGTAAACTTATATTTTGTAAATTACGGGTTTTACAGCGAGGGGTTATTACCTAAACTTTTGGAAAGGTTTTATGAAACTCTACTTGGCCCACTCACCCTTGTTTTTCACCCCTCCAGGACCTAGACATTAGTTGGCATGCGAGATTTGGTGGCAGTTGCTAATATTAGTCTTCTATCTCCCATTTCAAGTATGAAATTGTTCTTTTAAGTTGTGTTCATATCTATCCTACGGGATGGGAATATCCTTTTAATTTACTGCACCTAGCTTTGATATTATGTGTAATAATGGGTTACACCTTACACTATGCACTTCCACTATGTTTTCTATTAATTATCTTTAAAATTCTTTTTACTTCCTTATTTAATTCTCTATTATTTCATCATGACTTCGTCACTCCTCTGGAGTGATGGTCAGCACGCCTCGATATCTGGTGTCCACCTGGATATTCGAGTCGGGGTGTGTCATGAACATTGAATTTTTCATGTGAATTCATTGTGTTAACAAGTTATGTACAATTTTTTTTAAACATAGTGCAAGGTGGGTTGTGCTCGTAAAGGATCACCTAAAGTAGAATCGGAGATGGCAACGAGGTGTTTAGATGTGCTTGGCACAGTTGTTAATAATTTATTTATTCCCGAATTTGTTAATACACATTTTTTCTTCCAAACTCGTTAGGTTCTATTTAGTTCTCAACTTATTTTCGACAATTCCTTGAAAAGAATACATTGTTTGTTAAACAAATGCATCATACTTATCTATCTACCAATAGATCTCCAATGAGAGATGCAAATGTTATGTATATGCCACATTTGCACCCCAACCACCCATAACATGTTTCAACACACTGAAATTTGAGGATGTAAAAGTCACATCTTGCTAGTCGATGTAAAAAGAACTATACTTTTACAACTAGACGTTACATTCACATGTACATGGCTCCACAAATTGATTAAGGGGAAGAGAGAAATGTGTTGCATGCAAAACGCATATGAAGATGCCAAACGCGTGAGTCACTCACGAGTTACTTGCGATTTCTTGATAAGGTTGGAAACAACAAACCCACAACGCATATAACGTATCTTTTTTATTATAACATTCGTTCTCTCTCCTACAATGTAAAAAATAAATGACTCTGAACTCTTTCTTAATTCGACAATCACATTTAGTAAAAATTCAAATTAACACATCATAATTTTATAGATACAAATAGAATCCAAAATATACATCCTTGTTAGTAGAGCAAAACTATTTATGTACAACAGGTTTTACATCTCCTATTAAAAATGCTCCAAAACAGGGGCTGACTTAATCCTTCCCACACCATTTCCATTTTCAATAAGGTTGTTTTATTAACACTCCACGTATTGTTGAATACACCTTACAATTGTTTTTTCAACTAAAATTTATCTTAATACACATCACATATTTTTTCATAATACCCTCATACTCTACACTCTCAACATACACCCCACACTTTTCACATCCTAATGCAAATAGATATTTTATCTTTCTTTTTTTAATTCTTACTTCTGTGTAATCCCAAAAAATGCAAATCAAGATGAGGAAGAATGAAGGTTTAGAAAAGTTAGGGTTTATGACGTGGTTTAAGGTTTACGGTACCGCATCATAAACTATACTATTTTTAAGGGATATCATTCATACACATCTTTATGAAGTTGTTAGTGAGCAAAACTCTAATAATTATATCGAGCAAATAAAGGGAATGAAAACTCACCTTTATCAAGATATCAACCAATTGGTAGCCTTACTGTTAGTCATGTTTTAAATTTTTTCAATCAACGTGTTTGTACTTTTATTGATTGGAGTTTTGTTCTACAATGGATGATGAGAGTGGCTTTAAGAGTTTGAAGAAGAGAAATAATTTATATACACGTTAAAGTTAATTTGGGGTGTATTTAGAATTTTTATTTTATTTTCTAAAACCTTACGAGGTCTAAATTGCATATTAAGGTATATAGATCATTTAATAATAAATTTTAATGTGAGGTGTTAATAAAAAAAAACTCTTTCTAATAAGGTTAGTTAGGTTAGAAATGTGCTTATATTTTTATCAACCAATAATTAATAATTTTTTTGCTATTTAAAATATTAAGTTTTTTTATCTAAAATTAATAAGTTTACTTAGCAAAAAAAAAAAGTTTATTAAACTATTACTAAAAAATGTGTAAAGCACAATGATGAAATGCCATAGATTAAAGAGAATTCCACCTGAGCTAGCTAATTAAACATGTCAGGAAAATTAACAGATTGGACATGACATGTCCCCCGCCAAACTTCATAAAAAAATTACCACAAATTTCATAAATTTTGCTTGAAAATTCACAAATTTTCCCCAACTTTCATAACTTTTACCAACCCATCTCATCACTCCCAATTCAGTCAAAGGGTCGCGACGTCTCCAACTTCATACATTTGTCGTCTTCTCGATTATCTCACTAGTCACGCACAGCACAGTGCTCCAATTACCAATTTCCTCTTTCGCTTTTATGGCCTCTGCTGAGCACTGAGCAGCTGCGAGTCTCTCAGAGCCCTGCCCCCAATTCTCCTTCCCCCACAAACCCTAATTTTGGAGCTCAGGAGCTCCGACTTCCGCAGGTCAATCTCTCTCTCTCTCTCTCTCTCTCTCTCTCTCTACAATTTAGCTGATTGGGTTTGCTTGTTCCGCTACATGCATGTGCTTGTTTGGTTGAAATGTTGAATTTACAGCATGCATTGTGAATTTTGGGCTTTTGGGTTCAAGTTTTGCAGCTTCAGCGCCCGTTTTGTTCTGTGTTTTCACTGATCTGCAGCATCTGATTGTTCAATTTTTATCTATGTTTGGTTGTAGGAAGAAGAATTAAAACACTGATTATGTAAGGTTCTGTTTTAATTTTTGGGGTTTTTCGTTTTGGAAATTTGATGAATTTTTGGGTATGTGTAAATTTTGTGTACAATGCGGTTTCATATAGCAAGATGTTTCTTTTAAGGCAAAGATAGATTTTTATTTTGCAATATCTCAACTAGTTTAAATGGGCAGTAGAGATTTGAAGGAATGATGCGGAGACCGAAACCGGATTCTAGATATAGCGGTTTCACTGCGGTACAAGGGCTAAACTTGTGAAACCCAAAGCCCTGATTTGTGTGATTTCACCATATATTCTGAATGTTGGTGTAGCATGCATGTCCTTTCTTTTTTTGGGTTCGATCTTTTGGCTTGTAACTTGTAAGTTGCTTTTGATTTCGATATCCCTTGATTATATGCTTCAGGGAACAACAAATTTACCCATATGCTTTTCTTTTCCATGAACTAATTTGGGGACATTTATGTTGGGTTTTTTGGTGCAAATATTGGCAAGTTCGAAAGAAATTAGATTAACAGTATTGATCCTGTACTAGACCCTCCAAACCCAACAGGGGCAACTAAACACTTACTTTTTCACTTTAACCTGCGGTTGCACATCTTCTTCTTCCCAGAAGATGAACTATTCAAAATCATTGAATTCACAGAATTTTGACTAGGGATATTGATATTTCATATTTTCTATTTTCAGGGTTTAGTGCTCTTTAACTAAAGTTCAAATGGGGAGTGTGGCGGATCATAGCTCTGAAGATGATTCAGATATGAGTGAAACAGAACTGGATGAGGAGGTAGAAGAATATTATGAAGAGCTGAAGAATGGAAAACGCAGTGTGAGAAGCTCAGATGGGACATATACTTGCCCTTTCTGCCCGAATAAGAAAAAGCGGGGTTTTGTTCGCAAGGACCTTCTCCAACATGCCTCTGGGGTGGGAAAGAGTACTTCAGAAAAGAGAAGCACAGAAGAAAAGGCCAAACACTTAGCTGTGGTGAAATATTTGGAAAAAGATCTGGTAGCTGAAGGTGGTCCATCTAAACCTGTGGCTGAGGACGAACCCCCAATTGATTGTGACCAGGATGAAAAGTTAGTGTGGCCTTGGACAGGGGTAGTGGTTAATATTCCAACCAGACGGGCCAATGATGGGCGATACGTCGGAGAAAGTGGATCAAAACTGAGAGATGAGCTAATAAGGAGAGGGTTCAATCCCTTAAGGGTGCACCCTCTATGGAATTATCGGGGTCACTCGGGAATGGCCGTTGTGGAGTTTAGGAAAGATTGGCCTGGCTATGTTAATGCCATGTCTTTTGAGAAGGCTTATGATGTAGACCATCATGGAAAAAAGGACTGGGAGGCTAATAGTAACCAAAAATCTGGACTTTATGCTTGGGTTGCTCGTGCAGATGACTATAATGCTTCCAATATTGTTGGAGAACACCTCCGCAAGATTGGAGACCTCAAATCAATTTCAGAAATTACGGAGGAAGAAGCTAGGAAGCAGGATAGACTAGTAACTAATCTTAACAACATCATTGAGGTCAAGTACAAAGACTTGGAAGAGATGGAGCTGAAATGTAATGAAACTACAAACTCCATTAAGAGTGTAATCACGGAGAAAGAAAAGATCGTTCAGACTTATAACGAAGGTAAGATTTAGTTTTATTTATTCAAAAAATGGAAGAGTGCTACTTATCAAATAAAAGAATGACGTTACAAATTTTTTTTTTTTGCTTACTTTTCTGATTCCCTCATTAGAGTTGAATCCCGAGTATCTATTAGATTTGTTATATTCCATTTCTGCGCTGTACGGTGTCCTTATAATTTGGATAAAGTGGCTTGGTTTTCGCCATTTTGGGTTTATTATATTTCATTATCATTTTCTACTGGTATGATGCTGTAGCGACATTAATTCATGCCATGCAATTTTGTTTTGATAGAGATTAAAAAGATACAAACAAGTGCTCGGGATCACTTTCAGAGGATTTTTGGCGACCATGAAAAACTTAAGTTGCAACTCGAAACTCAAAAGAAAGAGCTAGAGTCCCGCATAGAAGAAATGGAGAAGCGTGCGGTTGCCAACGAAGATGAAAGTAGGAAGCTCGCTGAGGAGATTGAAAAGGTTTACTAATTTGTGCTTCATTGTTGCACATTTTCTCTTAGATTTCATGATTAAATTCTTGTGACCTTATATAAAATTATGAATATTGACTTATATAAAATTATGAATATTGAAGGGATGGAAACTAGTTTGTTGAAAGTTACTGAGAATTAGCATGATATTCAAGTGTCATCAAATTGTACCATGAGTATTTTGGGATTGATGCATTTGTGTTTAATTTATTTATATTGTGTGATATTTTTGTCTTGGTTACTTTTCGATTGCAGCATGAGTTGCATTCAATTTGTAGTCATTGTTGTTGAAGCCTTGAAGGATGGTTTCGAACACTTGATAACAGTGATATTGTTGTTCTTGTAGAATTCCATAAAAAATAGTTCTCTTCACTTGGCTTCTATGGAGCAACTGAAGGCTAATGCAAATTTATTGAAACTGGCTGAAGATCAGAAGGTTTGTTGGCTGTTTTTAAGTGCTTAAAAATGATCTGAACATTATTTATAGATTTCAGAGAAGATCGTTGATGTATGTGACAATTATTTTGATCCAGAGGCAAAAGGAACAGCTCCACAATAAAATAATTAAACTGCAACAGCAACTGGATACAAAGCAAACTCTTGAATTAGAAATTGAGCAACTAAGAGGGAATTTAAATGTTGTAAGGCGCATGGGGGATGACGGTGATGTTGAAGTGCTGAAAAAGGTGGACAACATGATCAAAGGCTTGAGAGAAAAGGAAGAATCACTAGAAGACTTAGAAGCTTTAAATCAAACTTTAATTGTAAAGGAGCGCAAGAGCAATGATGAGCTGCAGGAAGCCCGGAGGGAATTGATTAATGTAAGTATTTCTGTTTGATTTATAATATAAATGTTGCTCAGTTACTTCTCTTTATACTAAAAAAGACGTCTGACATTTCAGAGGATCTTACAAGAATTCAGAATGTAATTATGTGTCCTTACTTTTATGTTTTACAAAAACTGGTGGATATTTGACTCTGAAATTTGTTTGTTTACGTAAATGCTTTTCACTGGAGTGGGATCTTCAATTTTGTACTGTAATGTGGAATGACCGTTTGTGCATCAAATATTTCTTAAAGTTCTGTTCTTAGTTTCTGATGCTTATGATAAGCTACTAATATTCTTTATCTGCAGGGATTGAAGGAAATATCAAGTCGTGCACATATTGGTGTTAGGAGAATGGGTGAGCTTGACAGTAAACCATTCCAAGAAGCAATGAAGAGAAAGTATAATGAGGAAGAAGCAGAAGAGAAAGCAATGGAGCTGTGCTCCTTGTGGGAAGAATACCTGAAGGACTCAGAATGGCATCCTTTCAAAGTTACTACGGTCGACGGGAAACATAAGGTACTCTCTAATATCATTATTTCATTGTGTTGGGTTCTTCTGCTGTTTCTCTTAGCACAAGAAAGCATCTGACAAAAAAAGTATCCAATATGTTGGCATAAATTAAAAAGATTTCTTAGATTGAACTAGTTTGGCTATCCCTGTGAGTTATTTCTGTTTTGTTTCTTATAAAACTAGTTGTGCCAAATTTGTGATTGTGGTGGCAAAATCCTTTCCCAATGATGTAGCTGATGTTCATCAAATACAATCTCCGTTCACATGCTTGTTTGGTTTGTGTTTTAATGTCATTTATAATTTCTGGTTGGAAATGGACTCTCCGCTGTCTAAACTCATTATGCATTACAATGTAAGCATATATTAATTACTTTGGTCGATAAATCTGCTTTGACAGCAAAGATATTTACAACATTATTTCACATACAAAAAATGTCTACATGATTTTAGTCTTATGCTATTATTGAATCATCTAATTTGTATGCTTTAATCATACTCTAATGGCTCTCAGTGCTTTTCCTTGTGAAACACTTGGCACTTACTCGCTGTCCCCTTTGCTTCCTTTTCACTAGTTTATGTTTTTATGTTCAGGAAGTTATATCTGTTGAGGATGAAAGATTGAAAGATTTGAAGAAAGAACTGGGTGAGGAAGTGTACAATGCTGTAACATCAGCTTTAACAGAGATCAATGAATACAACCCTAGTGGGAGGTACATAACGTCGGAATTGTGGAACTATAATGAGGGACGAAGGGCTTCACTAAAAGAAGGAGTTGCATTTATTCTGAATCAGTGGAAAACAAAGAAGCGGCGGATGGAGCTGGAATACTAAAGGTCAGTATTCAGTGTTTTTGACGATTTGACATAAATTTATCAGTGGTTAGTTCGAATGATGATTGATTTCAGTATTTGCGTTTCTGTTTCTGCAGTTCCATCTGGCCAGCTTAATGGATCATCCTCCCAACACAGAATTGCCGAATAAGTGGTTAACCTGAAGGAGGACTCTGCCTTTAGATGCATTCGTTTTCGTTGCTCATGAACTTTGCAATTCAAATAAAACATTAGTGGTGTAAGCTTTTCCCAGTCCATATGTGGACTGTACCCAACTTCTTATTCAAGCTCTCAGGGAACGAAAACCGTTTCATCATTTCACCTCTATAAAGGTTTGTTCCTGAGAGCGAACTATCGTTATCCGACTTTGGGTGTATCAGTATTTAACAATGTACAATAGTACTGCAAGCTTTTCAGCTCCTTTGTCTATCAATTGTTGCCTGAATCTTGATGCTAGTCCTGTAGTCTTTGAGTCTTCGGAATGAGGAAAACTTGCTTGTAGCGGGGTGTATACACCTTGTTTTTCACAGCGGAAAAGTGTATACACCTTACAAAGCAAGGTTTTCTCCACTGATTGCAGCTGAATGTTTTTTTTTTTAACTTGGTTAATGATTCTAGCTAAAACCTTTTTGGTAGGGTGCAAGCTAATATAAATTCATCGGTCAGTCATATATTATAAGGCGTGAATTGTTAATCATGTAGTTAGGACAGATAAAAAACAGTAAACTCGTTTCTTATCAATTAATCATCCGGAGGTCTCGCCCGAGGTCTCAATTTTCAATTAATCATCCGGAGGTCTCGCCCGAGGTCTCAATTTTGGAAAAACTGATTAGTTTCTGGCCGCACGATGAACGGGAGAGAGAGTGCTGCAAACGACGTCGTGTAAAGATGCGAAAATTGAAAAAATTAATTCCTCGCCGCACGATGAACGGCCAGGATTAAAGGATCCGGACAGATCCGGAGAGGATCTCAGCGCGTCCGTTAAGCCTATTCAACAAACCGCCGGGCCATATTTCCTAGCCCAGAACGTCGCCGTTTTTCCAATCTCAAAAATTTGTTTCTGTAAACCCTAGGGCTATATATATTCGTGTTCTGTGTGCTCAAATCCTCAGAGATCCCCATCGCCTACATCTTGTGTAAAATTAAATTTAGGGCTGTGATTAGAAAGAGAGAGGCTTGAGCGGCGATCCTCCAGACAGACGCTGGAAAACCCATTTGGGACGAAAGTGTCAAAGGAGTGCAAAGAGAAAGCAGAAAAATCGCCGCCGCTTTTCACCTGAATCGCAGGCTTTTGGCGTCTCTGCTGAAATATTTGCGTTCCTCCGACCATTTCGCCCTAACTGGGTCCGACCCGCAATGACAGGCCATCCAATTCTATACACTTGATATGAGCCCCCCAGCCACCGCCCCCCTTTTTTTTCCTTTCAATTTTTGATTTTGGGGTTTAGGGTTTTGGGAATATATGGCACTTGTTGGGTTTTTCAGAGGAAGCGATTTCGATTTGCTTTTCTCGAGGAGACCAATGGTGCTCACAGTGAAGGTCCGATTCGCACCTTTTCGGTGGGAGTCGGGCAGCGGCCAGACAACCGTAGTGATGGTATCCACAGATGGCGGGTTCTCTCTGTCCCGTTTTTCTACTAAACTCCATCTCACATTTTCTTAATTGAACTTTTTTATTACTTGATTTTCTTGTGTTTTTTTTTATTGAAATATTGATTAACTAAGAAAGGGTCGTATAATGTATTTCATTGATGGTTGATTTTTGAGTTTTGGATTGGAACCTAGACTGCTTGAACAACATGGTGAGTAATGACCATAAACCCTAAACCCTGCTTTATGGGACAAATGAGAAGCAGAGATAAATAATTGTTTTCTTCCTCCTAAACCCTAAACCCTAAACAATGAGCAAAAGTCATCAATGCCCATAAGAGGCAGAAGGACTTGCATGAAACGAGGATTCGAGGACTTGAAAATGTATGAATCGTGGAGGATTTGAGCACTTAAATGATTCGTGGATGATGAGAGGGAGCAGGAACTCACAATTTTTCAGTTGGTTTAAAACCCTAAACAATGAACAATTGAGCTGGAGCTGAAGTAAGAAGTGGCTATTGGGTTCAATTCAATCAGCTTTGGGACTATAGTCTCTGCTGCACGACAGGACTGGATTTGCTTGATTAGTGAAAGGCTGTGATAAGAAACCCTGGACCTGAATGCAAAAACTCGAAATGTATAATCTTTAATTGGCTTATCCGAGATTCCAAGACATCGGTTAGACAAAAATGTAAAGCAATTTTGAATCCAACAGTCGCAAAGCTTAATCTTAATGCCAGTTTTCTGCGAATATATACGCGGATACACCACTCTAGTCCATCTAAGTTGCTCTTCCAAACTATAGGATATAGCACCTAATCCAACCTGATGTGGAACCAACTTAAACTTCAATTACACATTAACACACAAAGAATCCAATGTAGAAACAGTAGTCACAATTTTCAGTTTAGTCGTAAGTGAGAGAGAGAAACTTGACTTGGATTGCTTGATCATGTAATATGTCTTAATGTCGTGTATATTACTGATAGTAACAATATTTCGATTACATAGCTGTCGGTATTGTGTCAATATGTTTGTCAATATAAATCTATATGAAAAGTAAGTGACGATGTAATAACATTTTATTAGATAGTCGAATAAAACACGTGATCAGGCCGCCTGACCTAAAATTTTCGGTGTGAAATGTGAAACAAAGATGAATCTGTCAATGTAAAATTGTTTAATTTCTTATTCAGCTGCTGGTGGGAGACATCCCTTCAAAGTCCATGATTATCGGTAAAATCACACCCCAAATGCAAAGTTGCAAACCATCCCCAAAAAGCAAAAACAGAAAAATACTTGATCGTGTCTAATTGTCTATAAAATTAAAGTATATAATTATATTAATATTATGATCAGATAACCAAAGCTGCGGGCTACACGACCTTTACAGCCACCTCAGCTGCTTACAACTTTCACTTTCAGGCTTCGAGCTTTTTTCACTTCTCCACCAACAGTCAAAAAAAAGTTTTAACTTTAACCTCACCATCGAACATTACTTTTACTTTCTCTCTCTCACTCTCTTTTACCAAAACCAAAGTAAAAACAAAATTATATATTAAAAAGCGGGAAAATTGAATAATTAGACCCTGAAGTTCTTGCCGGTGAAAGTCTGGCCGAACTGCCAGTTGGAAGGGACAATGTTCCAGGAAGTGGAGGTGCGTCGGTCACTGCCTGTCACCCTGAAGGAGAGTGACTGTCCAACTAGGACTGAGTTTGACTGCCAGTTCTGACCCCAGTTGCGGCTCAGGCTCATCCACGGAGTGTTCGTCCCTTTAACGTACACCTTCACTATATCCCCTGCTCCTGCGACGTTGGTGATCAAAACCAAGTTGAAGTACTTGTGGCCGTTGATTGTGAACCTGATTCCACCTTGCTTCCGGCACGGCACCCTATAACACAAAAATCACCCAAAAAAAAGGGCATTTAAGTCATTTGGCTATTTACAAACGACCAGTTGTTATTGACAACTTTGCAAAAAGGGAAAATGTCGCAATGCCCTTAAACTTAAAACCTTTTTTACAAATTTACCCTCCAGATCTTTACTTTAATTTAAGTTCTCGTAATCTTTTAAAACGTGTTAATTTGTTCAATAAAGTCAAATTTGTCAATTTTTCATCAAGCTAACTAATTACAGGTTATTTTTGTCATTCGAATAGGAAAAACTAACAGAAAATGTGATCAATTTTCAATTTAATTTTAAGTCGTCTATGAAGTTATAACCTTCTTGCTACTTGTCTATTCAACTTTTAATTTGATTATGAATTTTTGAGACGTTAAACTTATTCCAATATTTTTAAATTTTCACATTTGAATAGACAAAAATTGACTAGTTTTACAGTGTGAGCCCAATTGTCGTGTTTTAAAAGATTAAGAGGCTCAAAATCAAATTTAAAAGCGAGTGACTTTAATTGAAAGAGTTGCTAAAGTTTTTTTGAACAGAAAAAACAGAGAGAGAGAGCTCACCGGCGGTAAGAAACGGGGACAATGCCGGCGCGGTACTCAGCGATCTTGAGGAACATGGGCATGGCGAGATCGAAATGGGTGCGCGGCGGGTTGCACCAGCCGCCATTGTCGCTGGGCTGGGCGAAGTTTGGCGGGCAAAAGTTTGTGGCCGTGACAAAAATGGAGGGGCTGCCAGATTTGCACCACTGAGGCTGATTTGCGCACTTGATTTCGAAGCAAGCTCCGCAGCTCAAACCGTTGTTAAAGAGAGCCGTGCTCAGCGCCGCCGTGTTCACTCCGTAGCCCTGGCTGTACAGGTTTCCGTAGCCACAGGCACCTCCTGTATATACACAAAGCCAATCAAAAGGCATGAACTTCTAGTTTGTGTTGTGAAATTTTGAGAGATTTTTGGGGAATTTTGAGGTGGATTTTTTAAATTCGAGGGTCTAAATCCAAAAGCAATGGACTTTATGTTATGAAAACTAAATTTGATATATGGTTTTGATGAAATGGTACATAGAAAATGTGAGAAAATTTTGGGAAATTTTGATTCGGGTTTTTTGAAATTAGAGTGTCCGAATCCAAAAGGAATGAACTTTATGTTATGTAAAGCTTAGAAAAATGCATGAGGTCATGAAATGTTTTGGGCTTACCCATAGTTCCAGAGGCATCACTGCCGCCATAGAAGGTGGCATGAGCACCCTGCCACGCGCCGCCAGTGTAAACACCAGGAATTCTTGCCTCGACTAGGATTGTACTCGCCAGTGCCATGAGAGAGACAATGCAGAGCAGAGGAGCCATGGCGGCCATTGCTTTCTAGAGAGAGAGAGAGAGAGTGAAATGGAGGGTTTGAGTGTGAGGAGAAAGCAGAGGGGTGGAGTGCTATTTATGAACAAAGTTGAAGAGAAGCAATTGTCAAAAAGTGACAAAAATTATCACCTTAATTAATGCGGCTTTGGTCTCCCCCGAGTAGTTGAAGCTTTTTTTGGCGGTAATTCCGTTCAACTCCTTTTTTATTCTCAACTGACAGAAATGCCCTTTGGGTTCAAGTTTTAGGGTGAGGATTGTACGTCTAAAATTATGATCTTGGTGCATTTGAGGAGATAGGGGTTTGGTTCTCATCTTGGATATCGAGGTTTAGTTCTCTTTAATTGCTCTGAGCCGAAAAAGAGTAGGCTGCTTGAAAGAATAGTAGCCGACGATTGAATTTTAATGTATAAAATTTGCTGACCTAATTCGCTAATGCTCTTGTTAACTTATTATCAGATTGTCTTATTCAGTCAATAAAATTATATCGATATTTCTTTTAAACAAAAATGAGGAAAGAAAGATTGGGGGTTTTGTGGAAAAGGTGAGGGTAGTAAATGTAGGGTCAAAAAGGTCGGGGCTCAAGGGAGTTGTGATCATATTAGATGAAACCGGTTTGCTTCGTTTGCAAGTTGTGCCATCATCAACTGCGCCCTCTTTCTCTCTCTTTGGCTACGAAGGATTTTCTTTCTTCTGGTTCCCTCTTTTTTGTCTCCTAACTTTCTAGATAGTGGGTGCATTGTGGACTCTATAGTGAATAGGAGGGAAGACTTGCTTGGCGTACTCAATGGTACGGATACAATGTTTTTACTTTAAAAAATGACGTTGAAGTGTTCGATTGCTCTAAATCAATAAGAGATGTTACGTGACCAATCTGTATTGTGGTTCGAGCACATGTAATTTTAATCGTTGAATTAAGGGGTTTTTCTGTGTTTTGATTTGCACACGATTTTCTCTATATCATTTCAATTTTGTGTTATGATTCATTACTGGAGAAGATTTCTCCATTTTCGTTGTCATGTTTGCTTCTCATATCGATATCTCTTGCAACTAGGATGAAGTAATGCATGTTTATCCATGTTGTATTGCTTGAGCATTGTAATTCTTTTAAAATTCATATTATATGATTTCTTTAAAAATAACATAATTTTATCAATAGCGTGAAGCATTTTACGGATATAATCTAATGTTCTACTTCATGAATATGAAATTCGGTGGTATTGAGCATTACTTGTCACATTATGAAATATTGAACGAAATCACTCTACAAATTTGAAATCTACACTAACAATCTCATAACATAACACGTCAGATTACATTTGTTTTGAGAAAAAGAAAAGTTTGTGAGTAAATCTATCAATTTTCATTTAATAAACAATCTTTCATGAGTGATCTGGCTGCAGAAAGATCAAAGCCAAATAGTGAGTCTAGGGATTGGGTGGGAGATATAGCTTCTCACTTTTATAAAAGAGGGAATGAGATTCCAATAGGCACAGACCTTTGACGCAGCTACAATTTATCCACAAATTGTCCTCTTTTTTTTCAATTTTCAAAGGATGTGGATTGGGCTTTTCCCTTCAACGGGGCCCAATCATTTCCGCATTCGTCGGTCCTCGTATTACGCCGTGCATCTGTCGTACAACTGCGTACACATCACATGGATAAGGTAGACCTACGAATTTGCCTACGTCACTCTGGCTTTTGGCTTCTCGTTGAGGTCAAATATGCTTTGGGACACCTAATTAAATCCAAAGAACACATATATTATATGTTACCCAATTATCCATCATGTTTAGTGGCCTTTGTTTTAACTAATTATCATTAACCTAACTCACAAATGAATAAATATTTCTAACTAAAACAACCAATAATTGTAGGGACTTTGGACAATATTATTGATAATTAAGTCCTTGTATCACCTGATCTTATTGAGGACGCCAATATGAAGGATACTTGGGGCCATGTTTACGTCTTTTATCCTTTTTTTTTATTATTTCGGTTTATTAATAAAGGAAATCGATTTCTGCACATTATTTTCACTTTCTATACGTTGATGTTAATTTTACCCCTCAATTTTTTTATGATTTGTTCAATCCAATAGTTACAAAAATAAAAATATATGTAGGAGTGAAAATTTGTGCATAAATCATTACCATCGAAGCTCCCTAAAAAACTTCCTTGTACAGTTGTACCATTACCATAAGTTCTATCGTGTTACACATTATATTCCAAAAAAAAATAAAAATAAACTCACTTGATATATATATATGAATGTTATGGTGCATGTAGAACTTAATTTCTACTTCATTGATACAAGAAGAAAAAAGATAGGAAAAACTTTTTTTGTATTATTGAGTTTGATCTTGCACTTAATTGCATATATAGAGAATTGTTGATAGTATGAATCTCACATTGAAAAAAGGACGCATTGCCTAATAGTTTAAATAATCATGGGCTTCTCTCTTTTATTATCAATTTGTTTTACGACGAATGTTCACATTGTAATATAATATCAAAACAGATTATTCACGTGTTTTCACATCACCTAATATATTATCACAAATGCTCAAGTTTTATCGCAGAATCATGAATTGGAAGAGGGAGGACAAAGGATAGGGTGGCATTTCTATTAGACGTACGACACATAGCTTTTTACTAAAGAAGTGGCACAGAAAAGCCACAAAAACGGTTAGGAAAGTAATGCTTTGCTGCCTTTTTGCATTAAGGATTTGGGTTGACAGAAAGAGTTTATTTCATATCCATCAACAAAATCTAAGAGAGATACTCACCACGTCATCACATCTCGCAAAATTATTTTGCTGTGTACTGTTCAACAACACATCACCAAACCCCCTCGATCGCCCAGTCACCCTATTTTGGATTCAGTTCCATGAAAACTTGATCTCAATGCATGTGAATGTTTTTCCATGACTAAAAGTCTTACTTAATTAGTTTCTAGGTCTTTCATTTGTGTTTTACGTGTTGTTTGTATGAGAGAGAGAGAGAGAGAGAGAGAGAGTGTGTGTGTGTGTGTGTGTGTGAAGTCAACCGAGACTACTTACTTTTGAGTATGCATGGCGTGGTAGCTAGAACATATAACATTATTGATCCTTTGGAGCTGGGAAGGATGTTGATGTTGTTGTTTACTTTGCCTGTGATTCTGTTAACTGCGACACTTATTAGTTTCATCACCCATACGTACCTTATACGTAGTAGACTAGTAGTTGGTATGCAACTGGGTGTGTGTGGTGTGGTGTTGCCTGTGTGTGCGTGTGCGTGTGTTATGCAATCGGGTGAGAGAAATTCTAGCATGAACGACTACAAACCACTGATGTATGCGAGTTTCATGAGATTCACTCGTTTAACTGTATGACGGAGAAATTTAATGTTTTTAACAAGAAGTGATTATGGTAGAAACAACTTAAAGTAATTTTTAAGAGAAGTGTAGATTACTACCTAGCTTTTCAAGTATGTGACATTATTTCTCACTAGGCAAGCAATTCATATAATTATGTAGTATAATAACTGAATCCCAAAAAAGTTCAATACGTTTCTTCAAGGTTTTGTAGTTGGTACATTCCATTAAACACTAAAAGAATAATAATAATCATAATCATCAATTAAAGCATAATATTTGAGAGATTATTAAATCATAATCTCCTGGTCTTGCATGCACAAAAGAGAGTGATTATTGAAAAAAATTTGGTTTGTGGGGTTGTATGCCGTAAGCGTGAGGTGCCAAATCAATAGCTTATATCTCCAATTAATCAAAACAATTTCATCACTCAATGTACCAAAAATGGCACCAAATGCATGTGGTGGTTGTAAAATTACAGCCCTAAAACAAATTGACCTAATTAATTTTCTTACTATTAATTAAGAAAGCTCATCATTCATGCTTTGGAATTGGTTGAAAACTTGCCTCATCTTTACTAGACCTAGCAAGGGGACCATTTACTATATTTTGATGTCTCATCTTTAGATGAAAAAAAAAGGGCATGCAACTATATATCTAGGCTCCATTGAGGTTTACGCAAAGCCCCTACCATGGAAAAAAAAAAAATTCCAAGTTTCTCAAGCAAGCAAATTTAGAATCATATCTTCAACTTTCTTCCTTTCCATGCACCACACCACCACCACTAGATTTATTATACTCAACTTTTTTAATTTTATTTTATATACAAGTTATATTTGAGGAGGGGATTCTCAAAACAAGACCTCGAGTGTAAAAGAGAATGTTTTTAACTAACTGAATCACACAATCGTTGCAATCATAATTGACTTTTTTTTATACAACGATATACTTACACTACGGGGTAAGATGAATAAATTGGTATTGAACTCGTCATCTAAGAGATTCGAACCTAACATAGTAAGACCTCTCACTTACAAATAAAGACCGTAATACTAAGTAGCTTCAATCATATTCAACTTTAATTTATTTATTTTTTTCGTTTATGTAGGCCAATTGCTAGAGAAAAGTGCCTCATGAGGACTATAACTACCCATCAACTAGTCTAACTACCACCCACATTTATAGGGCAAAAGACCCAAATTACAAATCATTTTCAGAGAGAGTCAATACAATATTTAAGAGCTCTATTTTATTTTCCATTTTTCGGGCATTTGGGGTCAATTTATCTATCTTATTTAAAATCAATTGGGCACGTGGAGAAGGAAATTAAACATTTTTTCTATTGCTAATTACGTCAAACATTCATTGATGAACATGAGCTAGCTAGCCCGTGCTTTACGCTATGAAACCACATGGTCCACATGGCTTTGTTGCGAAGAGAATATGTATTAAGTACACATTAGTACTTATGAGGAAAAAACCTGGTTGATAATTAAATTTTTAAATTTTTTATGGGCATTTTTTAAGGTTTTTTTTGTTTAAGTCAAAGGAATTTTTTAGGTTAATTAATATATACATTTGTTTGACATTTGCTTTTGAGGTGCATGCGTGCTTGCTTACCTGCTGAATATAACATATATATAATGGCCAATTGGAGATGACCAAAATGATGGAACTCCTCTAATTTTTTTAATAGTTATTTAGACACACAAAATTAACGTATTAGTTCATACACTTTTTAATAAAGGTGAGCATATTAGTGTATGTGGGATCCCTGTAATAACAAATCGTCTTTATAACTAACAAGAACGAAACACCCCGTAAAGAAGCCACATCCAAACTCAACAAAAGCATTGAAGAAAGGCTGGATAAGATGATGGTGATTAGCGAAGCTATGTGAGTTTGTTCAAAAAATATGTCTGCAATTGTGTTAATTTGTGTGTCTAAAAAATATTATTCTATTTTTTTTATTTATTAGATAGATTAGGTGGGTGGATCACTTTATTAGAATGAAAAAGTTGCAGCTTTGAGCATCACGCACTTGAATAGTTGAATGGAGTTCCAAGGATTGGAGCTTCACCAGGAATATAAAATATTAATGATCATCAAAATGACAAAATTAAACCATGTAATTAAATTCCTTCAAAGATAATATATGTTGTTGAGTAATTATGTAATTATTCTACGTACGGGACAGACACCCAAAGAATCCGTCAAGTGAACGATATAGTCATGGTACTTCTTGCTTTTGGATTAAGAGAACGTAATGCAGTTTAGTGTGTATTTAGTATATAGAATTAGTGTTTGCTTGTATTAAGTATCATTTGACATGATTGTGTTATTTGCTCTATATGGCCGTGATATTCTGTTTTATTTTTGGAGAAAACTATATTATTTGGTCATGAACTTTCTCTAGTTTAGCTTTGGTCCGTGAACCAAAAGTCGGTTTGATAACCATTTGGTTAATTTTTATTCTTTCTTTTTGTGCTTGAGATGTAAGAAAAGTATATGAAAGAATGAAGGGATACATAAAAGTGGTCGGGGGAAGGAAATATATAAAGAACAATGAATGAAAACATAATCTTAAAAATGAAAATAACTTAAAATAATGTTTAGTTTATGATTTTTAGTTTTCATAATTTATGTTCTTTTTCTTTATACATTTCTTCAATATATGGCCCAGACTCCTACCATCATTCCTCCATTATTTTATATCCTTCATTTTTTCTATGTATTCCTCTCCATCACTAACACAAATATACAAACCAGAAGCCAAATTATTATCAAACATGCCCTGAGATATTTAAATTTTACAAAATGTGAAGCATTAGTTCCTCCGTAAAATTTTCTAGTCAATTTGCTTGCGTGGTAGGACATGGAACCAATGCTGTAATAACTTTCATAAAAAGGATTTGAAGTTGGGTTGGTCTTGTTAGGACCCCATATTACCTTGGACCACCTCATCCAATTGGAGCCCAAAAACATTTTTGGGCAGCTTCAGAGAACAAGAATCTACTCAACTACCAATGTTTGGGTTAGACTTGTTAGATTTTAACTAAGTAAAGAGCCCGAAAGAGAGAGACATTTCACAAAAATCTGCAGTCCTCGGCTTCCAACTTATAAGGTCCAAACTCAGTCCATATTATACACTGTCGACTGTCCAGTACATTTCTATGCTTGCTGTTATAAAGTCCGTCGTCGTTCTGGAAAAGGTCTTCGACTCTTGGTAGGAAATGTTTAAGAATGTTTATGCTATTAATTAGTATTACAATAAGGTATTTTTGTGATAATAAACATCATTTGGAAATGTGCAGGTAGGGGATGGTATTAGTGTTAGTACTTAATAATAGGCCAAATATCCGTCTATCTGAAATATTAACATGATATTATAGCAAGCTGATTGACCGGGCTCAAGTTAGTGCATCTTTACTTGCCTTGCATTGCCTTTTGTTGCCCGAATCAATATCAAAGATTGATGTGGAAATGGTTACAAGTGTGACCCACTATATGGTGGTCTAAGAGACGTGCTGAAGAATTTAAAAAGTCCGTAACAAAAAATTGTTAAAGTATAATAAAATATGTAATGAATAGTTATACTACAAATTGCACTAAGACCTATTGTTATAAAACTGTAATAGTGGTTGATCTATACAAGAATTTCTTGTCCTTTATCCTTGAGAGACAGATGCTAACATAACTATTATATACAAGATATCTAATCAAATATATGCAAGGCAGCAAGAGTATCATTTTTATGCATGAATCAGGAATTAAGATTGTAAGGAATTAATCACACATGATCCTTGTTGTGTTGAAACTTGAAAAGCTAGCATATATATATATATATATATATATATATATATATATATATATATATAGCAGTTATAAAACTAAAAGGGAAGGAAGGAAAATTAATTAAAAGCCATGCATACTTATCTGCCCTAGCTGGCTAGCTCTCTCATGAATTTTTATCTTATCCCCCATCTGCAGATCGATATCCTGCTGCCCACCCTATCCCTTTTGGTTTAGCAGCTGCAATCTCTCTCTCTCTCTCTCTCTCTCTCTCTCATATGGAACATGGGACAATGGGACAGCTAGCTAGCCAAGCTTGGGCGGAGCTACCACAGGCAGCCACGTGCTTATTCTTTTGTTCTGGAACATGTTGCCTTTCCATGCACCATATATGATATATATTCCACGTAAATCTTTATTAATTTTCTTTAATCCATAAAATCTTTTTCATGTTATTTGTTTGCAATATTCCTTCCTTGTAAATACGGCCCTTATCGTCGTTGCCTTTTGGTAAATGTCTGATTTGACACTTTTCGATTTATTTTTGAGCAAACACCCTCCCACAGTTCCCACTTGGCTCCCAATTTGTTGGCGAGTAATTGGCTTAATCCATTTGTTTAGTACACTCACCCTACTTAACTCTTTTACTTATTGTCTTTAAGTGACTTGACAACTATCACATGCATGATTGATGATTACCTAGTTGTGTATATACTATTTCTATCAAGACTTCTAGTTAGCATTTTCTTTTATGTCGCCACTAAACTCTAATTACAAAACAAAAAATTCCATCCTTATAATCACAAAATGGATTAATTAATAACGTCGATCTTAGTGATATCTCTTAAGACACTATTATTCGTTTGTTAGTGTGACCAAAACGTTCTAACCGTCACACATGATCAGTAGGATAATAACTCATGTACAACGTGTATATCCATTCGTTTTTTAGTACTCATCATGCAACATGAACGATGAGTGCTAAAGAAATGTCACGAAACTTGGAATAAAGGGGTACACACGTTGTGATATCCAAGTATTTTTTCTCTATGAGTAGGAGAAACATGTTGCGTCATCATGGGTAAATTTTTTATCTACAACACTTACCACATGACCATAATCTATGTTGTGGATACTTAGGACCCGTTTGAGATTCATTCTCTAGAAAACACTTATGTTCATAAGTGCTTTAATTATAATTGTGTTGAGTTCTTTTTTTTCAATTGCTTTATCGAAAACCACTTGAAAGTGCTTTCCTAAAGGAGCATTAAACATGAAATTCTTCAAAAAAGCATTTATATGAGTCATAAACACTTATAAGTATTTCTACCAAACATGTTCATAAGTGATTTTAGATGTCAGAAATCAAAATCGAAAGCGATTTTAGCTCTTTTAGTAGCACTCTCAAACATACCCTTAATAAGCATTGTAGACAGAAAATGATACATCTTGGTTGTAGACAAATTCTCTCCACAAGTAGACTCTTAAAATGAGACTTGCTTGCCACTAGTACTACTATAATTTAGTAGTATTTCTTTTCATTTACTTGACTTATAAATTAGAAGTTTTATGTTCGATTCTCGTAAATAATTAGTTTGTTGCCAATTTATTATGTTGACACGTTGTGATTCAGTTAAATCTTTGGGATAAACTACAATACTTACAAACATTTCATGTTTACACAAATTTAACAGTTAATTATTAAAGAAATTTAACTATTAATAATTAAATTCGTGTAAGTATAAAATATTTATAAGTATTATAGCCAGATCCCAAAACTTCACCGCTTTGGCATAAAACTATCGTTGCATATCAAAAAAATGAGAATTGCTTACATCACACGTAACATTAAACAAAGTACATGAAGCCTATTTAATATTAAAATGATAAAAAAAGTAGGTGAAGCCCAAAACAATAAACCCAATCCACTCGCAGCCACTCACCCACCAACCAGTCCCAAGTCCCAACCCTTTTGATCTCTTTTTCTTAAACCTTTTACGCAGAAAATGTGACTGACACGCGTATAAAAAGCGAGAAGGTGACCGGTTACCGGACACGTTGGCGTGCGTGGCAGGACAGTTACAGTGGGTTCCTCGAAGAAAGCGAAGGAAGCGTGTAAGACAACTGCTAATCCAGACAGTTTTGACGGGATAACCGCGAACCGCATTTGGCCACACATTCCGGTATCTTCTATGCCTTTTCTACGCACCACCCAATCAAATTCCCTCCTCCTTGTAACTAACGCCGTCAAATATTCTCTGCCTTAATCCATATTTTTTCCACTACCACCACTTCATCCATGTCCGACGGCGCGCGACTGACGACAAGTCATGTAAAAGTGTCCCACAAATTCCACGTGGCGAAACTGTATAGTCTTAATTAGTCGTGTGGTGTTAGAATTTTGGGTTTAGTTTAAGTCGTTTTAGGCCATTGATTTGTTCCAGTTCTTAGGTTTATATGGTTACTAAGATTCACTTTGCCAACCCCACTCACGTCAAACCATTGTTCTAGGACAAAAATTCTTCGGTCCTTCGGAATACGGAGCATTTCTAATTTTTTAATCATTAGATCTTGATTTTTATATTTTAAAATAAAAGTCTAACAGTTAAAATACCCAAAATACGAAATACTCTGAAATATGCAAGAAGTCTCTTTTACAATCTCTCTATATCTAGTCAAGTCATTTGGTACTAATGTGAGAGATAGAGAGAAGATAAATTGTTAATTGAATGCCTTCTTAGGGGATTAGCTCGATTAAAACTTGGGCAGAGACTTCATATTTACGTGAAAGGAGATGCAATTAAATTTTTTTGTTAACGAGTCGGATTTTATAACATAAGTTGTTTTCTTACTGGCCAATGCATAACCCTCATCCTGGCGTGTTTGTAGAGTAGGTGTTGCTAAAGTTTTTCTCGTTATGATGATCTACATCAAATGACAAGCTAAGTTATGTTTTGCTATGCCTACCCAAATGACCTATTTTTTCATCCACTTATAACTAAAGAAAAATGTCAATCAGTATAAGGTAAGTGAGAAAATAGAACATATGCGTGTGCATGGTGCACTCATTTTAGAGTGTTATAATATTACCCTTCATGCTCGTCTTCTGTTTTTCAAATTACTCTTTATGCTCGTATACTTCAACATTGAAAAGACAAGAGTTACCGTTTGACTAAAAATTTAGTTGATAACTTCGCTTAAAGCTAAGTAGTTTGATGATAACTTTGCTCCGAATCACCTAAGAATTTTAAATAATCTCTCTATATATGTATAAGTGTATAATCACTTTGTTTTTTTTCTTTTTTTCTAGAGACAGAATAATGCTAATTAAAATAACAAAATCTTATTAGTGACCTGATCCGAACCTAGATGCTTGGATAAATAGTGGATAAAACATTAAAAGCTGTTGCTTAGGAACTTATTATATAAACAAGTTGGCATAATCCTATATATATGATAGGTTGAATCTGTTTTTCATATAAATATTAATTATAAATTAATGGATCTTCACCGATGCTAACAACAGTGGTTCAAAGTGTATTTTGGTAATTTGATTAGACACTTAATTACTTTAGAATATACAATTATACATTATTGGGGTTGGGATTCCATTTTTCTTATGCTATATATTTTAAGTTGCAGGTTTATGAATCTATGATCACATGCCTATAGAGATCTATGCGGGGCATGTCAAAGGTGGTGAAACATTTTATTCTTTTGCATATTCTCATATTCTAAGATCGATCGATCATGGACTCATGAGTGCAAAATTTTTTGGGTGTTTCAGATTACTCAGTACTCTGGATGTTTTAACTTTTAAATTTAAATTTTTATATTTTAAAACAAAAATTTAACAATTAAAACATCTTGAGTATTAAATATTCCAGAACAACTAATAAAGTTCCGAGATGAGTGATATAATATTATTATTGAATTTAACTGTTTACTGTTCGTATTATTCTAGGTTTATATGTTACATCCCGTCCCTAAGTTTATTGTATTTTATTCCCCGACGGTGTAAAATGACCAAAACGCCCTTAGTGGCATAATGTATCATTCGGGATTACGTCCCTTCTATTGAGGTATTTTCAGAAATCTTGGTGTACTTTTGGTGTGTACATTAAATTACGAATCCGTTGACGCGAACGACACCTGATTCGGACTTGTAACGGACAAGTTACGATCAAGGGCGAAACGGTAATTTTACTTGAGCAGTATTTTGAAACTGTGGACTTAGCCCATGGTTTCTGCAAGGCACGAGGCCTGCATTTGGTTCAGATTGAATCACTCAGCCTTTCTTGCATGTGTATTGACATGCAGTGGGCAACTCCATTTTGTGAAAATCCAAGTTTGACTGTTTGGGTTTTAAATTCAGGCATCAGTGTGTAACTTTCACACAATAATTAACCATCCTGCTACCCTTCCCCGAGTTACACACACACAATCTGTGCATGCAAAGCCTACTGCAAAATCAAATTCCAGAAACCATCTAAGTCCAGAAATTACTCTAGACACCCAAATTTCAATCATTGCCACCACTGACCTCTCTGCAACCAGCCTCGAACTGGTGAGAGTCACCATCCCTACCACCTCCATTCTCGTGCATGCAGCAACCTTGACCAAACCCAGAACCAAAAACCAGCAGAAAATCCATACTCGAAATCTCTCAATACACCCGAGGTTCAATTCACCCACTCTTGGCTCACGTTCGTGGAGCCTCGAACCTGGGATCGTCCTCTTCGTTCTAGACTGGTTATGCACTGCCAGGAACCCAGAAGCTTCGAGCTTCAAAAACCCAGAAGCCGCCATCTTCTCCGGCGAACTCGATCGACCAGCCTCGGTCATCCTCGACCTCGATTCAACTCCAAATCGTTGCCAATAGAATCCTTGGAGCTCTGGGACTCCAAACCAAGTCCTGCATGTGAGGATCGAATAGAGAATCGACGAGTTCAAGTTTGGCCGTGAACCTCGAGGCCATTTCCGGCCGTCTCCGGCCATATTTTTGGCCTCAACCTAGGTAAATCGAACTCCCCTCGTTGCAAGCTTCATTTTGATATAAGATTCATGAATTTTGGTAAAGATTTGACGAAATTACGATTTTCCAGAAATTCCGGCAAGATCTCCAGTTTCCGGCGCCGGCGTCCGGCGGCCGGAGTTGCAGCGACGTGACGTCACCGAACCGGCCCGTGACGTCAGCGAGCCCCGGTCCAAACCGGTCCAACTCGGTCCAACCCGGTCCGAACCGGGGAATATACCCGAGGTATATTCCGTTCCTATTTGACGCCGTCAAGGAATATTCCCTAACGGCGACGGAATATTCCGTAACGCCGTTAGAGAATATTCCGTTAACTAAACAGAATATTCCGTTAAAGTTAACGGCACGCCGTTAACTTTAACGGCGAGTGCACAGTCGCGCGTGCGAGCGCGCGTGTGGGCGCGTGACGGCGCGTGACGGCGCGTGGGCACGCGTGACGGCACGTGCCGCCTTGTGGCGGCGCGTGGAGCCCCGCGGCGGCGCGTGAACCCATTTTCTGACCATTTCAAGTCCCGATTCGAGCAAACAAAGGCGATTTCAAGTCTTTTTCATTACTTTAATTGGATTAGACTTGTTAAATGATTAGTTTAGTAAACTCTCATATAGGTGAGACCTATCTGGAGGAGCAACGAGCTCAGGCACGCTACGGGGGCTACGATCCAACTACGTATCAGTGAGTGGGCCTAGTACTTACCCTTTTTAGATTATTATAATATGTTTTATGGTGTTTTTGAAATATATGTGTGGCATGCCTATTTTATGAAATTAGATTATTTTGTGATAAACTCTTATTTATTGATTCTTGACTTATGATTTGGGTTTTATGATGAAACTTGGCATGCATACACATGATTTTAACTGTATTACTTATTTCACATTATGCACGGTGTTAGCACTGTCCGGGCCAGGACCAGCTTCACGTGTATGTTCACACGCACCGACACGCTCACCTTGGATCCATTGTAGGTGCCAGCTTGTCTATGTCGCCTCGGCGACTAGACTCGTTGTGACGCACATTTTGTGCCAGCTTCACGTGCATGTAGTGCTAGAGCGTAATATATTAAACACCCAGCCTGTCATGTAGCTACTTTCTATATGACTTGTGTGCATATTTCCATGTGATAAGTAATGTTGATTTTTACTGTGATAAATGCTTTATACCCGTATCCTTGTGGGCGTTGGCCCGTTACTTATGCTCAGTAGTTATTTTTATTAGTAAATATTTTGATAAATCTACGGGTTTTACAGTGAGGGGTTATACCTAAAGTTTTGGAAACGTTTTACTTAGAAAATCGATATTGGCCCACTCACCCTTGTTTTTCGCCCCTCCAGGACTTAGACTTTAGTTGGCGACGATCAGGTGGTGGTAGCTGCTGGTAGCTTGATTTTCTTTCTGCAGTGTATGTTTAGTTAACTCTACTGTTATGTTAATTATCCATCCTACTGGATGGGAATAATTTCCTTTACTGCACCTAGCTCTGACACTATGTAATAATGGGTTCTACCCACATTACACTTCCGTATTTTCGTTAAACTCTGATTAAATCTTGCTTATCATTTCTAATTTCTTATTTAATCTTCTTATGACTTCGTCACTCCTACGGAGTGGTCGGTCAGCACGCCTCGAGATCCGGTGTCCACGTGGCTATCCGGGTCGGGGTGTGTCATTATAGCTAACTGGTAAAAAGCAAAAGGGTTAGCTTTAAAAAGATGAAAGAATAAATTAACCAATACTCCACCTTCCTCTTTTACAAAATAACGCCAAGTGAGTGATGGTAAAAGAAGATGAAAAATTCACAATTGGATTAAAAAAATAATGATCAATTGAATTTTTCGAATTCTCAATTAGCTGAGTAATCTTAATATTGTTTCTCCATAATTTTAAATGATCAGGCATTATTTGAAGAAAAAAATGGTGACAAGACCAGAAGGTTTTTTCTTTTTTTGTCAAGTACAAAACCATAAGTTAGATCTCTCCATTTTTCTTTTTCTTTTCCCAATTCACATTTCTCCCTAGTTTCTCAAATAGTTGTTTCTTATTTCACCCTATATAATTATTTCGGTATATATTTTAATACAAACCTTATTTAACTGTAGGAAAATAGAAGATCATCTAAGTATAATATTGTCGCACACAACCTCTCATGAAAAAGAAAACATTTTCCTGCAACAAGCTAGTTCTGTTGAAACTTAATTTAATTGGTGCTTATTTTGCTAATTCAATAAATGCATTTTATTTAGAAATGCCCGAATTTCAGTGGGGCCAAATTTAAATGCTGCCTCATTTGGTAACAAAATTTAATACACAAATTTGGCAAGCAAAGCACACAAATTTAAAAGAGAAACTTATTTGAACAAATTATTATGCATAATAATAACACCACGCTGCATGTCGTTGGAGTGTTACAAGTGTACCCAAATTATAGTAATTGTAGGGTTTTAAAGTTTTGTTTTGTTTTCAAAGGTGTTGGGTGTAAGTTTTAATATTAACAATTGCAATAGAAATCGATATGAAGAAAAAATAGGACACCAAATGTAGGTAAAACTTTTTCAGTGATCAATCCCAATACTTTTTTAATGGGCGTGAATGCAAATTAAGTTTAAATGATTGGGAGAGAATCACTTGCAAACCAACACATACATATAACACATGATGTCACATCCCGATCCCGGACGAGCCAGGTGTCGGAAGGTGATGGCCGACACGCGTTAGCGTGACGAAAGCCAAATAGAAAATTAAGAATAAAGGATAGAATATTGAATTAAAACAATAAGGTCAGAGTGCACGGAGTGTGCGGGCGGAAGAAATAATAGAATACACAGTAAGAGGGATACAAAGATATACAAACGTATAAAAATCCCTACATCGTCATACCACCGCGCCATCGACGTCGCAAGGCTCCCAGCCAACTAACCTGGAGGGGCGCAAAACATAAAACGGTGAGTGGGTCAAAAAGTAAAGTTTGATAAAACCGTTTTCAAAAGTTTAGTAACCCCTCGTTTGAAAACAAGTATAGTTTGAGAAAATACGTCATACCCGTAGGCATGAACCTCAAAATACTATCACGAAAACATGCGGGTACTCCCCGCTAATACTTTACTGATTTGCTCACCCATATGTAAAACACACATGCCCAAGGGGCTAAATCCCACAAGGAACAAGCTAGGTATAAAGAAATACGCTAAGTACTACAATGACGCGAGTCTAACGCTAAGCGTTGGTGCACAAAGTGCAGTCACACAAGTTCGAGTTGCCTAGTGCAACCTAGAACAGGCTAGTACCTACAATGGATCCAAAGTTGCGTAACGGTACTGGTAGTGACTACTCCAAACGTCAAGGCTAGTCCTGGCCACAAGACTGAGTACTAATACCTGGGGTGTATACATCTACTGATGAGCAACAATATGAAAACATGCATGGCAATATAATACGAATGTTCTACCTCCAACAAACGTAATGATATGCAACTACGCTAACAGTTTAAAGAAAGCGTTGAAAGCCATACGTATATATATACATTTATCAAACAAAGACCCACTCACTCACCTGTAGGTAGCCGGGTCGAAGTACCCCGTCCTGGGTAGCCCCGGTAGTCCTCTGGATAGGCCCCACCTATATGAGATATCACCGGTACAATGATTAAACTCATAAAGGTAACGAATTAACGAATTAATTAAACCTATCCCTTGCTTTTGCAAATTGGAGGTCCAAAACACCTCAAAAATGATCATGCGTACTACCCCGAGGTAGTACACGTCGTCACGAGTCGCCCCGTGAAAACAGATTCGAAAAAGGACCTCCCACGCGCCCTCACGCGCGGCTTGAAGATGCGGAGCTCGGCTCCACGCGCGGCTCACGCGCGAGCCGGTCAACGCGGTTCGGTCAAAGATGATGTCAGCAAGGCTAGTCTGAACCTGTCTGCTGACGTCAGCAAGGCCGGTCCAACCCGGTCCGATGACGTCAGCGCCGGTCATCCCTGCCAGAATTTCGGTCGCCGCCGCCGGCCACCGCCAGCGCCGGAATCTGGAAATTTGGCCGGTTTTCTGGGAATTTTTCAAAGCTTCATAACTTCTTCGTTTTAAGTCCAAATTGGACGATTCAAGTACCAAAATGAAGCTAGAGATGAGGAGAACAAGATTGTACCATTTTAGGGGCCAAAAACTGGCTTGAAAATGGGGAGGAAGATTCGGCCAAAATGTCACTTCTCCAACCACGGTGCTATCTCGACTTCCAGGCCTTGGGTTGGGTTCCCAAGGTCTCCAGAGGTGGATTGGTGATGAGTTTGAGCTCCCTCGAGCTCCAAAAAATCCAAATTCAAAGTAGGGGAAAAATTGGACTCCGACGGTGAAACTTCCAGTTTTCTGGGAATTCGGGGTTTCATCATTTGCAGTGGTTCAAGTCCTGATATTTGGGTTCGACAGAGATGATGAAGATGGTAGTGACCATCTCTGGTCGAAGAAATGGCTCAGGGGGATGTGATTTGGGCTCGGGGTGTCCAAAGAAATTTCTGGGGTTTTGCTTCACTGGTTTTCTGGGTTCAACGTCGAGTTCAGTGAGCTCGGTGCACAGGGAAGATTTGTGGTTTGTTGGCCATGGGAGGATGGCTCAAAGTGAGCTCGGGGAGAGGAAGAAAGGCACGGGTGCCATTAGCAAAAATGGTGAAGTTTTTTGCAGAGAAGAAAGGAGAGAGGGACACGGGTTAAAGGCAAGACAAAATCCCACAATTCGTGGGATTGCCCACATGGGCATCAGACAAATGGGCTCCAGCTCACAAATTCAAAACAGCCCAAAAAGATAAAATGCGGAAACGTCGAAAAATCAACGCCCGTAAAATATTCGTTCGGAGTCCGAATGACGTCCCGCTCGCGTCTACGCGTTCGTATCGACGAGCACGTCAAGAAAATACAATTGGATGCATCGTACGAGTTACGACACAAAAGTCAACCGAAAAGTCAACCCAGGGGCAAAATCGTCATTTTGCACCTCCGGGAATAAAATAATTTAAATTTTGAATGGGATGTTACACATGATTCAGTCATCAAAACCAAATCTATTTGAGTCATCAATACAAATCGACTACAAAACGACATATCTATACTGCAGACAAACTAAAACTCTCATAGAGAAACTATGAAATGAAATTAAATTGAGTTTTCGAAATCTGTTACTTTGTAAATTTATTGAAAACTAAAATTCTTAAACTTCACAACCCTCTAGACTCTCATAAATATACAAAACTCATTCTTTGTCGTCGAAGCGCTGACATAGTTCATATGATGAGTGTATGAATTCCACACTGGGAAAATTAGAGATCTTGCATGCGCTTATAAGTAATTGAGCTACTCCCCATATTGCCAATTGGTTTTATAATGGAACTTCAACTGTCTTCGTGATATCAGAGCAGTTTGTCCCATGTGTGAAGCCAAACGGCCACATGTGCTCCACATCATCCCATTTGTGTTGTCCACATGAGAGGCTTGAAAATAGGCCACACGTGAGGGGGCATGTTGAAAGTATGAATCCTACATCAGGAAAATGAAGGATCTTACATGTGCTTATAAGTAATTGAGTTACTTCTCATATTACCAATTAATTTTATGGTGGAATCTCAACTTTGTTCACCATATCAAAACCAACTACCATTCTACCTAAAACACTAAATTTGATCCCTTATTAAAAGTGGGAGAAATGTCGATCCCATAAGATGGCCGAGATGCAAGAAACAACACGAACTAAAGAAAGAAAGGAGTAGCCCAGATGAAAAATATGACATGGTTAGACCGAAATTGGCTACTAGGCAGTGACAATTCAATTGAAACTTCGTTACCTATGTGTGAAAAGCGAAAAAAAAGCGCTTTGTAAGAGAATTTTTGAGACGAATAAAATTTAAATTGCCATATACACCAAAATGGAGATGGTGCTTTGCTTATGCTACTTCCATTAAAACGACTTCCCTAGTGGACCAACCAAATGCAATAGCATAAGAGTATAGAGCCTCAAACTTTGTTAAATGTCCTTATTCATATTATTCTCTCCTCCTCAATATTAATTTGTGCAAAATCTCTCTTTTTCATTTTCATTACCCGAAAAATAAAAAGGAAAACAAAATATGACATGGGAGGTACACGTGGCAAGAGAGCTCTATCTCCACCTCACCTGGTGGATGGATGGATGTATAAAGAAAACGAGAGGGAAGGAAGGAAGAAGGGGAAGAACTAGTCCGAGAGAGAGAGAGAGAGAAAAGAAGGAAAAACAGAAGAGGGGGTTTAGGGAACCTGCAATTACCCGGACATTATTGCCCTTTTACTGGCTCGCCCGGTTTTGTGGTCAGAAAACCATTAAACTTATAACAGGGGGTTTAAGGCTACTGTTTGTTCTGCATGGTTTTTGTATATACAAAATTATTACAATTTTACAATCAAATCAAACCTCTTTCGGGACTTGGGTTTTTCCTTTTTCCTTTTCACAGAGAGATTTAGAGAGAGAAACTACCAATTCTCGTTTCATATTCTCGCAGATCTCTTACACATTTCCCAGAATTTCTGTTTTTTTTTTCCCTGAAAATTTGTAGATATGTTGTTTTTAGATTTAACCCAGAAGAAGATCTTTGTTCAAGAGGTGAGTAAATCGAGTTTCTCTTCTGGATTTTTGTTTTCTTTCATGGGTTTTTTGTTGGATTGTGTTTGGTGCAATTTGGGTTTGAGTTTTTGAGAATTCTGTATTGTTTTGGTCAATAACTGATGGGTTTTGCTTCGGTTCATCGTGTTTGTTTGGAATTTTGAGCAATTGGGTGTGTTCAATTACTGCATGCAATTTTGAATTCCGATTGAGATCGGGATCTGATTGTGGAATTTGGGTCCTGTTTGGTTGTGCTGAATTGGGTTTGATTGCGAATTTGTGATCGTGATCAGAATCATGGGTTTTGTTTTGCATGGAGTCCATTTCTGTTGATCTGAGGTTCATGGGATTTTAGTTTTTGTTTTGAGTTCATCGCCGAGTGAAAGAGGTTACAGAATTAAGATCCGAATTGGCGTTGAATTTGTTATTGCTTTTGCTGAATTGGATTTGATTTGGAATTCTTCATGTTGTGTATTCAATTTATCAAATGGGAATTCGTTTTCTGGGTTTTGGGTTTATGAAGTTAAATGCAATTTACATTTCTAGGTTCTTTGCTATGTTAAACAACTAGCTTCAGATGTGGAGCCTTGACTTCCAATTTGGTTCCAGTTCATGGCTGATATTATATCTGTTCAATTACCTGACATTTTCTTGTGAAAAGACCTTTGATTAGGGTTTTAAGATCTGGTTTATGATTATCTGCGTACCGCGGAACAGATTTGTTTAGCTTTTGTTATGTTTTCATTTCAACCCTGCGTTCAAGTCTTTTGAGCAGTTTTATATTCCAAATCTTACCATGTTGGATTTTGGTAGTGTTCCTCAATCAATCTGAGTGATCCGTTTGATTTCTAAGAATTATGGGAAAGAATAGGCACTTACATCATCTAGAGGGTGGTTTGGTGGTTAGGAGACTTGAGGGCTAATCATGAGTACTACGTTATTGACCACGGAGGCAGTCTATTCTTGCTAGATTTTCTTATTTTAGTTTATAATAGCAGCTTTAAAGAATGGAACATTATATCACTACTTTGATCTCATTGCTGAATTTTGTTTTATGTTGGTTTCGATATGGTAGTATGACATAGGATTCTGAATTTATTGTTATCTTCCTTTTGTGATCAATAAGATTTTGTTTCGATTATGCAAACACATTTTCCCCAAGCTAAGCCTGACACGTGTTCTTCTTTCTATGAAATGAATATCTTATGACAGTGAACTGGATGCGGGGGTGATGCTTCTTTGTGTTTGATGAGTTTAAATTGCCATGTATGCTTGAGATATGGTGTTGAAGAAGAGGCTCGATTTTGGATTTAATGGCTTCCAGGTCCCAACTATACCTAGAGCTCCCAGATCAGCTAGGGTAAGTATTCTCCGAAATTCTAGGGTTGTCTTTTTTGTTTTTTTCTTTCCTTTTTGGTTTTGGATGATAAACCCTGTATTGAATTCACGAATTTTTGTTACTGGTTGTAGAGGGGCCCACATAGGAAGTCGGTCAAGGATGGCCAAATCAGTGCATTTGAATTATTGGCTTCTTTAGCTGGCAAGTTATTGCAGGAGAGTGAAAGTTCTGCCTCCAGTAATGCTTCTGAAGGAAATTCGCAGCCTGCCTTTGGCATAGATGTTAAGCAGGAAAGACAAGATGAACATAAACCTCTGAAAGACGAGTGCCTTGATCAGGGAAGCTCTGAAGAAAGTGTTTCTTTAGGGCTGACATCCCAAAACATCGATCGGAAGTGTATTATAAAAGAATTTCCGCGTGGCGACAGTGATACTGTTTTGGAACGCACTTCAGTTATTACAAGTTCTGACAGCTCTGCAAAAGCTGGGCGTCATGCTAAGTCTGTAATTTGCAGTAGCAGGCCCACATTTCAAAATTATTCTGGTAAGGTAGAGGGAGGCTCCCCGGGTATTGTGGAGTCCTGTTATGGTAATGTAGCAACTGGAATTGAAGTACAGGGAGATAGTAAGCCGTTAGAAAAAACTGGAGCTTTGAAGATAGCTAACCCATGCAGTTCAAAGGATCCAACCGAACTGCATGCAAAATATCCTGCAATGCTCAATGGAGACAGCAATGTCAAATTGTCATTGTTCAGGGATCCTATTCCTAATGCTTCTTTTTCCAGGCATAGGAATGATATTGAATTAGGTAGTAGAGATGATGATGAAAACTTTTCTAGGTGCATTAAACCTAGCAACAGGGTGAAGGTCTTTAGGCCTCCACCACGTGTTGGAGACCGAAGAATAAGGAAGTTACTGACATCCAAGTACTGGAAAGCGGCTCCAAAGTTGAGGGAATGTGAACACTATAGATATGGTAAGTTTCTGATTTGTGCTTTGGTTAGCATCATAAATCTATGCGAATTCATTTAATGTTGAGCTTATGTTTTTGGTTTTTCTAGATGGGGGAGTAAAACCTATTTATCACAAAAGGAAAACCTTTTACAACCGTGAAAGATCTCAACGTGACACTCTTTATAAGAGGAGGAAACTGGTTGACCGGAATTCGGTAGTGACTTCTGATGGAGGGTTTAGTGGTGAAAGTGTTTCTAACTCACCCGATAACGGAGATAAAACTGGTCCAGCTGGTATGCTACATTCGCACAATTACGTAGATATTTTGTTCGTTTATATGTTCTTGGGATTTAAGGCTTGTGGTATTCATTTTGCTTAATAGTTATTCTTCTGTGCAGCAAATGGAGTGCCAGCTTCAGTTATTGGTCATCAAGCATCTTTCCGCTCTGAGGAATCTCATGGTAATTAAAGTTTTGAAGATTTGGTGTTAAAACTTTCCTATTCGATTGTTTAACCAGTATCGTTGTGCTTATCTTTTCTTCTACAGTGAAATTGAGAATCAAATCCTTTAGGGTTCCAGAGCTTTTCATTGAGGTCCCAGAAACTGAAACTGTCGGTTCATTGAAGGTATTAATTCAGATGTTATTTTTTTTTACGTGCCATTGCCATAAAATAATGTACAAGTCGCAGGTTTTCTCCTTCCTGTTTACAATTAGAATTTTCCTCAAATGGCATGGAATATGCTTGTTTATTCGTCACTTCTGGGCCTAAATATTTTACATTTGATATATGAAATTTTACAGAGGACAGTCATGGATGCAGTGAATGCCATACTTAGGGATGGTTTAAGTGTTGGAGTACTTGTTCAAGGGAAAAAGATAAGAGATGACAACAGAACTCTAATGCAGATGGGAATTTCTTCCAAAGACAGTTTGGATTCTCTGGCCTTTATGTTGGAGCCTAGTCCCGTGCAAGCTCCTCCATCTTTGTGTTCTGGCGATCCTCCATTATCATGTGAAGCATCTGTACTGGTGACCAGGTAATTGACACGTTGTGAGAAAACCCTTGTCTAAAGTTGGAATTTTTTTTATTGGCCATTTGGGTCGACTTTGTTTTCTTTCACAATTGTCGATATGGATGCTGAGATGGTATTTTTTTGCTGGAATTTATGACTTTCCTTTTCTATATTTATTTAAGTCTATCGCTGCTTAATGGATGAATTTTCCCTCCGGCATGCGTTATTTGTTTTAGCATCATAAATTCTTAATTAATGCAATTTTGTAGGCGATAGTGTGTGCTAATTGTTCATTAGGATGGTGTTATGATACATGTGGAAAAAAAGTGTTGAGCTTTAATCTCAATGGATAAGACAAGTTTTGGATTACGGTTCTTCCGGTTTGACTTGAGTAACAGCTCTTCTCATATGTTCTCATTATCGAAAATATGCACCGTTGTTTCAGGTCCCCAGGCACACCCATATTGGACTCTCCGATGTCTGATGTGTTATCTGACCTTCCTCCTATAACCAATTCAGGCAGTCTTGCTGAAACTAAGCATGAACCAGTTTGCTCTCATATTGACATATTGACCAACAAAACAATGCTGGAATCCCAGGCGCTAGTTGCTATTCCAGAAATGAGCATGGAGCCACTAGCTGTAGTTCCTGTGAGCCAGAAAACTAGGCGATCTGAGCTTGCACAGCGTCGAACCAGAAGACCATTCTCTGTCTCAGAAGTCGAAGCATTGGTGACCGCAGTTGAGGAACTTGGCACTGGAAGGTGTGATGTTCTTTACCACTTAAACAGGATCAGTGCGAGATGTGTGATTCCATTTTGAAGGGTAATAGTGGTTTAACAATGCTTTGAATCTGCAGGTGGCGTGATGTTAAATTGCGTGCATTTGAGAATGCAGATCATCGAACTTATGTGGACTTGAAGGTAAATTTTGTTTGCATGGTTACCTTGTCCTGCATCACTCGATCGTCTATTTATGTATTTACGAATTGCTAGATTGCTGGAATTTTACATTGCCACTGAGTGCTGCTCTGGAAAGCGCAAGTTAAATGATTTATGTTGTATTTGATGTGCTTTGTGGTGGTTTTATGCAGGATAAATGGAAAACCTTAGTCCACACCGCAAAAATATCTCCTCAGCAAAGAAGGGGAGAGCCTGTCCCGCAGGAGCTTTTGGACCGAGTGTTGGCTGCCCATTCTTACTGGTGCCAACACCAGGCTAAGCAACACGGCAAGCACCCGGCCTTGCCGGCATTCTGAAGATCACAGACACATCCTACCGATAGGCATGGAGCTGAAAGGTATCCGATTGTATGATGTAGAAAAAACAGGAAACGTTGACAGAAACAGGGAAAGAAGACGACAAATGTACAAATGACCCAAAATTTGTGTAAAATCCTCACACCCACAGTTAAATTCAATTGCCGGCGTCTCTGTCTGAGGGGGCCGGCAAATGTAAATGGTTCGTCGGAATAAAGATCAGTCTAACAGAAACTCACAGTTGTTTTAATTCAATTGAATTTTTATGTAATGTAGAGAAATGTGAATGTTCATCAACAGGAATAAACTTGTTTTAATTATCTTTCTTTTGTTGCTGCTTCTGTGTTACTTCCATGTGAATGTGAATGTGATGTCATGTCATGTTGCTTGCATTGCAAGTCATTCAAAGTCTCTGTTTTCAATTCAAAGATTAGATTGCAATTGCATGATTGAGTTACGTTTAATTTACACCTTTTCTGTTGGATTCATTATTTATTCATATAGAATTGGTCAAGTAACTTGGGCGGTGGCTCTGACATTTTACCACATTTGGCACGTGCGATATCACATGTATAGATGGAAAAAGATTTTTATCCTGTTGAGTTGTTATCTGGCAAAGTTTGTAGTGTACTACTCAACTTCCTCTTGCCTTCTTACCTTCGTATTTTGAATTGGTCAGCATATCACGAGGAACTAAATTGGATCTAAAACACCTCAAAACGGTGCGGGTTCAGGTCACCCGTCTCTTAGCGGGGCATGGAGGCGGATAATGCCCGTTCAAGTATAATTTTTTGTGATTTCGATACTCAATTGTGGCTACATTGACATAAGGAGGTGGACACATTGCCCTAACTAGTAACTTTATTTTATTATCTTGCACAGGGCCTCCTAAAACATTGGACCAGCCTTGGCCACATCACCAATTGGTCTAGTGGCACCTAATTACCACAACTTAGTATCGAAACCACTTCGAATGTGATGCTGAAATATATATTTGTTGTGATTTCGATACAAAGTTGTGGTTAATGTGCTTTGTGGGTGAATTCATCTTATGTTGTAAAGTATCTTTGTAAATATCCTATAATTTATTAAACGAAAGTGAATACCGGGAGGGTAAAACTTTATTGGGTACCTTCCTACCGAAGATATGTTTCTGTCAGAAGCCCACATTAGGTTTGCACAACGAGGGCCAAAATAAAAGTTGAATTCTTGAAGCAATGCTGCTCTGTTCACCTATATATGAAAGGGGCTTCTGAGAATCTGATCTCCTCCCTCTTTGATCTCATGGCATCTTTGTCTTTGGGCCTTTGGTCCAAAATCCAAAAGTTAAAAAAAAAAAAAAAACGAAAAAAAAGGGAAAATTAAAAAAAAAGACTTAATTGTGTTGAGCTTGGTGTGAATGGTGCGAGTGTGTAACTAAAGAGTACATTAAAGGTAATTGGTTGTGATGAAGAGGGAGGAAAGGGCTTATTAACATGCACGGGAGTGATTTTATATGTTAATATATTATGAGACTCACATGCATCAACAGTTGACAGTTACTCACACGCTCGTGAATACTAACTGTAACGCTACGTATACGAGACAGCGTGGTGAGCTTAGCAATACTAACTTGCAATAGCTCAAGTGCATGTTTTCGTACGTGCGTGGGGGGATTGAATCCATGAATCCATCTTGTCAATTAGCAAAAGTCTCATATATCTTCGTTATATAGTGAAAGTTAACAATAGTGGGGTTTTGATAACTTTAAAGAAATGCTGTGCTGCTCATGCTGCTTATTTCTTAAAGAAATCTTTTTGGTTTTTCCACAGTAATCATGTATTTAAATCAAGAAAATGTGTTTTTACATGTATTGTAGGCTTAATTTTTTTTGGGGTGGGGTTTTGATGCATGGAGAAACCTGATATTATTCTGGAAAAAGCTGAGATATAGACAAGTTTGAAGCACATTGGAGCTTTTGGGTCTCTGTGTTGTGTTGTGGACTGTAATTTGAAATTTCAACCGTCATGGATCAATCTTTGAATGGAATTTGTTGTTCTAGAAGTGAGTCAGAATGGAATTTGTTGTTGGAATTCAGGGATGAAACTCTTTCAGTCTTGATGAGTCAGAATTTAGATATTGGATTCAGGAATAGTAGTAAGTTTCTTGATCAAAACTCTGCACCTCCCTATCCAATTTCGAGTAATTTGGGCCCGGATTTGAGCACGGATTCGGATGGGGAATCACCCGAGGACTGCGATTTTAGTGATGTAGTTCTCAAGTACATTAGCCAAATTCTTATGGAAGAAAAGACCGGAATGTATCACGAGCCTGCAGCACTTGAACGCCGCCCAGATGAAAGTCCTCCGAATGGTAATAGTCTGGCAGAGGCTATACGTATTGGAGTTGAGGTAGAGAAGAAGAATGAATGAATACTCTTCTGATGGTTCGAGGGGAAAGAAGAATCCTCATCACGAGGATGCGATTTTAGAAGGCGGGAGGAGTAACAAGCAATCAGCAGTTTACACCGAATCAACTGTGAGTTTGAAAATGGTTGATACGGTTTTCATAAACTGCGGACAAGAACAATCTGCTCTTCACAAAACATTGCAGAACGGGACAGTCAAGAATGTACAACAACATGGTCTGTCGAAGGGGGGAAATGGTAGAAAAGGCCGCGGAAAGAGGCAGGGATGTAAAAAGGATGTGGTGGATTTGAGAACTCTTTTGACGCTTTGTGCACGAGCGGTTGCAGCTAATGATTAGAGGACGTGCAATGAGTTCCTTAAGCAGATCATACAACATTCTTCTCCTACGGCAATGGGAAACGCGATGCGAAGACTAGCTCACTATTTAGCTCATGGTCTTGAGGTACTCAGATTTACAAAGATCTTATGTCCAAGCCAGCATCGGCTGCAGATGTCTTGAAGGCTTACCATCTGTATCTTGTCGCGTGTCCGTTTAAAAGGCTTTCGTTTTTCTTCTCAAACAAGACAATAATGAATGTAGCCGAGAAAGCAACAAGGCTCCACGTAATTGATATTGGTACGTATAGCATATGGTTCAATGGCCTTGCCTTCCACAACCGGGTTTTTGACCAGCAGGAAGGAGCTTAGCAAAGTATGCAGAAACTTACAAAGTTCCATTTGAGTTCACTGCAATAGCACAAAAATGGGACACCATTCAGATCGAGGATCTTAAAATTGATCGCGACGAGGTGCTTGTTGTGAACTCGATACACAGATTAAGAAGACTACTTGATGAGACCGTGATGGTAGAAAGTAGATAAAAACTTTTAGATTAAATTTTTTATTTAAGATGAATCCGGATGTCTACACATTTGGGAGGCTCTTTTCCACATTGTTCGATATGCTTGAGATAAATGCCCCCCGTGATGCTCCGGAGAGAATGTTGATTGAGAGGGAGGTATTCGGTAAGCAGGCAATGAATGCCATTGCGTGTGAGGGTTCGGAGAGGATTGAGAGACCAGAGACATACAGGCAGTTGCAGGTGTGGAATCTGAGGACCGGGTTTACGCAACTTCCTTTGAATCAGGAGATTGTGAAGGTAGCAAAGGACAGGGCTCAATCAAAGCCACCATAAAGATTTTATAACTGATGAAGATAGCCGGTAACTGTTGCTTGGATGGAAAGGACGCATTGGTTATGCACTTTCTTCTTGGAGGGCTGCTCATTAGATTATATCCTAATTGTCGTATTTCTGCATGATTTTCTTATGAAGTTTTGATTTATATGAATTTAATGAATCTTAAGTGATCTGGTTAGTATTCAAATCCTCTCTCTCTGTCATTTGACAATTTGTCACATTAGATAATCAACATATTGCCGAAGACAGGTCCTGCTAAGCAGATTACTCGGAATCATATCGGTACCTGCAACTGCATATTGTCTTCGGGCGACAAGAGGCTCGTCGTGGCCGTAGCGAAAGCCGTGATTACACTCTTCCTGAATCCTGTAGTTTCAATTACCGCGGTTTAAATCGGGTTTCTCCCGGTAACTCTTGTCTTTAGGGCTAATTAAGCTATGTTTTATCCTGGTAATTGTGGCCATGGTTAACCTAATTTTGTCATATTTTTACTCCATTAGGTGTAGCATGTTCTATCGTATTTCAAACTCCCCATGCAATTGGAATTTAAATTTTAGATTAAGAATTTAGCTTTATTAATTAATTAATTTTAAGCAAAACAATTAGATAGAAAAACTTAAACTAAGAATTGTAGGGCTTTACCCCGAAGGGAGCCCTTCCAGAAATTCTCAAAGGCCAAGGCTGAACCCAGGCCAATGAGGGGGTTTGGAAATAGTTTTCAACCAGCAATAGACGCGCCTCGGTTAGAACCTCATAAGCTGCGTCATTGCCCCAAGCGCAAAGATACTTTACTTCTTAGGCTTCCGTTCTCTTTTATAATCCCTCCTGCAGCTTCTCCTTTCTCGCTTGGTCGATGTGGGACAACAGCAACAACTCTATCTCACCAATTGTATTGTATTCCTCGCTTCCCCCCGTTCAACAGCCACCGCCTTTATCCAACAAAATTGCGTTTTATTATAAGCAATGATCTTTGAACTTGTCTATATGAGTTGCAATTTAGTTTTTTAACAACCCACCAAAGAATTTAGGGCTATTACGATTTACACCTTCTAGGTTGGGAAATGTGTTTCAAGAGATACGATTTACACTTTCTAAGTTAGGAAATGAGTTTCAAGATGAGTCATAGAGTTTTACTTTTCTCATATTACACCATAAGAGTTAAATATCATATTGATATATGCCTTGTGGTTATTTGCTAATTTGGTTGTTCGCCATAATAATAATGTGATAGGCACGAAATTTATTCAGGTGAACAAAAAGTCGTCATCATGGAACTTCGGTTTCTCTTCAAATTTAAATCAATGTTTAGTAACATAAAAGAAAAACCAATCGTACAATTTAGTCTCAATGATAGAAGTGGCGTCTCTACGTCAGTCTCATTTCACCACATCATCAATTTAATTAACGACCAATGTTTACTTAGGTGGAACTATTGACCTCAACGTGGTGTCTTTGTTATTAACCAAATTTTTATTATTTTAAAAATAATAATGATAAAACTTTTCTCGCTCTTGGTCGGGGTTTAGGGTTTTATTGTGAAGAAGAAACCAGAGAAAGAGAGAAGAGAGGGATAAGATGAGTGGGGCAGGAAAACCAGATTTCTTCTACAGAGAGGCTCAACGCCTGGGTTATGTGGCTCGCTCAGCCTTCAAGGTATTCATTGATTTACCTTTTTACCCAAAATCCATGTCTTTAATTGCCACTAACCCACCCACATCTTTGAACAGCTACTTCAGATGCAGAAGCAGTACAAGCTCATAACCCCTGGCTCCTCTGTTCTCGATCTCGGCTGTGCTCCCGGCGCTTGGCTTCAGGTCCTTTTTATCATTTCAAGTTTCAAACTTTCTACTCAAATCTCAGTAGTTTCGTCATAGCATTAATGGGTTTTTGTTGAAATTTGCAGGTGGCTTGCCAGAGCTTGGGTCCCCTAAAAAATGGCGGCGTTGTTGTCGGGGTTGATCTCAAGGTCTCATTTTTCTCTTTCTCTTCGAGTTAAATTTTCGTGCTTTTATCTGTTTATTCGATAATTTAGATAGAGTAATTGGGTTGTGAAATGCGGAATTTGCAGAACAGAAGGTGAAGGTTCCAGCTGATCATTGTGATTCGAGGGTTAAAACTGTTTGCGCCGACGTGATGAAGCTACCTAGAGCTCAAGTCAGGGAACTATCTCCACAGGTATTGTTGCCTAGGCTTCTTAGCTTAAGTTTACAATGGTTCAAAATGGTTGTGCTAATTTACGTCCTTGGATTGTGAGAACAATTCAAATCTTCACAGGAACTTTTTATTCCAAGAAATGTTAAATAGTTGGTTAATTATGCTGTTGTAACATTTTCCCATGAGTTTCCAACTTAAAAACCAACCGTAGTTTTTGCAAAGGAAAACAGTTCTAGGATCCTCTTGCAGATGTAGGAATACGAAAAGGATTTATTGTTTTGCCATTGTGTTTGTGCAGCAGAAAGGGTTTTCTGTGGTACTCTCGGATATGTGTCCCCTCGTTTCTGGAATCTCAAGTAAAGATGCAGCTTTATCGCTCGAGTTAGGCATGCAAGCACTGAATTTGGCTGTTGGTGGAGCTGCCGTAGCTCATTCCAACAACGAAATTCAAACGGAGGAAAGTAATTTTGGGGCAACTACAAGTTCAGACGATAACGGTGTATTGCGAAGGGGAGGCAATCTTGTGATAAAGCTTTTAGAGAGTGAAGATGTGCAAGGTTCTTTTCTTAATTCCTTTCTTCCTTTTCTCCTCTTTTTCAGTAGCATAAGAGCAGTAATTGCTTCGTTGAAGGTCTGTTTGGATATATTTACATACCGTCTTCTGGCTGTTTGTTTTGCAGAAATCAACCAGATTTGCAAACCGCTGTTTAGAAAGGCATTGTTGTTGAGGCCTAAAGCTACGAGATCATCGTCAAGAGAGATTTATTTGATATGTCAAGGTCTGCAGTCACAGGCAAAGACATAGAATGACGATTGCACCCCAAACTTAGAAGTAGAATCCAACATTTGTGAACATTGTAGGCGTATTGCAAGACGAGTAAACTGATCAAATGGCGGCCGTGATTTACTGTGTTCTGAATTGAACCATACCAGATTCCTTTGAACAATCTTGTACTAAAAGTGTCTTTCGAGAGATTATGATTGACAGTTACTGATGTTATTTGGTTGTCACTTCTATTTTCATGAACCAAGTTGTGATGTCATACACATTTCTCATGTCTTTGAGCTAAAAGAAGGATGAGAAAAAGAAAAACACCAAGGAACTGATGAAAACAGCCGGCTCCGAGAATGAACACTGAAAATGTATATGTATATATATATATATATTATTGAATTTCTTAATCGTTACGGTTTGCATAGCAGACCAGAGAACACTTTACAAAATTCAAAACTTCGTGTGGATTGACAAGAACCAAAGAAAAAGAAGTAAATTTGTGTCTTTCACTACTGATAAATTACAGTATTCTTCTGACCAGAAAGAAAATAAGAGCATCTCCATTTACAAGGTATTGCTTCGTGTGTTCATGTGTTCATGTGTATGTGCAAGAGAATCATCGAATCTGAGTTCTTCCTAGTGACCAAAGACCCGTATCCTTCACTGATGTCTGAAATACCAAACAAAAAGAAAAAGGATCCGAAAATAAGTCATAACATATTTTGGAGGGAAGATAAGGCAGCTTAAAAATTTGATCATGATATTCATGCTTACATGTGTCTTCACAGACGGGAAGACGTTCCAGAATCTTAAAGTCTCATCCCCGGCACCAGTGACTATTGTCTACAGTAAAAGGAATTTTATTTGAGCTTGTTAGAACAGAAATTTCGGCTTAAACAAACAAGAACTTGTGCGTATACAGGCTGGCAAATATGGTACAATACCTGACCATCCGGTGACATTGCAAGGTACAAAACTCGCATGCTATGGCCGGTTAGAGTGGCAACCTATACAAGAAGACATTCCAAAAGGAATTAGATAGAAAGCTTGTAACCAGAAAAAGGTAACTTTTCTGCATTTTCTTATGCTTCAAGTTGAAGTGAAGATTTACAAAGTTTAAATCACTCGAAAAGGCTAACCTTTCCCATGGATGGATACTTCCAAACCATAATTTGATTCTGGGAATACCCGTGAGTGCTGACTATCTCATTGACATTCTTACTCCATGCAAGATTGCAGACCTGTAAGTTTAAGTCGACTTGAGTGAGTTGAGGGTATTCTCTTTTATGCTTGTAGGCATAAACAGAACTGAAATGTACCTGGCTTCCTGTGTCGATGCTGTTCAATTGGTGGCCGTTTGTAGTGTTCCAGAACCGAATACATCTGTCAGCAGTTCCGCCTCCAGATGCGAGAAGGCCACTCTGATGGGGTGACCAAGCAATGGCCTTGACTGCAGCTGTGTGCTCTGTCAGTCTCAAAGCCGGTTGCTGAGAGTGCTGGTTCCAGACCAAGAGCTGCTCACCAACAAGTCACTAAGTAAGCCATTGACTAAAGCATAGAAGAGAACAAGGGAAGAGAACACGAACGGGGAAAAGAATAAACAACTTAGTAACGGCTACCTGATTATCATTGCCACCTGATGCAAGTTCCCTGTCATCATTGGACCATTTCAGCCCACATACCTGAAGAATTGAAATTTGAAGAAAAGTTAATCTTGTTTGCATTTTCCCAAGAACCTCATTTAAGTACAAAGTATTTTGAAGTCTTCTTACCTCAGACTTGTGGCCAACAAGCTTGCTGATGTAGTTATCTGGGACTCGAAGATCGTGTTGAAGTATGTTCCGGTCTCTGCTTCCTGAAGCTAATATGCGCGAGTTCCACGCCAAGACTCCAGTCCTTGTTTGATGCCCGCCCATTATTCGGACCCTCTTGCACTGTGTCCCATCCCAAACCTAGAACAAAACATCACAATTAATGGCCATCTATGTATCAAGTGTATAAAATCGAAGGACTATCATTCAAACAAATAGCTACCTGAACTCGACCAAGACTTGTGCCAATCGACAAGTACGACCCCTCTCGTGTCCACTGGACGGAGCACACACCATCATTAGGCCCCAAGTCACACAGTTTTGTCACCTGAGAAAAAACAATACATCACAAACCCACTACAAATAGAAGGACACTGGCAGCAGAGACAACTTTTGCATTGGACTTTGAAATCACAGAATCGAAAAGTTGTAAATCTATGATTAAACTTACCTTGCTGTTTGATGCACTCCAGAGATAAACACTGGTTCCCAGTCCAACTGCAAGGACATTCTGGGAAGACCAATCCACAAGGTTCAAGTAAAAGTCATCTTGTAGTGATGGAGCATCTAAAACCTGCAACCAAGAGCCTTTGAAATCAGCCATTGCATTTTCCCCAACAAACCCCTTCTTAAGGGGGATCCGACCGACAAAATATCATGACATTACTGACGCCATATCAACATCACAACGACACATGCGACATCCATATCGACATCTATATCAAAATAAAAACACAATATCGATATAATATCGATAGAACGATGAAATATATCTGAGTATGCTGTAAAGTTTCTGCAAACTAGTATAGGAAATGCAGCTTTTCAAATCAACCGGTCTCGTTAATCTAATCCATCAAATCGACATGCTACTGTATTATAATTAAGCTAGTTAAGCTAAATTTAGCTGAATTAAGCTATATTGAGCAAAATTAAGCTCTTTTAATCACTTCTTCTTGGCAAGGTTTGATCTTTCATATTACTAAACAACCAAAATTTCAAAATCAACATTAAAAATTAAAGATCAAAAGAGGGAAGAACAGGGGATAATTAATGACCTTATGGGGTGTCTTGGGGACTTTGCGTGGAGGCCTGGGAGGCGTCGTCTCGCTGGAAAACCCACTGTCATTTCTCAGAAGGGAAGGCGAATAAGGCGAGTTGGGGCCCGAGTTCTCCGTTTTGAACCGCAACATGTTCTTGCTGGGACTCATCGGCGACGCCGCACCACCGCTGCCACCACCTGCAGGAGAAAAAGACCCGAAATCAGACCCGAAAAGCTCCGATTTTAACAACCTGGCATACGCCTCGTTGCCGCCTTCTTTCACCGGCGAGGCCTTCTCGTTGAGCCCGAAAGTGTGAAGCCGTGACGAGGATCTGCAGGGGATGAATCTGTCGCTGCAAGTCGAGGACTTGGACGGCGAGGACAGGTTCGAAATCGCCCGACAAGAACCGGGCGACGCCGAGAGGCTCGAAACCGCCCGAAAAGAACCCGAAACGGAATCGAGGCGGAGCAGTGTCTCGGACATCCCGGTGGGGAGGTTGAGCCCGGATTTCCTCGTTTGAGGTGACTCCATTGCTGGGTTTTCTTGGATGCGGTTCTTGGTTGCTTGGAGGAGCAGTTGCTGGGTTGCTGGGTCTGAAGAATGCGATGATATCATATAGCTAATTGGTATAATTAATGGGGTTTTTGAAAGGAGAAAGAGGAGGCCAAAGGACCAGAAATGGACGGAAAGATCGGCTCGGCCTCTCTCTCTCTCTAGAGTTTCTCTCTTGGTTCAGTGTGGAGGAAGACTTGTAACGGTCGAATTTTAGTGGGGTTTATAGGAGCGGTGCTGGGTTTTCCTTTCCTTTTTTATTTTTTATTTTCTGAAAAAATTGTAACATGTGCAATGTGCATGTATAGAATGCTCCAACGGTCATTTTTTGCATTGATCGAGCTCGTCTATAGCTGGCAGTTTAGTGTAGTTTCCAAAAGTAGGCCGTTGCTTTGAAGTTAATTGTTTACTGCTTGGCCTTTGAAGCTACTGTGATTTTATACACCGGAATTTTTCGTTGCTGGATTCTTATTCACTAAATTCACGACTGCACTTTCAATACGTTCTTTCTACTCTTTTGCGGAGGGATCGAGTAATTATGGACTAGTGGTGATACAAACCTACAAGTCATGATGTGTTTATATCTCAGGAAACAGTATTATTAAATACAACACGTGTTATAATATTAATGCATTAGTAATGCAACATTAGTGTGTCATGCCATGCCAAAAAAGTTCTTTGGGATTGTGTTTGGTTTGAATGGATCCATCTGTCAGTCGAGTACTGCCGACTAGAGCAACTCTGACACTAATTGAGACAGGCCTGGTGAGAGATACCCTCCAAATGACATGGTATGGAAGTCCTTACACGAGTTTTTTCTGTTGCAATACTTGGGGTCATCTATAGTATAATTCTAAAGCCTTCTAAATTAGAGGATAGGCTAGAATGCTTACAAGCATTCCATGCTTACACGAATTTAACTATTAGATTAGTGTAAGCATGAACTGCTTCCAAGCATTCTATCCGGATCCCAAAATTAGACGGCTAAGCAGGTTGAAAGGTAGATTGGAGTGAAAGTTTAAAGGAGAGTTTTTAATATCAAATTGCCACATAAATTAGAGCAAATGAGACATTTGATAAAAATAAAAAATAAAATGTTACAAATGGAGATGCTCTTCGGGAGGAATGAGGAGGCTATTTCATCGAAAATATTAACATGTTGTATGCATCTACCTTTGACAACATGAATAATGCCATATATGAAGGCAAAGTGTTTACGGAATAAGAAGGGTGACCAAAACAACTACAATGTATAATACCGAAATTGGTATCTGCGAACACAGTCTTCACCCTTCTCATAATAGTCTTCCTTGCTGAAAGTTTGTGTCGGGAAATGAGAGGCGGCGGCGTAAGCGGAAGCCCCACGCCATGCATCTAGAATCGGATCCAATGCTTTGACTATCCTTATGAGAGAACCACACGGCCGAATCATCCGGATTCCAGCCTCCAAGCGCTCGCTCATGCCAGGAAAAAGACTACTCCCACCAGTCATAAATATTGAACTGGTTAGCCTCTCCTCCAGCTCTTGGCCCTTAGCTGGCAGCCTCCTCAGCGACACCCCAGCCATCTCATCTAAGCCTGCCTGGTCGATTCCAATCCAGTTGGGACGAAACAAGATCTCTGGGCATCTGAACCTTTCAACGCCGAAAACGATTTGAAAATCTTCCTGGGTAAGAGGACGAAGCTTTGGTGCTTCAGCAGATTGAGGGTTTGCATTATCTGGTTTGGGAACAAATGTCGGGTCCACTTCCTGTCAAAGCAATGATCCAAAATAAATAATTAGGATCAAAACTACAAAGGTAATCGCAGCCAGCACTTAAGTGAACCAGAATAAACAGACCTTGAGCCTAGAAGAGAGACGCGCTAGCTCTGCTTCATCCACATCTGGTCCCTCATCATCATCATCATTATCTTTGCTCATGAGTTTGTATAGTTGCCAATCTTCATCTTTGGCACCAAAAGTATCCTCACCCTTGCCGCGATCAAAAGCTGCTGTTGTCAAAAGGCGCATCCTTTCCCTTTGTGCAGCATTTAATCTCTCCCCACGGCCAACATTTCCAGAAAAATTATTTCCATTTGTATGACCCCCACCATTTGTCTTAAGTCGTTTTCGCTGTTCAACTTTTTCAGAAAGATCTTTATATTTAGCATGCAACTGCTCTAAATAAAGTTCTGGGTTGTCTCTACAATAAAGAGAAAAGGAGAATAAGAAACTAATTAACGAGGAGAAGGTACACATTCCAAAATTTCTAATATAATCAAGAGGAATCTAGCATGCTAAACAGTGAACCACACAAAATCTTAATATTAAAAAACATGAATTAACCCTTCTCTCCTTAAAGTGTGACCACAATAAATCGATTTTTTTTTTCTGGTTGAGAAAATTAAAAAAAATCATGTGTCAGCACATACAATCGTTTTTTCTCATCTTGTTGATTTCTCTTTTCCCGCTCTAATTCTTCTTCATGACGTTTCTGTTTAGCTCGCTGCCGGCCTTCAGATGTGGTTTTTAGGAACAACTGTCTCTTTTTCTCCTTCAGCTGTCAAGAGAAAAATACCAAAGGACTACATTAATGACACAGAGGAAACCTAAAAAGTAAGATGAAATAAGGAGAAAGCTCTAACGCTCTCTGGTTGACACTGTCTTCAAATGTTGGGTTTATCAAGAGGACTTCAGGTTTTTCGAGTCATGCATAAGTTTCAGAGCAATGAATTGTGCGCAGATTATGCATACATCTTGAAAGTGCAATAGACGACGACTTTAAAATGGTGGGGAATGTGAAAGAGAGTTGGCATATACCTGCTCAGGTGTGAGCATGTTGTCAGGTACATTTAAAAGAGGAAACCTTTCGCTTCCTGCAGGATCTGTCTTCTCCTCAAGCTCAGCTTGTTCACTCTTCGATTCACCTTTCGCTTTCAGTAAAGATTGCCTTACCTTCACAAGGGCAGATTCTACTTCCTTCTTGGAGACATAGCCAGTGGCTGACAAGAAAGATGGGATATCAGGCTCTTCCACCTGTTCAAGCTGTTTTAGAAGAAACTCCAACCCATGTGATTCATTCTCTAGTTCATTTATCCTAGAAGATCTCTTCGCCTCAGCCATTTCTCGCAATCGTTGACCTTGTTTCTCTTTAATGGCTGCCTTTCTTGCAATCTCTTCTTCAGAAGGGGGCTCCTCAGTAGGTGGTGGAACCCATGGGAGCTGCCACATCCTTGTTTTATCTTCAGCTTCCTTAGCCCCCTTCTGTGAAAACAAAAAATATATCAACTGTTAACTCACGAGATTGGGATAGGTGAGTGGATTAGAAAAGGCAATCATCAATACCTGAAATAACAGAGCTTCTGACACATAATCTGGAGCAATGTAACAGTGCTCCATCTTCAGGTCTTCGACCTTCTCCCATGTAAACCTAGCCCTGTTGCATTAGGTACACATCAGAAATATTACTCAATCGGTCCCCATTCAAGTGAACTGGAAACCAACCAAATTATACTCACATGTGATGGGGGTATTTAAGTGAGAGAAGTTGCTTCATATAATCAGTGATGTGGTACCCACCAATGTTAGTTCGACAGCTTCCATTATATACAGGCTCACCATCAATAAACTGGGAATGATATACAAAAAAAGGTCAACCTATAGCAATCAAGAGAGGCCTTGGGTACGATATCATCTTTGTCAATTTCTTAGCTGTTATGAAAACATATGGACTGGAACTCCATACTGAAGATTTTCTTGAGGCCAATAAAATTAGATATGTTTTGCATAATCCCAACCTTGAAATCCACAATGAATCATGATTACATACTGAGTAATCGATACAAACACTACAGCTGATTTATCATTATATTCACAATCAGTGATGTAATGCATGATAATACACACCTAATTTGGCAAGCATGCCTCACTATATAAGTCATTACTTAAGCAATTACCAAGACCAAGAAAGCATACCGGAATAACATGAGTAGTGGTAAAGCCAGGACAGATAGCAAGACCATCTTTATCACAAACCCCATGCCGCTGATTATACTTATAGCTGAATGCAGCATCAACACCATATGCTATAAGTATGGAAATGAAGAAAAATTAAAAATCTGAACAAAAATAGACATGATAAAGGTAGCAAAAACTACACAGGACCAAAGACCCAGTGTGGAAGCATGTCTGAAGAGAGGTAAAATTTTAAGTTACCGTTGATACCTATAGATGGAACTCCATATGTCTCAAACAAAAGTTCAGCCATTTTACTACGAGAGTGAAATGGGTTGCACACGCATTCAGTAATCAGGATCGGATGATCAATCTGTTCTGCCCTCAAATGAACACAAAGTTAAGGAAAAGGTCATATCAGTGTTCTAAAAATCGGCCTAGGCGGCTGCCTAGGCGCTAGGCAGGGGTCTTCCGAGGGGATTATTAGCAAATCGTTCTAAAAATCGGTTTAGTGTTAGGCGGGGGCCTAGGCGGCCTAGGCGGTGCTTTTTTTTTTTTATAAATGCAAAATGGTTTTCTGGGAAGAAAACCCAAAATCCCTAATTTCTCAATTCCCCATTTGAGTTTGATACGGAGGGAGTCTTTGGAGGGAAATGGAGAATAAGAGATTGAGGTCTAGCCTTGCAACTTTATCTCTCCAAATTCTTAATATAAGTATAGTTTTTTTATTTTTTATAAAGTGTAAATAGACACTTATTTATATGATATTAATAAATTTATTTAAATCCGCCTAGTCCGCCTAGGCCCCCTCCTAGGCGCCTAGGCGCTAGGCCCCTGTTCGCCGCCCGACTAGCGCCTAGCGCTTTTTAGAACCTTGGGTCATATGAATATATACACTGATCTGAAACCTTACATGAAAAAATTAAAAAAGCATTCAAAATAATAACTTGCATATGCTTGTAACGATCTAGAAAAACAAGAACACACTATTGCATATCATTCATTCAAACTGATACTAGCAATCTATCATTAAAAAGCACTGGACTCAAGACAGACAAAGTCATGGTAGAAAAGAAAACTGCTTCTAACAAAATGAACCTTCACAATCAAAATCTAGAGCATCAGCAAGTATAGTAAAACGAAGAAACCAACGGTCCATTTTGAATCATACCTGTGATCCATTTGCACCCAACCGGTCAAAGGCAAAGTCAAGAATCTACAGACGCAAGAGGATATCAGTAAGGCTAAAATTCTAAGACTACTGCATGCAAACCAGAAAAGATTGATGCATTATAAATTTTAGACACGGTGTATACAGTATACTATAATCATGTAAATTTTCATTTTCGAGCGGGTAGCTAAGCTAAATACGAATTGAGTGCGCCTATCCATATAGAATATATAATCAATAGTAAACTGCACTTACATATTCCATAATTTCAAACTGGAACACAACATTGTTGTCGAAAGCGGAGCGAGGTCCCGACCGCGTGCAATCAAAGTATTTCAACAATGCAGGATCATGGTCTCCAACAATGGTCACAGTTTCCCCTGAATACAGAATTTTTTTCAATTTTTTTATATTTCTTTAAAGTTACTACCTTCAATAATAATACAAATTTATACACGAAAAATCTTCTTGAATCTTGCAAATTAAGCTCTCAAAATACATAATAGTGAGAAAATCGAGCGTACCGGTGGCCTTGTGGCGCGGCCTCTGAACAATGTTCCGGAAAATAACACGAGGCTCGGTCTCTCCTGCCCACCTGAAAATTTCCCCCAAATGAAAACGAAGAATTTAACACTAATTTACGCACGCAGAAGTTGAAATTAGGGTTCTTGCGAGATTATACCCGATGCGGAAATAGGAGGCGCCATTGTCGATGACGATGGGAGTGGAGGAAGGGAAGCGTCTGTAATCGGACTGCCGTTGAATTTTGGAGATGAACGGCATTTCGATGAAGAAAGCCGAGGCCGTGCCTGCGTTATGTGCCCTAGCTTTCTCTGCTTCTTCTGTTGCCGTTCGAGCGTTCAACCATGGTAAAGAAGAAGCAGACTTACACAGAACCAGCAGTGGGCCGGGTCGGGTCTTCAAGCCCACGGCAGTTTGGCTCAAATCGGTTTTGCCGCCAAAAGATTGAAGCCCACTCTGAAGTTTCTCACACTTTTTCCACTCTGGCCCCAAAAGACTGGGCGGAATTGGGCTCAGACAAAAGCGCAACTATGCGAATTTAGTTGGATGGAATTTTGCAACGGCAAAAGTTTTGGAGGTCAATGGTAACGGCAAAAGTTACCAAAAAAAAATGGTAACTGCAGCAAACATTTTTGTCGGAATAAGTTGCAAAAACTCAACCTAATTTGTTACGTGCAAGTTTGTAGTTTGTAGTTTGCAGATGAAAAAAAATGAACTATTCTCGATTTAGTCTAAGTTAACCTTTACAAATCATCTAATTTTACTCAAGCATCGCAAGGCTATGCCATTTTTAGGATTTTTAGTGATTTGCTTATTTTAGCACGAACTATTGTAACAAATTTACCTTCACGTTGATGGCCCTTTTCTTTTATTTTTTATTCGAGTGATATTAGAGGAGATGCGCCAAGAATCAAGCACAATATATATACCTCAAGTGCATGAAATAATGGATAAATGTTGTTAATAACTTAAATTACAAACTCCTTGTATCAAAAAAATAAATACTAATAATAATAGTAATAAATATGAAAATTTTGAAATTCCATCATCAAATCTTACATCATCATTGAGAATATCATTGGCAATGGGGCCGCTAACTTATTGTTTAAATGAAACTCAAAACTAAAGAGTTAAATCTATACTCACACGCTTTTAGGGCCAGTTTGTGATTGTTGTGCTTATTTTTAAAACTGCTTCTGATGTGCTTTAAGGATAATCAGCTGTAAAATAAAGCAATTGAGAGTTTGATAAACTGTATTTTTAAAAATGTTGTGAGTATGAAAATCAGTGTAAAAGCGTTTAGTAAATTTTAATGTAAAAGTGATATAATTGTATATAATGATAAAAATGGACATGGCAATGGGGGGGATGGTGATGACAATGGTGGTGAGGGTAGTAGTGGTGGTGGTGCTAATAGTTAACATTGAGAATATTAACGAAACTCAAAACCAAAGAGTTAAATCTATACTCACACCCTTTTAGGGCCAGTTTGGGATTGTTATGCTTATTTTTAAAATTACTTCTAATGTACTTTTAAGAATAATCATCTGTAAAATAAAACAATTGAGCGTTTGATAAACTGTACTTTTAAAAGCGCTGTGAGTATGAAATACAGTGTAAAAGCGATTGTTAAATTTTAATATAAAAGTGATATAATTGTATATAATGACAAAAATGGACATGGTAATGGGGGCGATGGCAATGACAACAGTGGCTAGGGTGGTAGTGGTGGTGGTGGTGGTGGCGGCAGAGGCGACGACAACAATGGTGGTGGTAATGGCAATGGTGGTGTGAGAGGTTAGGGTTTCTAGTGGCAGGTGGTGGTACATGAATTGAAAATGTGTCTAGAAGGATAAATAATGTCGTTTTTAAAAACTAATGACGATATTACAGGAATTGAAAATATTCATTAAAGACTTAACTCCGTTTTTTATTAAAACAACTTTTAAAAACAGCTTACATACTGCTTTCAAAAGCTGTTATCTGGAGGTCATTACTTTAAAATAAACTGGATGTTTTATTTTTATCAAATATTTTTTCATTGTTAGTTTCTTCGGCACCTATCCAGAGTTGAGCCCTGAAATTTAACGACCAATGATTTGAGAATCATGAAAATTGGTTTCTAATTATTGGAAAATGCAGATGTAAAAGAAATTAATTAATCTTATTAAAAACCAAAACTTTTGGTCTTTTTTTATGTACAAAAAGTACTTAAATAATTTTGTATAGAATCTTTTAACTAGTAACTTCGTCAAATATTTACTTGGTGAAGCTATAATAACAGACATGGAGTTCACATGTGAAAGGGAAGGACGAATAAAAGTAGTGATAAAGCGATTGAAACTAAGGCGTGGTGATGAAACCTTGCAGGTGAGGATATCGTCCTTTAGGGATTGAATTATTGTACCATTGGCAATGGCACAGCCAAATCTCACTGATTAAAGAACACTTGGAGGACAAGTGATATGTCTTACTGTCCTTAGTCCTACTAGGAATTATTGAGGTTTGGGATCGATAGCATTGGATACCACTCTTATTTCACTCTTTAAGTGTATATATTTAGAGGTTTATTAAGGGGTACTTATCGATCCTCTTCATGAAGTAATCAAAAATACGTTTTTGGTAAACTGAAAACATTTTTGGCGGTCTTTAAATTAAGTATTCCTAATTAAACATACCATTGAAGTTCTTAATCTTTGAAGCCATCCAAATGCTATATTGTGACTCCTCTTTCTTGTACTTTGGAAAGAGTGAAATTAGGGTTTACTCTTTTAACCAGTTTCCTTTTGATACGCGCAAAATCCCAAAGAACATGATCACTTTCGTACCAATTAATACCATGGCAAGTTGTTTGTACGTAGCAGCCGAGAGAGAGAGAGCTAATTAGATAAGATGACTCAAAGTGACAAGCCAAAAAGACATTTTCTTCGATATGTGATTAGGTAACATGGCGTCATAGCATCACATCTGATGGAACAAAATGGCCAGAGAAATAGGGAAATGTAAAAAGATATTTCAAACCCTAGTTTTTTTTCTGAGATGAAACCCTTCCCTATGTGGCTATATAGCTATGCCATGAGAGTTGCATTGCATGGCATCACGAACAATTACTACCCAATATATACGTACTTTTACTTTTTACCCATCCATCTTCGCTCTGGTTGAAACTGTTGGATTTGATTACTAAAAAGTGAATCTAAATATAAACTAGAAATATAAATATGAGAGAGAGAGCAGTCCAAGAACTGTGTAAAAGAAAGGACCTACCAAAACGGGAAAGTATGAACCTTACGAGCAAGAGCCCCGCATGGCACAGTTCGTGTCTGTCCTCCTCAACACACTTCATATCTACGTACGTATACTCAGTCAGATTCCTCCTAACCCAGAAAGAAAAGCCAATTAAGCTTTTCTTCTGTGATCATCCATCTCTCGACTCTCGATGAATGGGATCACCGATTTGATATATATCTTTGTCACCAACACGACTACCTAAAAATTCTCCATTTGCAATTATAATTCAACACACAAACAAGTCAAGACTCGTAACTTGAATCCTAGTTAGTTGATCTAAATTAAGTTCTAAGCACATGGTACTACTACTACAACAATTAATGGTTTTTTTGGATACTTTCAATTCTGTTGGGACAAGTATTTTGCCCTCAATGCCGATGTCTTAATTAGTAGAGAGCAAGATTTAAGGTTTAGGGTTGAAAAGTAGGAAAGGTTATGCTAAGATCAGCCGTCTACAAGATTCAAGAGAGCCGTTAAAATTTTTTGACCATTAATCATTTGAGATCCACATTTAATCATATAGCTAGTTAGAAATTTCTTAATTAGCCAACTGCACTAAGCAATGTTACATATATATACACTCACTAAATTTAGTTTTTTTAGAAATGGTATTTAAACTTAAAACTCCCTTTATTTAAACCTAGACTTTCATTTATTTATTACATACAAAAATTAAGATGCATCGCCATGGTCACAAAAGTTTACCGAGATGTGTATTGAGAGAGATTTTTCAGTGTACTCTGAACATGAGTCGATATATCATATATCATAATATAAATAAAGAGAGTGAAAAATTTATCTTCTTTCCACTTATATTCTAGCACGTGGTGTACTAGTTTGTGTTCCGAATACACTGAAAAATCTCTTGTGTGTAGGGTCTTTTGATGAATTATTAAGTGAACAAAATTAATAACTCTAGCATGATATTTTTTTTGGTCGAAATATATATATATAACTCTGGGATGATAGGAGAGAAAAAGTTGCTACTTAAAAGTATATATATATATATAGTTCATCTGAGCTGAGCTAATATACAGATATATATACCAAAGCAAAAAACAAAACAAAAGGTGGGAAAGAAAAATGAGATAGCGTGTTGAGAAGAAATGAAGAAAAAAGGGCAGCTGAAATGAGGCTATACGATGTGTAGGGCGAGGACATTGTAGTTTCTAAATGCGGTAAGCTAAACCTATATACAACCTATATAGAAGTGCAAATTGTAATGCAAACGTAGCTGCCTGCAGTTGTCTTGTGTCAAAACACAGTCCAGAGTCCTCAGCGAGATTTCAGGGCTTCGTTTTTGACAAATCATTTCAAAAACCAGTTTAGGCCGCGCACCCCAAGAGAAAGTAGAATACTAGGTTAGGACTTTGTGAAAATTTTATTGTGCTCTGATGTATAACATGTACCATTTCAATTGAGGGTTAGTTGGATATGCAATCAAAGATTTAATAATGACAAATATCTAAGTATTTTTGTGTATACTATATATTGGTGCATATTATAAAAACTCTAAGGTTTATAACGAAGATTTAATGATCAAATATCTAAGTATTCTTGTGTATACTATACATTGGTGCATACTAGAGAACTTTACGGTTTGTAATATTTGTTGGTACTTATAACGAAATTAAAATATCACGACATGGTAAAATAAATTTTGTGTAATTCAAAAATCAATAAATTGCATTAACTTTAAGTTAATAAAGTCTTTTAATCAAGTTTTTGACATGGTAAACGGAAAATATCAGAAAAGTTCTTCTGAACACTTTACTTGGAGAAAGGTCTTAAATCGTGCCTCCTAAGAAGACGATATATCGTAATTAACACTTTACCAACTAGTTAAGCATAAACTATGCATCTTAAGATGGTGCGCATTAACAAAAGAACAAAACAAAAAGGAAAAAAAAATTTTGAAAGACTTGTTTGGAGGTAGTGCTTCCGAAAATATATAGCAGGCTTTAGTTTCGTTTTAAAAGAAAACAAGGCTGTAGGGCACGAGAAGAGCACGTAGTCCCCACTGGCCACTGGTTTAAAAGGAGTATTTCTCAGCAGATCAAAAAACAAAACCTCTCTCTCTCAACACCCAGCTCAGATCCTTTTGTTTTTCCTCTTGCCATGAACTGTGGCATAGGCATTGGCATGTGAAAATGATCCAATTCACCATACTTGGGCTCCTAAAGCTTTCTGAATACATATATTTTAATTTTATTAGAATGGTTCCAAAAGTTGCAATTTAATAATTTGATTCGATAGATCCACTAATGATATTGTAAAACCAACATAACTCTCCTGAGCTGTTGCACAAGCTAGCTAGCGTTAGGTTCAATATATACCTTAAGGAACGGTTGAGATATGGTTAAATATGTGATGCCATTAATTATAATTATAATTATAATTGCTTAAGTTATATATATTGACCAAGTCACTGAGAATATACTTGAGGCAAATTTTTTTCTGAAAGGTTAATGATCATATGTTGAAAAGATATAATATGTAGTGCATTGCATGATTAAGACCTTGATGGTTCAAAATTTCAAATAAAACAGAGAGCCATCAATTATATGTAGACCTAACACGGACCCAGTATATGGATATATCTATAGAGAGAATGGAACAAGGGTTTCTTCTTGAGTAAATGAGTTTCTTCTCGGATGATCTGTGGGTGCATGTAACCGGGCCTAAATATAAGCATACATATGATTGTCAGAATACCTAGACGTTTGTTTATATTCTTTTTGTTATACAAGTAATATTAGGAAGAGAAATTTGAACTGAAGACCTTAGATACAAATGTGAATGTTGGAGCTACAAATTTTTAATTTTTTGATTCGTTGGTAGGTCATAAATAAACTTCTTTTAGAGGAAACATCAGAAAAGATGCGAGTGATGTAATTATAATCGATGGAGGCTTGTGAACTAACAAAATCTCAGGACTCCAATGAAATGTTTTCTTATATTTTCCTACTAAAGAAAACATAGTAGTTAGAGGGAGTTGATTTAGGATTAAAGAACAATAATAGCAAAAGCTATAGTGTATTAATAAAGTAAACTTTGTCTTGATCTAAGAGCTGATTAGCAGAAACCTCAACAACCCGTACGAGGTGGAGTCTCAGGACTCAAAAGATCAAGAGTGTTTTGTGTGTGTGCGCGTTGCTTGCTTAGATCCACTTCTCCGTGTTCGACGCCATGTCCCTCTCTCTCTCTCTCTCTCTCTCTCTCTCTTCACACCATGCATCCGTACAATTTCAGCCACATCAATGTCACGTCAACTCTTTATATGGATCTCACTCTCACTGCTTCATCTCTTTTTGTAATTCATATATTAGATTCCCGGACCCTCGACCCAATAACAAGCTTTCTATAATTATAGTGGGACTTCTACTGCTTTGTACTAATCTGAAACTGTTGTTCTTTTACTGTTTGGAATGAAACAGTTGATTTATAGTCTTTGTATAATATAAAAGCGTAATTTTTACTCTACTACTCTTAAGTGTTGTGAAATTTGTACTTTGGTATCCCTAATTTTTTTTCGTCTCTTTTTCATACCTAAAGTTTGATTTTTGTGTCAGTTTCATACTTCCATTAGCATTTTCGTGAAATGTTTCGTTAACTGATGACATGACATACCTTTGGCCCATTAAATTTGCCACGTGGACAAATTGGGTTAGATCTTCCAATCAAAAATCGACACGTGACACTTAATAAAATTCTTTGTTGATTGGGTATTTAATCCAAAATAAATTTTTTTTAATTAATTAAAAAATAAAAAAGCAACTCATTTCCTCACATGTGACAAATAAAAAAGCAACTCTTCTCTCCTTTTTCTTTTCCTTTTTTGTCGTCCTCCTTTCGATGAAGCACCGATCGTGGCAAGTGACCCAGTCGAGAACGAGATGACTTCGACCTAGTCATAAACTAGATCTTAGATCTTGGACTTCGACCCGATTGCTAGCTCATCGCTGGCTTTGAATCGACGCCATATCGAGAGGATGAAAGGTGAGAGAAAGAGAGAGAAAATAGGAGGACGCCGATAGAAAGGAGCGACTTCGAGATTCTGTAACTTCGACTAGATGAAACGGAAGAAATTGCAATTCTTGGTTATGCTCAATGAACTCCGGGATCGATCTGTTTTCGATTTGGACGTTGTTGTTGGAGGAGAGGAAGAGATTGAAGGGCTTGTAGGAGGAGGTAAGGTGGTAGTTGGAGTTTTTGGAAAAGAGCTTGGAGAGGGTGAGGTTGAAGAAGGAGAGAGTTTTTTTTTTTTTTTTTTTGCCTGGTTTAATTTTTTTTTTTTAATTTTCACCCCCAGTGGAAAATTTGGTAGGCCAAAGCTGCTCCACATTATCAATTAATATAGTATTTGATGGATATGCTTACAGAAGTATGAAAGTGGCACAAAATCAAACTTTAACAGAAGTATGAAAGTGGCACAAAAATTAAACTTTAGGTATGAAAGTGAGACGAAAAAAACTAAGGGTAGTAAAGTGCGAATTTCACGATACTTGAGGGTAACAAAATGAGAATTACCCTCTATAAAATATAGAATTGAAGGTTACACTTTCTAGATTTAGAGGGTCTGTATCCCACTTTTCAAACATTTTTCCTGATTATTAAAATACTAAAAAAAGGTTATATGATGGAAAGTAATAAAAAAATATTAATATTTGTGGAGTCTGTTGGAGCAAAATTGTGAATCAACAAATTTTAGTCTTCAAACTGCCACATGGGTAAAAAAAAAACATGTATTTGAAGAGTCACATTTAGAGAAACTATTGGAAATACTCTAAATTAAAAAGTCGAACTTCAACCTCTCACTAAAAATGGAGAAAAATACCATTAGATCATAGGTATTAATTACGTGGCTAGTTGAGTTTGTATTTGCATGCTAATTTTTTTTTTATTTGTAACTATTAATTTTTGTAAATACTTAAATTATTCTAATTTAGAGAAAGACAAAAAAAAAAAAACACCATGGCAACTATATACTTGTAAATTTCAGTTGGAGAATAAACCCCCTTAGTTAGCCACTGCTAATTACAAGATTCTGTTAGTGCTCTTTTCTCATGGAAAAGTCAATGAAATTTTGTAAGTGTTTTTTATTAAGTGTTATCAATGGCTTTTTTTTTTTTACAAGAAACGATAGAGTGGTATTTTATTGATCTTCCCAAATAAAGACAAATATGCCAATTGGGTACATTGCTCCAATGACCAAGAAATTGATTTGGAGTGAATTTGCACAAATATACAACTACTGTAAACTCCTATACAGCTACTACATGCATGAAACTACAAACGTCGTCAATATAAATCTGTCACAAAGAACAATAGACGCAACAAATCCATGTCGGCGATCACAACGGTTATCGCTGAATATCGAGGCCACAAGTCATCGCAAGAGCGAGACCACATAAAGTCATCGTTGAAAGACGAGACCACAAATCTCAACTCTCGAAGGCAAAGACCATATCTAGCCATCGTCGAAGCGCTACCACAACACTCGCTAGGCAAGACGACAAAACTACCCTAAACTACACTATCCGAGAAGTGAACCACTAGTCGGCTCATTCTAGTGGAGGACACTTTGGCCAAATCAATCTGGAATGTCGCCACTCTAGTTTGATCCGCAACATCCGTGATCAAGGGAGGCCGTGAGGTCGCCATATTTGAAAGGCATGAAGCGGTGGAGCAAATGCCAAATTTGATCACCCCATGAAGTCCAACCGCTAGATCTAGTTAACCAAGTTGGTGTAGCTGGCATATTTGATCAACCACGGCTGTGCAACCGCCACATCTACTTTGCCAAGGCAACACAGTCGTCAAACCTCACAAGGCGGTGCAACCATAGACGAGTCAAGAAAGAGAGAGTATCCTCACCACGGAATCAAACAGACATAGGTGGATCTGACTTACCAACAACTCTGAATCTAGCCCCAAATCAAGGAAGATACCTTGAGAGGGGCATGACTCAGATCTGGATATGAGGCGCAATGCCATGGAAGTTGCACACAAAATGGTGGGAGAAAGATCGGGGAAAGAGAAGAGAAATGAGGAAAGCCGAGAGAACGATGGAGAATGAGGCAACGGTGAGGGGGGGAAGGGAGGGGATGAAAGGCTGGGGAAGAAAGAAGAGTGAGAACAACAAGGAGAAGAAGGGGAGGAGCTGCCACCAGCCCCAAGCCATAGCAAGGGGCCTGCGGCTAAGTGATTGCAATTTAGTGTTATCAATGACTTGAACGAGAGAGAAAATGCACTGTCTTCTTCCTGTTTTCTCTCACTCTGGCCATCTTTTAAAGCCAAACCTTAGATCTGCAATTCTCTCAGTCGTTGACCCCTTGCTACTGCTTGGGCTAGGTGGCAGCTCCACTCTTGCTTCCTTTTCCTCCCCTTCTCTCACCCCTACATCCGAGCCCCCCCCCCCCATTCTTCTCTCACCTTCCCCTCTTCACTCTTTTTTCCTCCTTCTTCTAGCCCTTCCCTTTTCGTTTTCCTCCCCTCCATTTTGTAGGCAACCTTCGTTATAGTATTGACGGAGTTTCCTTTCCAACCTAAGGCTATGTCATCTTTTCAAGGATTTATCCCTTGATTGGGTTAGCTCCGTGGTTTGGGGCATATTTGTGGTTGTTGGAGGGTCAAAACCACCTTTTACGATTTGATTTCCATGGTGGATGTGCTCCCCTCGACCTAATATATGGTCAAGCCGCCTTACCTGGCCAGATCTGTGGCAGCTATGCCTTAGTGGCTTGTGGTTGCAGCGAATTTCAAAGAAGCAGTAAAGTTGCAGTCTTGATGTGATCTCACTGAAAAGACAAGTTATTCAGTGGATTTCTTCTATGGATTAGTTTTAGAATTTTGTTTATTGTTAATTGTGCTGCTTTAGCGGGTTGTGTTTGTGTTTGTGGTCACGCTATGTAGCGATGGCTTGTTGTGGTCTCGTTGTATATCGATGACTTAATGTGTGCTTGGTATAGGTCTGTTGCGTCTATCGTCGTTGTGACATAGTTGTACGGGTGTGTTTGTTTTGTAAGGTAGCTGTATAGGGGTTTAATTTTCTTTGTTGTTTGTGCAAATTTACCTTCAGGTCGAGGATTTGGTCACTGTAGTTTATGTACCCATGTTGGCACTGCTTGTAACTATTTGTTCATCAATGGAATCATGCTATCGTTTATGATAAAAAAAATGACTTGAGCGTGAAAACCCTTAAAATTAATAGGCATTTATGTAAATATTTTATCCGAACAAGAAAACTACACAAAAAAATGTTAAAAGTAGGTCTCTGTAAAATTGGCAGGGCTTACCTTAATATGTGAATGTGAAGAATTGTCTTACATCGGAGAATTGCCAAACCATACAAAGGCTAATAAGGAGTTGAGCCACTCTTCCTAGGTATTTTCAATTGATTTGGTGGTAAAACCTGAAGTTTCTTTACTTCACCCTATAGCTGAACAATATTCTGGATTGAGAAACACTATGAAATTTCACCATCTAATCAAGAAAAGGTTCTTAAAGCTAGTGAATTTCAATTTGTTCCTTCAATAAAGCTAATCTTAGACCCCATAATTATGATTATCTTCCAAATCCTTTATCTTCGTTGAAAATGATATCTTACACTCAGGGAATCGTACCTTCCACTTGTATTGCGCATGTTCTGCGTATGAGTAGTAGGATAGATCCAAAAGTTCTAATATAACAAGATTCGTGTAATCTTATCTTAATTAATCCACTAAGAAGTATCATGATTCATCACACCTTTCTCAAAAGTTTGATGAATCGGAACATGATTATGAGCATATACTGGAGCTCTAGCATTGCTTCGGATATCATAGAGGGGATCTGGATGATGTTTTTTTTTTTTTTTCAATTTGCTAATAGTATAATGGTACAAAAAAGATGGACTAGTGAAATTCATCAGTAGTGAGCAAAACCAGTGGTAAAATTAACAAAGTAAAATAAAAGTTATAAAACTTGGTTTCTAATGCGTGTAAAAATAATGAAGTATACCGCATAATGTTTTATAAGTGGGAAATGGATCTTTCAGAAAATGACCAGCCCCCATGCTAAGATGCACTGCAGATTTCCATTTATTTTAATTTGGACCACTGCAGCTGTCCACTGAAAATGGGAAAAATGCGTATTCAAATGACGTTTGAGTCGTGCAAAATGGCCGATTCAAGTATACTTACAGGTCACAATAATAATTAACATGAAACGTGGTTAATGTCATTGTGTCAAGGACTCAAGGCTGACAGTCAGTGGTAGTAATTGAAGAAAAATTAAGAATATATAACCTTATAGATGTGGAATGGGGTGGGGTGGGGATCAGAAGCCTCTCGTCACTATGAGCATATTGAATGAGTTGACAAGATATAATCATGTAAATGCTCCACATGTTGAGTGGAATGGGGTTTGGAAAGAAAAACCAAACAATAAAATTCGTCTACTATTGAAAAATTATGTGATAAGTTCCATCTAATTGTGAAAGATTATGTGATAAGTTTTTCAGTGTAATTGTCGCACTCTCACATAATTAGTGTCTCTAGCAATACTACTCGTCAATTAATAAAACTAGATTTCCCAAACAACTAACTAAGCTCAACTAAAAACATAAAAAGGAAATCAATGGGATTGGTTATTATAAATTATTAAAAGGTAGTGATTGATGGGAAAGTAATTAGCCCTTAGAATTGGGGGTGACTTGAGCCAAAGTAAACATAAGAGCTAGAGAATAGAGGATCAAAGGGCATAAACTTGTAAAACTTAGTCCCTCAAAAGAAACCAAAAGTGGGAAATGAAGGATCAACACAAGTAACCTTAAGCCCTAGCTAGAATTAGATATATAGGGTCTCAATTCGTTCATGAAGGTCAGGGGTCTGGGTGAAGGGGGCCTATCAATTGATCCCCACCCTCAAGAAAAAGAAATATGCTTGTAGAGGACGCAACATATTTATCCTGCAAACCTAAACGCCATCCCCACACTACCCCAAAACATCAACAACAATAATATTTGAACAAGATCACCAACACCAAGTGTACTATTAATGGTTAAGTTTTCATTTTCCAATACCATCTTAATGTAATTAATTGATTGTAGATAAAGAGAGGTAGCTCTTTTAATTTTTGTTCTGATTTTTTTTGACATCTGTGGAGCACAGACTGGGTCAGAGAGGATTAAAGTTTTTGGTCAATTTGGTACCAAAGATTACGATTGATAACTGTTACTCCTCCTCATATCTCTCGTCACCAACCAATCCCTCTCTCTCTCTCTTCAAATTATCACCCTACTCGCTCTGGTGAATCTCTATATATTCATGCCCTCCGACTCTCACCACTTTCTCAGTCTTCTTCTACATCAACTTCCCTTTGATTCCCCTTCACAAAATCCTTTTATATTTTCACTTTTTCATAGCCTGTTTAAGCTCAGAGAAGAACTATATAGGGCTTTACTCTTTATTTTTTTCCCTTTTCACCGTGTGGTCCCTGGGTCCATATATAATTATTCACAACCTACACATGGTGGTGTTCCAACTTTTAAAATTTTAGGTTACCTTTACTTTTTGTATATAAAGTCCGATCAGTCATCCCTCCTCTCCCTCCCCCTCCCCCTTCCTTACTTTTGTCTCTCGATGAGATTTAGGGTTCGATCGATATCTAGGGTTTTCTCTACCTTTTGTCGATTTGATCGATTTTCTTTTCAAATCTCTTTAGCATGGGAGTTGTGATGATGGATGACGATGGAGAAATACCATCTAAATACAAGAAAGAAAAACCAGTCACTTTTTGCGGGTGGAGCATCATCAAGATTCACAATCTTATTTGGGTTCCAATATTAGCCCCTAATATTTGATGATATGAGAATCTTGATGATGCTGCAGCGGCAATAAATGACTAATATCATTATATGTTTTTAGGGTTATGGTGGATCATCAGCGTGCAGACTGGATCCTTAATTCTATACGGTAACTCCTTCCAATACTGGGGAACATTAAATATTTATTTTAAAACAATTTTTAGGGTTATGGTGAGTTTGTTAATTATTTAAGAATGGCATTATTATTGTTTTAATTTGCTTTTAAATAATACACTAATCTATGTTTAAGTTCATTAATCTTGGCATTGATGATTGTCTTGCGTTCCTAATGGCCTCATTGGCCTGTTGATTTGTTTAACCAGCTAACCACACATGTTTATAGTTTGGGTTCTGTGTCGGTTTGCTTGGCTTCCACTTGCATCATTTCGAGTTATGCAATGCTGTCGTTTTCGAGAAAAAGAAAAATAAGGGAGAGTTTCTGAGTTCATATATCAGAGTTTCAGAGGGGTTTAATTTTCTGAGACTGCAAACCATGTCCTGATCTCAGGAATGTCTGTACTTTGGTCGAAAATGATACAAGAAATCATGGGTACCTTTTGTTTATTGGATACATCTGAGCTCTCTAAATATCCTTCTTTATTTTGCCTTTTTTTGGTCTAAAATTTTATTACTCTAAATATCCTCTTTTATTTTGCCTTTGGGTTTTCTTACTCTAGATCGATTTTTACCATCTCCTATGGCGTTCAGTTTTGTGACCAGCTTTTCCCCTCATGGTTAGACATTAATTATTTGGCATACAATCATGGTTTTGCATCTGTACGGATAATTGTTGGTTTTAGTTTGTCTGCTTCTCAGGAGATCTTTCTGCATCTTTTTTGCAATCTTTTGTACTGATTTTATTTTTGTTTGAGTTCATATGATGTGCCTTTGGGATCCTAAGGTTTTAAATACAAGAAAATATTTGACTTCAAGTTTTCTTTATGGATATGGTTTGATCTTCACAGCTGATGTCATCATGAGCACTTTAGGGTTTGGAGAAGCCAAATCTTTTGCTATATATGTGGCTTGGTTTGGTTTCATAAATGTATACTTCACAATATTGCTTATAGAACTTTCTGTCTTGTTGATCCTTACTAATTGGGTTTTATTTTACTACTGTTACCACTAAGTATGCTGAATATCTTGTTAATTTGATGCAATATTTGTTGAAGTATTTCATTAATGTGATGCATAAGCTATATATCTTTGTTGGCAACAATTATTAGAGGTGATTTTCACACATCTGTTTTAGCTTCTCACACACCCCTCTTAGTTTATGGTCGTCATATTGGATAAATCAAACGAAATCAACAAACATGATTTAATAGGGGTGTGTGAGAAGTTAAAAAGAATGTTTATCATTTTTCTAATTATTATACACTTAATTTAGGTCTCTTGATGTTACAGGAGTTTTCGTTTATCAAAGTGAGTTGTTCTTATTTGATGGGGCTCATTTGCACAAATAGTAATATATATTAACATGCATGTCAGTAAATGTGTTATTAAACGTACTGAAGTAATTTTATAGCATTACTTGTTTGCAGATTGTTTTGAGAGATCCATAGCAGCAACAATCAGTAGTGATCATTTATACTTCATGAAACATAAAGAGCCAGAAACCCTTTTAATGTGGGTAGTTGTTTCAACAGTAGGACAGGCACTTTTACCAAATATACAGCACAGAGTTTAAGCGTGGATTTCCTTTGTCCTTGAGATATCATGTAGGGTTTAGGGATTATGTGCTTATATATATGTGATTCAAAAAAATTGTAAATTTACATTGTTTTGTACACTGTTTCGAAGAAGATTGAGTCCATTTTGTTTTTTTGTATAGCAGTTAGATAGCTAGATGACACCTTTTGTTTATCATTGTGGAATGGTGATTCAATCTTGGGATCTCTTCCATCGTTGAGAAGAGAAGTATCATTAAACCGATAATAGTTTGGTAGGTTTGATGACACCTTTATACCTATGTTGGTTGGTTAAACGGATCTTATAGTTGTTGTCATGGAGGAAATTTTAGGGTTATATATTTGTGTTCAAGTTCAGCTTACAGCTGTGAGAGAAACCGCCTTCTTTTATCATGTTTGGTTCTTCTATAATTATGTAAAAACAGAGGAATAAAATGAAAGAAAAACAGTAAAAAACTATTGATATGTTTTTCTCTTTCACCTGTACGTCCTCTCCCTCTGAACCAATTAATGATGCGTTTTGAATCATACCTTGTAATCTGATGCATGCATTTCAATCAATAACTTGGTGGAAATAAACTTGACATGATTTTCCGTAAGTTGGTGAAAAGTACTTTTAAATTTTTAATAAGGGTTTGGCCTTGAATCAGTACTGGACGCAGCTTCCATGAACTCCCTTTCTTAATTTTTCCTCTGAGGAAGATTTTGGCACTCCTTTTTATCTTCATGCACAAGATTAAATCACGAATGGTACAGGTAGAGGAGTACATGAGTCTTGTTTCGAGGCATAAGATTTAATCACGAACTGTAAATTAAGGTACAGAAACGAGTAATGGAGTACATGAGTAGAAAAAGAGAGTGAATTTCCTTTCCCTCTCTCTAATTCTGCTGCATTTCTATTTGCCTTAATCTTTGAAATCACAATTTGTACAGGCCGGGCTGTAAGTTGGAATCACAATTTGTTGGGCGAGGTTAGAAAGCCCAAAAGACCTAATGGGTGAGAGGAAATTTAATGGGTTATATTTTTTGGTCCTTTTGTGCACATTGTAAATTTAGGGAAAGTCATCCTTTGTATCCGAATCTTAGTTATATTGCCAGCAACTTATGCTCATAAGTCATTTTGGTTGAAAGTGTTTTTTTGTAAAAGTACGGGAAAAATCTTGGGTGGTACATACTATTTAATGGTACCGTTATTGAATGGTTCTAATTCATTTGCAGTAGGCCCCAAATGAATCTTAAACCGTTCAATAGTACGTACCATTACCATTGAAGTTTGATCTAAAAGTACGTAGAAATTTTATTTAAAATTTAAGTCATTTATAAAAAGTACTTATAACCCAAAAACACTGTTGTTTATATGAAAGCGAGAAACACTATTAGCCACTTTAAAAAGTCAGATTAGTTGCAAAAAGAATGAAGAATCAACATTTTCATATACCTATTTGCATGATCTTATCATATGACATAATCTTTTTTCGGTCATATAATCTGAAGAGGGGGAACAATATCACTTCCAACCATGACCATAATCAACCTAAGATATCAGAAATATTAACCAATAACAAGAACCAAAATTAAAACAATATAATGCACTAAATCGCCTTAGTCTATTCCTTGTCGCTTTAATGAATTCTCTTAAATTGATTAGTTAATTTGTTTAGAAGTGAACACAATATGAAAATAAGCTTTCGTTTTGAACAAACATATGGGGAATGATGTCTCATGTCCCCTTTCTCTCTCATTCTTGCTTAAAAGTTGAATGAGTTTTGGCTGCTACTTGGTTGTTGTTAATTGTTTTGGTTTATATTGTGTTTGTTTTTATAGTTTTATGTGGGTAGTGGTCATATGCACATGTTGCTCACATGTAGATATATAGCCACCTCCTCCCACTTGATCAAATTAGACAAGGATCTGTAATTTAATCATCATTAGAAATAATATCTTGCTATGCTTATACAATAATACAAATCTCCCAGAAGCATATTCTTGAACTTCTGATAAATAGTTATTATTCTAATTAAATAGCTAAATAGGACGCGACCCAATAGGACAACATATATGCATGTTAATTAATTTCAATCAGTCACATTGTTATTCAATCAAAAAAATCCTACAACTTTGTAGAAACCATGTTCTGATAAAGAAGATATTTTCCGTAAATCCTGGATAAAAGATCATTATTCTTATTATCCACAGCTGCAATTAGTTTTAAGTTTGCAAATATGCAAATCTCATGGTATAAAAACCAAGATTAAAGATTCTATTTGTTAATTTCAGTCTGCAATTCAAATCAATCTCATGGTATATGTATCGTTCGTTTAGGTTTTGATACGTATCTTTCGTATAGCTGTTTGAGTTTTTCCAAGTTGATAGCATGTAGTAAGCATAAAGAAAGATAGCATGCAGAAAGATTTGAAGCGTATATGTTCCTTCATCTGATTAGTAACATGGCATAACTTAAGGGAGCTGCTCTTTTATTTGGAGCTGCTAATGATTGAGTTTGGTGCCGGACAAAGGAGGGTCCAGCGGATTGTTTGCAACGTATCGAACTTTTGGTCCATGGAAAGTAGTCTATGCAGGATTTGTTTGTTATAATCAAGCAGAAAGTGTTGCTGCAAAAGAAGATAAATGTTTGTTCATAGATAGAATCATCAATCCTAAACCAAGTGCTGCATATATACTTCACTTGTTTAATCTACTCTCTTTTATTTTATCACTGAACCGAAAACTTGACTGCTTATGCTTTGCAGTGCAGAAACTGCAGTTCTTTTTATTGCTTAAAATTAGATCAGTTGCTTTGTCCTGGCTTCTTTAGGAAACTAATGAATCAAGTAATCACATTGCCATGGTTGTCACAACATTGCCCACAAATATGAAGAAAAAAATAAATAAAATCAGGGTCTATAGAAGGACATGCAGCAATCTACATTGAGTCTCTGCATGATTCTTAAATCCGAGAAGGTACAATGAACATGGAGATTCGAAATCATCGAAATTATTGTTAAATCACTAAATCAATCAAGAAGACAAAGTTATTGGAAAAGAAAGATTATATGCATACTTGAAGAGCAATAAGAAAGTTAAGTTTAGGCAAAGATAAGTTAGTTAATTCTCTCACTCTCTGTCTCTCTGATATCATCTGCATGGCTAAACACTGCAGAGGGGATAATGTTGGAAACTTATTGAACCAAGATAGATTTTTCAGCACTAATTAAGAGGGAATTACTAGTTTTTTTTTTGCTTATACTTAAATATTTCTTCTTTTGGTATTCTGTATAGCAGACAGCCAAACAACATAAAGATACTCTTTTATATATATATATATATATATATATGACTATATCATATCAGCAGCGGTGTAATTAATTTGTTAGCCCCCAAAATAAACATTAAATTTTGATATTGGAAAGAAGAAACGCAGACAAGTGAGGATTATATCAGTTAGAAAACATTGTTAGCTAAGCTTACCTTAAAGGCTAAGAGGCAAAAGATTAAGACTACTTATCCAAATCAAAGATTCCACCACTTCTTTCATTTCTTAAACTGCTCTCGGAAATCCCCATCTGCATATCTTATTAGCATAGTATGAATGAAGGATAACCAACATGTGAAGGGATCACGAGGTGAGCTGCATAGTATGAAGGATAACCAACATGTGAAGGGATGATGTGATATGACATGATATGTGATAAATGTTGGGATATAATTATATTATTTTCTAGAGTGTGTAAAATGGCACGCTTGACTGACATATTACATATCCTACTCACTGGGTGACGGTGGTTGTTACTCACCCTTCACCCTTTTATTTTTACAGAGATGAGTTATTTGACAAGACAGGGCTAGACGAGCGGAGTTTGTGTTAGAAGAGAAAGTGAGAGTTTTATTATTTTTATACACCTGTAAGGTTTTCGGGTTAATTTTATAAGAGAAGTTTGTTTTTATTTCTATTTTTACTTTTACTCGCGCACCGGGCACGGGGTTAATTTTTCTGCCGACCTCAGGTTCGGGGCGTGACAATTTGTTTGCAGGTACCTATGAACCTGAAGTTCATATCTACAATTCGAACCCGTAGTTTTGAATAAAAGTGCCAAGAAACCCGAAGTTTCATAAAACATTACACTTATGAAACTTGAAGTTTTTCATGTAAATTTAAATCAAACATGTCTAATAAAACCCGAATGTTCTACTTCTGACTATGGATGTTTTTCCCATAGTACAAATCATGATCTTGTTCCCTCAATTGCAGTGACATGTTGAACTTGAACAAACTCGACTTTACCGTTCTGTAAGTATTTGGAAGAAACTGCCTGAAGTGGGTCCAAGATGTAAAGCTCCACCTCACTACAAAGAGTCTTAGGGCCACCATTGAGGCTGAGATGGATAACCTGATTAGCGAAGCTAACAAAGCAACCTCCATGATCTTCACATGAAGACATATGCACGACGCATTGCAAACCGAGTACCTTGCTGAAGAAGATCCAAGAGCTTTATGGTGCTCTGGCAGAGCGTTTTGATCATCAAAACTATATCTTCTTGTTTGAAGCAAGACACAACTAACAACATTTACGCTTCCAAGACTTTAAGTCTATGAATGAATACAACTATGAAGTATGTCAAATTTGATCACTTCTCAAGTTCTGTAAAGAAAACTTGACTGAACAGGATCTTCTGGAGAAAAGATATTCAACTTTTCATGCCTCTAATATTGTTCAGCAACAACAATATAGGACACATAAATTTACGAAATTTTTGGATTCAATCTCTATCTGACTTTTTGCTGAAAAGCAAAACCAGCTTTTGATGAAGAATCATCAAGCTAAACCTACTAGCTCGAGTGCAGTGCTTTACGCACATGTCAACACAAATTGAGCCCAAAATCGCCGCCAGAAGCATGGTGGGCACGACAATGGATAAAGCCCTAAGCCACCGGCCCAAGATCGACAGAGCAGAGGACCATCCGGAGGAGGAAATTCTGCCCCAAAGATTGATTCCCGAGCTCTCAAGGTTTCCAACTGCAAGAGTAAGGACAAGGCAACCACCACCAAATAAGCGACTATGTGTCACCGCTGTGGTTTTCAGGACCATTTTTTTCGCACTTGCCGAGCTTCCTCTCATACTGTAGCTGAGTATCATTCACGTCATGAAGCCATAAAGACTAACTTTCTTTAAGTATATAATCCCGAAGATAGCACTTTAGAGACTTCTGATTTTCAAGAGGTATAAAAACAATTGAAGATTAGAGCTTTTATACATGGTCCTCTATGTGCCCGAGTTCACTCCTAGTGCCTAAACCCTCTATCTTTTTGGTTTAAGTTTTGAAAAATTTTCTATGCTTTGGATTATTTGTTTGGTGTTTGTTGTAAATTTTGGATATTAAATTTTACAAATATTATTTCTCGAATGATTAATTGAATGAGTGAAATTCAAACTTTTCCTTTTACATGTGACCGATTTAATTTATTTATTTCTAGGTATGTCTTGTGGAGAAGTTAGTTGTCTAACAGATAGTGCAATCATGCACATTATATTACGCGAACAAACCTATTTTACTAATTTCATACCTAAAAATTCACCTCTAACAAACTTTCAGGCCCTTCCAACTTGATTGAGGGGCATGACACTGCCCGTATAATGTTGTTCAATGGTATTGAATTAACCATTAAAGAGGCACTTTACTCACTCCATTTTGGAAGAACGTTGTTGAGCTTTAAAGATATTCTCCATTTTGGAAGAACATTGTTGAGCTTTAAAGATATTTGAGAGAATAATTATCACGTGAAAACCATTGAAGAAAATGGAGCTGAATTCCTTTGCATCACTTCTTATGAATATGGCTAGAAGCGTATTCATGAGAAGATAAAGTGTCTTCCGAATGGTTTGTATGTCACAATCATCAGCTCCATTGCGGCACACTATGTGGTCGGCCCTACTACTGGACTCGCATTGGAAAACATGTTTTAGCATGATCATTTGAGACATCTAGGATTCATGATGATGCGCCGTATTCTCAAAGCTACTCACGGGATTCCGCTTACCCACAATAAGCACATCATTCCTGATTGTGTTTCTTGCAAAGCTTGTTCTTTGTGAAATTTAATTACTCACCTATCTTTTGATAAGGTTCGAAATGACTCTTCTAATTTTCTTCAGCGGATTCAATGAGACATTTGTGGATCTATCCAACCACCATACAGACCATTTCCTTATTTTATAGCGTTGGTTGATGCATCGACACGTTGGCCACACGTTTGCCTATTGTTCATACGCAACGCTACATTTTCAAAACTCCTAGCACAAATTATTAAGCTTAGGGCTTACCACTCTGATTATCCGATTAAGTCGATTCAACTGAATAATGTCTGAGAGTTTACGTCAAAGACTTCTGACGATTATTGCATGTCTATTGGGATTGAAGTTGAACATCCTATACCCCGTGATCACACCCAAAATGGCCTAGCAGAAGCATTCATTAAACGCCTTCAATTGATCGCTCGGATCTTGGTCATGCGCACCAAGCTTTCAAAATCTGCTTGAAGCTATGCAATTCTGCACGCACCTATGTTGGTTCGTCTGAGACCCCACCCAATCCTATATATCGTTACAGTTGGTTAATGGGTACGAGTTTGACATCTCTGACTTATGCGTATTTGGGTGCACCAATAACGCCACTACTACGTACTAAAATAGGTCATCATAGAAGAATAAGAATTTATGTCAGTTATGATTCACAATCTATTATTCGCTACTTAGAGCCCTTGACAGGCGATCTCTTTACCACTCGCTTTAAAGATTGTCACTTTGATGAGATAGTATTTCTATCGTTAAAGGGAGATAAGAACATTAGTGAATTTGAAGAACGCCACGAATTCTCATGGATTAACCTCAATATGTCTTATTTAGATCCCCCAACCTCACAATCTGAAACTGAAGTGCTACGCATTCTAGATCTACAGAACGTTGCTCAAAGCATGTCGAATGTTTTTATCGATCTAGCAAAAGTGATGAGATCACATATATCCCTATAAATGTGCCTGCAAGGATAGATGTACCTAATGTACGTCGAAACATCGCCCCTAAAGGACGACAAGCCTTCGAAAGACGTGCGACTGCACCTATTGCGCGGCCTGGTACATTGGCGGTTAGCCAATAATTTGTTCATACTCTGAAGCATGGTAGACCTATTGGTTCAAAGGATTCACAACCTCGAAAGAGAAAAACCACGATACCAACTAATGACTCTCGCTAACTCATTCATTCCAACGCATGAGGTTATTTTATATTATAGAAACGTCCTTAAAGAGACAAATCTGCCTCTTAAGAATCATGAAATTTCGGTTCATTATGCTAGCTTGGATGTACTTTAGAATCGAAATGAGATGACAGTCGATGATGCATTTGCATATGCAGTAGCTACTGATATCATGTTGGATGATGACATTGAACCACATTCCATTGATGAATGTCGATCTAGAACAAATTGGTCAAACTGGAAACAATCAATCTAGATAAAACTCGATTCACTTGCGAAACGTAAAGTGTTTGGGTTTGTAGTTCCTACACTTCCAAATGTGAAGTTCATTGGCTACAAGTGAGTTTTCGTAAGGAAGCCTAATGAAAAGAATGAAATAGTGCGTTATAAGGCACGCCTTGTGGCCCAAGGCTTCTCTCAGCGCCAATGGAATTGATTACGAGAAAACGTATTCTCTCGTAATAGACATTATAACGTTGTGATACCTTATCAGTTTGGTAGTTTTCGAAAAACTGAATATGCAGCTTATGGATGTGGTAATCGTGTATCTTTATAAGAATCTTGATACGAAAATTTATATGAACGTTCCTAAAGGACGACTAGATCGAATAGTTCTAGACCATGGAACATCCTTTCATTAGATTGAGGTGTTCACTCTACGGATTGAAGCAATTTGGGCGGATGTGGTATAACCGTCTGAGTGATTATTTGATTAGTCAGAGATATGTGAATAATGAACTATGCTCATGCATGTTTATCAAGAAGTCACATCCTGAAGTATACTCACTCGACCTTAGTGTACTTTTTTTCCTACGATCAAAATCATTTTGTCCTATTGGGTTTTTGTTGTCTGAGGAGGTTTTGATGAGGCACGTACTCTGGGTTAATCATACCCTTGTGTGCATTCTACTTGCGTCCTGAATGCATTTAGTTTTGACCTTATGCATTTACTCACTTTTGTCCTTGAACTATGAGTTTTGTCCTTACCTTGGATTTTACCATAACCAGGTTTTGTGAGGTTTACTTCTATATGCATATTCCGTTTTGTTTTGAGACTCGCATTCGCTCACTGTGCCAACTAGATGAGACGACTTCCATCAACTGCTTTTACATCATCCATGAAGATCTGATGCGACGACTACTTGGGTATTTACACAGTCAAGAGGGAGTGTTGTGATATTAATTATAGCATATATGTAGTTGTGTAAATCCTTAATAAATTGTAATTATGATTCTAGAAGATCTTATTCCTTTAGGATTGTATTACTTGCAAGGCAAATAAACCCTCTCTGATTACTATAAATAAAAACACAAGTGATGGAACATTATCACATAATTTACCCAACTCTCTCTTTCTCTCCTTACCGCCGCCCTCTCTCTTCTTTAGTAAAATAGTTCACAACAAAATGATATATCTTAATAAGGCTTTTTTTATAGTTCTAGTGTTTCCTATCCAATTAACATGGCATGGTAAAAGGTAGCTGGTTGGCTGCACTTTATTTTGTAACTCTTGAAAATAGAAAGTGGTTCATTGAAGGGTTTTTTTGGATCTTGTTAATTCTGTTTCTTTTTTGTTATTGTTTTCAGAATTCAATGCAAGAATCAAGCTCCTGTTTAACAATTTAATCAGAAATATATAGAGCTGGTAAGTACATATTAGAATAGAGGAGGAATATCTATAATCCTTGCTATTGCCTCCAAGAAAACTGAAATGCTAGCATTGTTAGTGGTCCCATACCTTGAATTTAAGAAAGAACAAGAGGAAATTAAGCACAAAGAACCGGGTAGGACAAACTGGTTCAATCAATTGCAAAACTTGATTAAAGTAAGGAAATTAATCACTGTTCTTGGATTCCTAGCTAGTCCTGGATTTTGTAGTTTGAGGGAGACACCTTTTTGAGTGGAAATTAAGCAACTGGCTTACCGGAATCATCCATTGAAGTAACATTATAAGCAGATAAAGATTTTCCTGTTTTTCCATGATACGTTGTCTGTGAAAACATGCAAGATACATCCTGTTTATCCTTGAGAAGCAGATGTATGTATCAGAACTTCAAATGGCATGAATACGGTCTAAATGCGTTTAACTAAACTAATGAGCTAGCTCGTATATACAAATACAACGCTTATTATTTGTGATTAACTGGTAAATTAATTAATTGATGCATGATTCATCTGGGACAAAGTGAAACTTTAGGCTTAAGCATAGGTTAGATGCAGTCCTATGCTCATTTGATAAGTCATATTCATCTAGAGTTAGATCTTACATGTTGCTAGTTTGTCCCACTAATTACCAAAAATGTGTTGTTGACAAGTCATATATATTATTGATATAATGTCGATGTTGTGTTGATATGGGTAGTTGATATATAGATATTGTTGTGCTCATATGATATAGATATAGACATCGACATGTTCTTAAGACATGTTGTCGATATGGTGTTAGTAATGTCGCGATATATACATATTGTAATAATAAACTACGTAAAACTTGCGCAAAAATATTCAAAGACGTGGTTTGCAACGATTAGGAGGAAGGAATGCACATCTTTAAACACCTAGCTATATGCATGATCTTAGCAAAAGATGATCATAATCAACCATAAGATCACTAATGTTAGCGAGTAAGAACTAAATTAAAATATTATAACGCATTCAATTATATGTATGAGTCATGATTATAAGATGATTTCTTGTTGCTCCACTTCATTTTCATTTTAGTTAGTATGTTTACAAGTAGTCGACAGCAACATGAAAAATAAGTTTTCATTTCAACAAAAATATGGGGAATGGTGTCTCATGTCCCCTTAACATCCGTCTCTCTCTCTCTCTCTCTCTCTCTCTCTCTCTATACATACATACATATATATATATATATATATATATAAGTTGACTGAGTTTTGGTTGGTAGTTGTTTTAGTTCTTTTGTGTTATGTTAATACCTGAAGCAATTAGCCGCTTGCGTCTGGAGAGGTTTGAATTCTTTGGAACATGTAGCTCACATGGTGTCATGAGAGATATACTAATCTTTTCCCACTTGATTAAAATCTTAAGCACATAACTAAAGCAGCTAATTAAATTCTACTTGAACTCATGCATCATTAGGAAGAAATTAAATCTTCTTCTGGTAATTAATTAAGCTTATATAAATTTCAGTGCTCTTTGCTTATGCAGAAGTTAACTAATTAAAGCAGTAAAAGAAAAATGCATGTATGGGAATGCCCTTTGCTAGCTCGTGACTAATTCACTTTCAAACAAAACCACAAGAAGAGGAGAGAGCACATGATGCATGATTATTTATTTAAGTAACAGTTAAAATTAATTAATTAATCTGCTATAATATTGCTACACCAGAAAACATTCATCAACTTCTTTTTAATTAGTAGAGATGATTCCAAAAAGCCAAATGGGACACGACCGAATCGGACAACATATATGGATGCTAATTAACTTTAATCAATCAGAATATTTAGTCAAACAATCCTGAAGCTTTGTGGATCAATTAGAAATTAGACTATTCTGATATGAAAGATCTGTATATTAATTTTACAGTCTGCACAGCACTATGAAAATGAAACTCATGGTACGTATCGGAATATAGCTCAATCACGTTAAAAAAGTGCTAAAAAAATCAGTGATTTATAGAAGAACGTGCAGCAAATCTAGTGAGAGCATTTGCATTGAGTCTCTACACATGATTTTTAATTATGAGAAAGATACAAATGAACATGGAGATTCAAAATCTCAACAAATCACAGTCAAAATTATCATTAATTAAGTCACATAATCAACCAAAAAAGATAAGTTTCACTTATGCATATGGTATTATATATCTGCATGTCTAAACACAGCAAATCTTTTCTTGTTTGGGGGGTAATTAAAATTGTAGAGGTGTCTGCAATATGTATAGCAGACAGCCAAACAACATATAAATACTAATTTGATATTATATAATTATGAACATTACAGTAATCTATTTCTGTACAATAAATAGAATAAAATGTGGTGGAACGATCATACATGCTAATTAAACTGAAGAATAAGTATTAATTTGATATTGGAAGTAGAAATGGAGACAACTGAGGACCATATCAATTAGAAAACTCTCAGCTAATTAAGCTTAATTTAGAGGGCAAGAGGCAGCAGATTAAGACTCATTAATCAAATCAAAGATTCCAACTCTTCATTTCTTAAGTTGGCTCTTAGAGTATCCGCATGTGCATGGCATCTTTTTAGCATAATTAAAACGTTTTCTGGTGAAGAATACTTTTGACTGGCCTCGCCACCAATTTTCAAGTCAAATGATGAGGTATGCATAAGGTCCACATGAAAAACAAATAAATAGATAAGAAAAATATATCTTGATAACTATTTGTAGAGTTCTAGTGTTCCCCATCCCATTAACATGGCATGCTAAAGGGTGGCTGGTTTTGCTGCACTTTGGTTTGCAACTGTTGCATATATATTGTTTTGCAGAGGTTTTGTGGATTCATTCTATACAATAATTAGAAGTTCTCTAACTAAGCATGGCCGCTTTATTTGTAATAATCGATACTGGTATCAATAATGTTGATAACATGTTGAACATTTTTTTATTGAAATTTTAATTATATTATCAATTATATAATTAACGACAACTTATTGAGAGTCCGAACATTAATAAAGAATAGAATTATTGGTTATAGATTTTAAGTTTACTCTTCCCTCTATAATTCGCAGCTACCTTGTCCTATTAATACTGTTTCTTTCTTATCATTGGTTTCACAATTCCATACAACAACCTAACACATGTTCAACAATTTCGATCAAAAACAACATAATTATGTATCAGAACATCTTAGCAGAGAGGATATAGTAATCTCTACTATTTGCCTCCATGAAAATTGAAAAACTAGCATTGTTAGTGGTCCGAAACCTTAAATTTTTAAAAACAAACAAACAGAAAGGACAAAGGACCGAGTAGGACAAGCTGAGTTAATTAATTCTAAAACTTGATTAATTAAGTCTAATTACGATTGAATTGACTAACTACCCACGATCCTAGATGCCATCCTACTGGTTGCTGATTTGGGTTCTTATTCATGTGGGAGATAAGAACCTTTTTGAGCGGCGGCGTATACGAAAGCTAGCAGTTCGCCCTGTCAATCCTTCAGGGCCCAGATAACTCGATTTTCTTCCATGAACTATTTCTGTCAATGGATTAGTTCGATCCAAAACTTGAGATAATGGGTGTAATCCGAAAAAGGATTCATAAGTGGTTGTTAATGAAGTTGTGCATTTATTTAACAATAGTTCTTATTACTTACTGGTCAAGTTCATCTGTTCATGGAAAAGCAAAACAAAGATACTCATGAATCCAATGGAAGAAAAGCTTGAGGAATATTTTTATAGCAAGTTGTTCCCCATTTCATGAACATGGCATGTTTAAAGAGGGTTCTGCTTGCACCTCACTTTGCATGTATATATTTATGTCAAGTACTAAGGAGAGCAAAATAATATGTAACTACTTATATATATAATAATCAGAATGATCATTGGTGAGGTGAGGGTACTTCTGCACTTAAAAAAGGGGATATACGTGATAAACGATAAGTATCATCGATTATTCATGTATTTTGTTATTATTTCATATGACCTTATACCTAGCGAGATATATAGAGCTTGATCTCAATATATAGCTAGGAGACTCGAAACTCACTTTGAAGTATTACGATACATATATACTGAACGAAAGTCAACACTCAATTTAATGAGTTAATTTCAATTATAAATTATCTATGATTAAAACCAGATAAACTAGCTGTTGAGTTTCGTTCAATATAGATAATGCATGATACATCATAATGAGTTACAAGTCTGCTATTGAGAGTCAAGCACTATATATATCTTGCTGAGTATAAGGCAACATGGAATAATAACAAAATAAATGAATAATACATGGATATTAATCAAGGATAATCATCGTTTATCAACATGAAGGATTTCAGTTGACCTTTTGTTCATGAAATGGAGAGAGAGAAAACTGTCCATTTGAGTGGAATGGACAATGTAGAATGTGAGATATTTAATCACTGTTCTTGGATTTCTAGCTTGTCCTAGATTTTGTTGTTTGATAGAAGACATAATTTTGAGTGGAAATGAAGCAATTCTGGCTAGGAAAATCTTTTATATATAGTATCAAATGTAACAAGCACTAGCAGCTAAAGATTTTCATGTTTTGGCCATGAAAGGTTGTCTGAGACATGAGACATATGCTGCTTATTCATGAGAAGTAGATGTATCAAAAGTTCAGGCAGCATGAATATGTGAATACTGTGTTCGTCTACATGCCCTTAACTTAATCACCGAACTCGACCAATATGTATGAATACAATGATTTTGTTGTACTAATATTAGGGCATATCAGCGTTACACCTTTGATATTTGTGTTAAGAATAGAAAATCTATATTAACTGCAGCCTCCAATGTTTAAATGTTTCCACCAAACCCTAACCCTAAAATAAAATTTAAAACAAAAGTTACCAAATTGTTGAAATTCAATAAAATTGGAAAAGAAGGAGTACCTATCAAACAAACCTCACTCATAATGCACAAAATTGAAATTCAATATTAATGCCATTTCATTGTACCCATCGAAACAGTGTATTATGCATTCAAATCGAACATCGGAGCCACATATACTTTGGAAACTCAAAATATGTTTTTCTTAGACTTACGCTTGTCAAACTATTGAAAAATCTTATCCGCTAATTGTTCCTATAGATGTTAAATTAAAAGTTTAAAATTTTGACTTCATAATCCATATGGTGGTTGTATATAGGGGTGCAACTTGGGTAAGGTCAACCCGAAACCGCCCATGCCCAACCCGATTTCAAACCCAATCGGGCGGGTTATAATGAAGAAAAAACCCGCCCAAGCCCAACCCGATCATTTATTGGGTTGGATTGGGTTGGATTGGGTTGATGCCTTACCCGCCCATGTCAACCCAAACCCAACCCTATTTTGAGCCTGAATTCGCCTGTGCATGTATTACCCATTTCACTTCATATTATATAAGTTATGTATAAGTTTTGGAATGACTATACTTGAAGTTTATTGTCTGCTTTCATATTGATAATAAATGATAGTGTTACTTTTACATTTGTTTTTGTTGAAGCTTTGGTATACGTCTTGTAATTTAATTCCAACTTTGCATGGTTGAAACATTAGAAATAGCCTGCAAGTTGTTTGTTAACTTTTGTGCGTAAATGAAATTTTAACTAATATTGACATTATTTGGTTTAAAATTTGAAAAATCATGCAAAATAAGGTGTTATAAGATTGAACTCGATAAAGTTGGGCGAACCTGAACCCAACCCGAATAAGTCCAAACCCAATTAAAACCCGAATTGTGAAGATTGGGTTAAGGTTGGGTTGACCATTTAACCCGCCCGAGTTGCACCCCTAGTTGTATATAATCTATTTTTCTTTAAAAGTATCATTTGCTAACCCATTTGGCATTTATGCTACTTTAAAAATTTGTCGATTCAACTCACTCTTGAACCAACTTTTTAAATTTTATATTTTACTTTAAATATTAATATTTTAACTTTATCTCATCTTGTGAGGCCCTCATTTTATTTTCAAACTCTTTATCGAAAAATATTTATGAATAGAATATAGAGAAAATTAGAATCCCTTACAGTTTTCTACTGTTTTTAGACTAAAAATCTTTTCATTTTTCATATTTGATTAAGATGCTTGATCAATTGCCACCTCAGCATTTTTGCATTTATTTAATATATATTCACTTAAGCTAGCTAGCAACTAATTGCCTACAATCTAGGAATTTTAATTTCGTGATTTTTGTTATTAAAATTAATTAATCTAACTAATCCCTCATTATCAGCAAAAAAAATAAAGAGATAAACGATTACTAATAAAAAAAATGTAATTCAAATTTTACAATTACATTTGAAAACAAATGTACCTGACTATTGGTACGTTTAGATTTCAAATGTACCAAGAAACTAAATGTACCAACAATCCAAATGTATCATAAAATGAAATGAAGCCCTATTATAGGTAACCAAACGTACCAATATAAAAAAATCCATATAATCAAAGTACCTTATTATATTTATATACTTGACAATAAATTTTAAACATTCTATTTGATTCACTAAAATATATATTATAATAACAATAAAATTTGTTTGAAATCACTATAATATGAGAGATCCATATATTCAATGCATAAATGTTGGAATATAGGGAGGGGGAACGAAACTATAGAAGTAACATGAAATATTAAACTTCTAATAAAATAGAATAAAATGAAATTAATCACAAAAATTGTAGAAAAATGTTTAATTAAATTTAAAATAAATAAATGTTTAATCTACGAAATTAAAACACAATGCATTTATATCAAAATCCCTCCTCTAAAATATGCGAGACTCAATTTACTAACTTGAAGAAGTATACAAAGTCAATTGCTAATTCTTTAATTTACTAATTGGGTTGCTACTTTTCCATTCAATAATTTCTTATGTGGCATAACAAATCTAACTTTGCTACGTAATTGCTACTTATGTTAGAGATGCTCTTAGAGCTTTTCTTTATTCTTCTTTGGTGCTGCGGTCCAAGGCAGAATCAGACTGTTTCAAAATTTTAATTTTTCATTATGTACACGTGTAGGCAGCAGATCTTCTCCCAGATGAAAACGTTGACGTTTGACCAAAAAGTAGAGCACAGGAGGGACTTTTGGTCCAAGCGACCGGGGACACAGAGCTCCGATTGGGCCGACCGACACGTGTGCAAAGGGACATGAGAAAACTCAAATTTTAAACGCACAAACAACTGTAAAAAAGACGGACCCACTCCACGAAACCGATGCCATGTGAAGCATGTGATCACACCCTATCCTTACAGCTAAAGTAAGTAACATAATCTCAATTTGCTTTGCACACATTTTCTTATCCAATTTTTTGAAGGTATGGGCTTGTGGGGTAAACAAATCCGACCATTTTAAAACAAATCATTTGCCCATAAAAATGAAAAACCAAAAAAAAAAAAAACCTAATATGTTAACTACTAGAACATTTTGAGACGTGTTACTCACTAGAACATTGAGATGTGAATTTTAAATGAATTAATTAATAAAATCATCAATTAATATAAAATGTGTGTATTATGCCAAGATAAAGTAAAGGAGTTCAAGTGATGATTACATAAAAAAAATTTAAAAACTAAAGTTAAGTTTGTAGCCCACTTTTAGGCCCCAACATCCTAAGTCCTATGCTAAAAGGCCCAACCCACTATCCTCCTCTATGTGCTAGACATACTATAAATTTCCCATATGCTATATAGCAGCTATAGTATAGAAGAATGCCAGATTGTAAATGATAGATTTCCCTTATACTATAAATTTCCCTTATACTATAAATTTCCCTTTAACTAATTGCGTTCTGAATTCAAACTCATGTTGGTCCCTTAAACTAAAAATATCGTTTGTAATAAGAAAAATTTAAGCTGCATTGGACAAATCATCAATGTGACTACTAATATAGTTATATATAAATGTATGGTGGAAAAACTTTCAATGACATTCTTGTGGTTAAAACTTGTTAACAAAATCAGTACACATTGAAATTTCCAACAAAATTTTTTACATATGTGCGCATCACTTGTAAAGGTAAAAGGATCCTTTCATGCATGATATAAGGCTCAAATGAGTCTTGTGCTTTGAAAGAACATTTTTATCCTTAAATTGAACGGAATTTTGACTAAAACTTCAATTTGGACTAGACTATAATTGTAAGCTTAAGCACTAGAGTAAGTATTTCGCAAATGTGACTCGTGTCAGTTGACCAATACAATCTCTCCACCCAAGTTCAATTTCTTTTCATATAGTTCAAGAGTGATTTAGAGTAAACATTAAAAGTAAATTTTTTCACTACATAAATAATATATGCGCGTAAAAAACTCACACAACGACAACGTGAATAATTCCTTTTCCTTTTCGTGTATAATTGAAGAGTTCTATAAGTTATAATAATACAAGGAGAGTTCTAGTAATACAAAGAAAGTTCTAGCTCGATCGTAGAGAGGTAAACAGAAGCAAATGAGTAGGTGCGTACTGAAAACACTACTCGAATGATATTTCCCATCAGGTGACTACTAGACTAACACAAGATTGCTGCGTTCAATCAAATTTTTTTGGCATACGGTTAAGCTGGATCTGCTGATTCATCAGACCTTACCATATGATATGTCACTGCAGGTGATCCCAAAGCTGTTTTTTTCATTCATCCAGCCATACAAAAGGGCATATACCTGGCCCCCAATTCTCACGTAATGTCACTTTCCCACACAATCATTTTAATTAATTTTTACCCACTTCAATATACTTTTGAATAAACAGAAAAACCAACAGAGGGAGATTAAAGAAAGTAAATGAAAATAGCATATAATGATGATTTTTCTTATAAAAGAATAGTTATTCTTGTATAAACTAACACACCTCAACTCGAATATCTACGTGGACGTTGAAATTCGAGGCATGCTGACCATCACTCCAAAGGTGACGAAGTCATGACATGGAAAAGATATAAGAATTGAATGAAAAAGTTAAAACCGAAGTCTGAATTTGCAAATTAAGAAAAGAGAAGAGTGCGCAGAGTGGGGGTTGAACCCTTATTGCAGGCATGCAATGTCAAAGTATAGACAAGTGCAGTAAAGGATAATAATATTTCCATCCCGAGGGATGGATACTAGCACAAAGTAAGGAAACACTTCTTACACTATAAGAAGTACTAGTCAACTAGTGCCAATAATCTTGGCCTGCCAAGCTCAGTCCCTAAGTCCTGGAGGGGCGCACAAACATAAAACGTGTGAGGGCCAAAAAGTAAAAGATTTCTGAAACTTTTTCTGCTTTTCAAAAATAGTAACCCTTCGCTGTAAAACCCGTAATAATTTCCAAAACACATTTGTAATAAACTAATAAAATAATCACTAGGCGTTGGAAACAAAGCTCCAAAGGATGCGGGTACTCAAATAATTAAACAACTGAAGTAAAATCAAGTTTGCTTATCAGATAAATACAGGCACACGAGTTCATGCAGAAAGTAGCCACATGAACATGCTAGGTGTTATGATTACGCTCTAGAACTACATGCACGTGAAGCTGGTGCTAAGCGCATCACAACGAGTTCTAGATGTAAAAACAACGAGAACAGGCTGTCACCTACAATGGATCTAAAGTGAGCGTGTCAATGCAATGTGAACATACACGTAAAGCTGGTATTGGCCTGGACTGTACTAACACCATGTAAGCATATATAATAACAACAGTGATAAATGTATAATCATGCCAATAGTACTTTCTAAAATTCATGTAAAATGAAGTAAGGACATTTAATAAAATCATTTCTATTTTCTAAGAAACATGGAATGATATACGATAGCTCACAAAACACATTTCAAGAGCACATACTATAATGTATAATTTAAAACAAACAAGCCCACTCACTGGTAAGTTGATGGGTAGTAGCTGCCATGTCTAGCCTGGCCTCGGTACTCATCGGGGTAGGTTTCACCTATATGAGAAATTACTAAATTACTCATTAAACAAGTCAAATCCAAGTTTTACTAAGGAAAAGACTTGAAATCCCCTTTGTTTGCTCGTTTCGGGAGTTTAAAGTATTGAAAAAGTGACACACGCACTCTCACGCGATGCCATACGCCCTCACGCGCCGCCACAAGACTGCATGGAGCGCCACGCGTCGCTCACGCGCCGGCCAAGGGTGGTTACACGCGCCGTTAAAGTTAACAGCACACCTTTATAAAAATTCTAGGCTTTTAACTTACTATGCTAATGGCGTTACAGAATATTTTGTCCTCGTTAAGGAATATTCTGTTACAACTGTCAGTTAGGAAAGGAATATACCTTTAGAATATTTCTGGTCCGACCAGATATGGACCGGGTTTGCTAACGTCCGGATCGGGTTGGCTGATGTTAGAACCCGGTTTGCTGACGTCAGCTTCCTAGTTGCCTCTCCAATTTTCGGGCGCCGTCTGCCGCAACTGCTCTTCGCCGAAAATTGTGAAAAATTCCAGAAAACTTTTAAAAGGCCATAACTTTGCCATTTCTCAACCAAATTTGACGATCAAGCTACCAAAATGAAGCTTGAGATGAGAAGAGTTCAAATTTACCTAAAAGAAACCCTAAAAATGGCCGATGGTGGTCAAAAAATCCAACGAAAGCTCTCGGCTGAAAGTGGAGGGTTTCGTTTTGGTTAAACCCGAGGCGATTTCTTGCATGCAAGGCTTGGGTAGTGATCTAGGACTCATTGGGAGTCGTTTGGCAATGAGAACGAGGTCAATTGAGTCTCGAATCGATGAGAACTCGTCAGGAAAATTTGTGAACCTTTGACGGAGTCGAGGCTTGAAGTTTGAGTTGCAGGGCTTGGCTCTAGGGTAATGGTGGTGAGTTGAGAAAGATCATGGTGGTCGTTTGTGAGTCGGACTACAAGTGGTGGTGATGGTGGCTCACGACAAACAAATGGGGTGTGTGTGTGTGTGTGTGTGCGAGTGCAAAGCACAGGGAAGGAAGACACAAAGAAGAGAGAGATAGGCTTAGTAGAAGAGATGTTGGGTTTAAGTTGGTGAAATTCCACCACAGGGACACTTCAAATTTAAGGAGTAGAAAAATTATAAAAAATTTACATGTAGTTTTGTCCAAAAGTACCCATGCATTCAGACGTTCATAGTGTGCAGAACACTCTGGTTCCCATACAAGCACATAGAACTCAACCCACAGGAAACCAATACAGGAAATGACAATTTACCGTTTTCCCCTTGCACATAACTTGTTCGTTACAAGTCCAAATGACATCTCGTTTGCACTCACGTGTTCGTAACAAAGAGCACTACACAAAGGTCACAAGAAAAGTACAAAATTACAAAGAGAAATCAAAAGTCCACATAAGATTTCACTTGGCCCAACAGGGGCATTTTCATAAATTTACAACTTCGAGGAATAAAATACAATAAAGTTAAGGACGGGATGTAACATAAATTAATGAGAATTAATGAACATAAATTAACAGCACTGTGCAGAAGAAGAGAAAGTGTACAAAAATCATTTTATCAAAAGAAAAAAAAAAGATTTTAAAGCATGTAGAAGCAATTATGCTTTTGCATATCTATCACGAGGCGAACTTTGTTGCTGATATGCTTGCAGCAGTTGGACATATATAATTCCTTGGATGCTCGTTGTTGAGTGCAGTCTCTTCGTGTTGAAGCTCAGTCGACTTGGTGTTGAGATTATCTTTCTTTTGTTTGCTCTATAAGCTTTTCGATGTAGTTTTTCAAAAGAAAAATTACAAGCAATTATGTATTTTTATTTATAAATTTTAACAAGACGATATTTTGAATTACTCTAATTTAAACATAAATAAATTGAAGTTAGATGCAAAGTACGAACATATTAAGTTTTGGATCTTGGATTTAGTATGTGAATGAACCCAAAAAATGCATCTGTCATTCGCAATAAAGACGTGGGGGACTCTCAGATTTTTGTGGATCCCATAATATGACATAAATGGTGTAAAATTCACAAATTTTTAGGGATTCCATAACCCATTATGTGAGGGATAGACTATATAATTTTGTGCATTAGAAAAATTCATAAGAGTAGACACAACCACATATACACATGAATATTGTTTCTTTGTATACATATTTTCTGCATTATTTACAAATCATCATGGAATTATTATATTAAATTTCTTCACTTTTTCTTATATGTGTTATATCAGTCGGCCAAATAAATAAGCAAGCTAGTCTTTCTTATATTAAAATTCGAATTATCATTTTTATAAATTAAAGTAGTATAGAATATCGGGCCTAAAATTTCACTTTTTGCCAAATACGTTAACTTTCAAGAAATGTGTATTTTTATTTGGAATAAATTTAAAAGCAGACGTACTATTCACAAGATATTCATCGAATGATTCAAAATTCATATTTACCACCGCAAATTAATTTAGAATTATTCATTTATACGCACTACCCAAAATTCTTTATTTTTCCTAATTTGGTCTTATGAAATCTAAATCTTTGTTGTGGTGTACCTCCACAAAGATCTTATTTTCCCAAACTCCTAGAAATTCACAGTTTACTGTGACAAGCTAAGTGAGATTTGCTGCATTTAAGTTCCCTTCCTCTGTTTTCACTGACCTAAACTACTCCATGACGTGTGCCTTGGAACCACCACATCACAAAAATATTATCTTCCTAATAAACAACCAAAATATTATTAAAAAGCAACAACATTTCCCAAAATTTTAACTTAACAATAACATTTTCCCACTTATAATTTAAATTAAAAACAATTATGGTGGACCTCTCGAGGCACAGAAGGCACAGAAGGCCCAGGTGATACCCACTGCCACACTCATCTGTAACCTCCACATTTTTTTTTTTTCCTCCGTCTCCCTATATAAATACCAATCTTACTCACCTTTCCTTCCCAAAACTACTCACAAACCCACTGATTTTGCACTTGCGATCTTCTTTCTCTCTCTCTCTAAAACCCAAGTGATCAAAAGCACAAAAGATACCAGCTTTTTTAGAGAAATGGCTTCTGTTTCTGTACCTGCTGCTGGCGGCAGTGCTTCTACTGCAAGTGCCTCACATCACCATCCGCCTCCCTTTTACTTCGACGAGAAGTGGAAGCTGTCGAAGAAAGAAGGGCCGTCGAGATCGAGCCGTTCATCGTCTTCTATTAATCTGATGAAAAAATTCATCGCAGTCGAATCGACGGTGCCTGCTTTCCAGAAAGTGCGAGGTTGGTGAAGGAGCAGAGAGCTCGGTTCTACATCGTGAGGCGCTGCGTCACTCATGCTCATCTGCTGGCACGTGATTACAGCGATTCATAAACAGAGGAGAAAGAAAGGAGGATCTAGAGAGAGAAAGCTGCAAACTTGCAATCTTTTGCCTCTGTTTTTGCTAGATCTTTTTGGGGTTTGATTGCTACCGAAAACCCAGTTCAGAGTCAGTTTTTTTTTTCTTGAGGAACGAGCAGGGAGGAGAAAGATTTATACTTGTACATAAATTTTGGCTCTGTTTTTATTTTTATTTTTAATGGGGGTTAGATTTTAGATTTTTTTCCCTTTTGGCCTCTGAATCTCCATGCAAAGGAGATAAGATGGGTTCTTGATGTTAATTTCACTGCTACTATCTGAGAATTATGGAAATATTTCAATGAAAATAGAGGTATTGAGGTCTAATTCTTCCCTTATTTTGATTTTCTTGCTATTTATGGTAAAAATTTTGCTTTTCTGGGTTTGGTTAATCAGATGATCTTGAATTTTGAGTTTGAAGTGATGGGGTTATGGTTGAAATATTTTATTTAGCATAAAGAGGGGAGATTCCATTCAACTGTTATTGCAGGCTTGCAGTTGATGCAATTGTGTGGACTATGAGCTTGGCTGACACAAGTAGGATTAATAATTCATTAAATTTATATTTCCTTAAATGTTAATGTGAATCATGGATGTTAGAGATTAATATAAATTGGGAAATTCTCAGTAGAAGATGGACCAACATGGGGAGAGAGAGGGTGCAGCAACTTATTGAAAGACGGTGATTTTTACAACTTGTTTTCTTCTTTTGCACTCGTTTGGTTGTTTTTGTCTCAATTTTCATATTTGTAAATAAAGGAGTAAATGAAAAACGGAGTTTGAAAACAATATAATGGGCAATTGTAAACTACTTTAATTTAAAGAAACATCAAAAGCGAGATGGAATTTTGAATTTTATCTTATTTTGCAATATGACATTAAACTGTAAACTACTCTAATTTAAGAAGACATGGTTTCGAGTAAGGAATGATGTTAATGTAAATTACTCTAATTTACTTGAAACAGGGTTTTGAGTTCGAACATAAAAGGAAATTTTGAATTTTGTTTATTTTACAATATGACATTAAATTGTAAACTATTTCAATTTACGAGACATAGTTTCGAGCAAGAAAAATTTTAAATATAGATTTAAGATGACAAACATAATAATTTAACTAACCATTTATTTTTTTATCACAATGCACAAAATATGCCCTTTCTTGCATTACAGTTTCAATGTTGTACGAAATATGGTAAAAGAAGTTAAAAACCAAAGCATAATGCAATCAGCCTGTCACTTCTAATAAGGCTGATATAGCTGGAGAAGTAAATTTGGGGTGGCAGGGGTGGGGGAGCGGCTCTACCTCCAATGCTTCGGCGACCATAATGACGAATTTGTCCTAGATATTTTAGGTGTTTGACAGTAGAGGACCACTTTGACCTCTTTTATCTAGTATAGCTGGACAGGGGCAGTCTTGGAACCTTCCCCCTCATCGTTTCTTAGTTATTTTGCCATTCAGATTCCCAAACTGCTGTGCCTCGACATGTGAGGGAGTCTGATTACTACATGTGTGGGTATTTACGTCAATTCAAAAGTTTACAGCTGGTTTTGTTCAGTTTATACTTTGGGTTTCATTTCCATGGTGGTAGCGATGTCGTCATGGATCTGACCATTCGTTAAAATATGAGAAGCTTTTCGAAATCTTAAAGCTGAAAATACTGAAATAAGTAATGTAACATTAATAATTTGTTAAAATAAGTAAAAGCTACAGTTAAATATATTAAAATTGTGTGAAAGTATTCGTATTGCATCATCTAAAGGTATACAATAGTATACATTTATACAAGGATGTAAAGCTATTCTAGGTAAACTATAGCTGATTCTATGCTAATACAATCTTCCTATAATCTCTCCAAATATCTCCAAATCATACCGTTGACTATTTTATTCCTTTAACACTCCCTCAAGTTGGAGCGCGATGTCACGACACCCAACTTGCTAAGATGAGAATGGAAGGCCGTGCTCTTAACGGCTTCGTAAATATGCGCCCCATTCGGTCTCGTTGCACATGAGCGGTCTTGACTTCCCTTTGGAATCTTTCACGAACCGTGTGACAAACTCCGCCTCTATATGTTTGGTCCGCTCATGGTATACCTGGACACGCAATATTGTAAAGCAACTCGATTGTCACGTACGTCACTTGCTTCGTGATGATGTACGCACGTATCCTTCAACAAGAATCTCGAGCTAAGTAAGCTCACAAGATTGCAGCCATGGAGCGATATTCGGCCTCCCGCCGAAGATCTGCGACCGTAACTTGCTTACTCTTCCATGATATAAGTGATTTTCCAAGGAAAATACAAAAAGCCTCGTCACGATCGACGTGTGATTGGACATCGAGCCCAATCCGCATCAGCGCAGCCGACAACTGCTGGCTTCCAAGAGAACAAAGAGGACCTTGTCCCGGGTGCTTCCTTTAGATAATAAGTAGGAGACGACGAGTCGCTCTTAAGATGATTTAAGTTGGGTTCTGCATGAACCGACCGAGAGTGTTCACCGAACACGTAGTCTCTCGGGTCTTGTGATTGTAAGGCATCAATTCTCCAATCAAACGTCGATACTTAGTTGGATCTTTAAGTGCATCATCACTGTTGTTGTCAACACCAAGCCCGGTTCCATAGGTACCTTTACAGTTTTGCCCGAGTAAATTAAATGCCTTCCTCCAAGATATATCTTTGCAGGGTGTACTTACGTTGACAAATAGAAATCTCGGCTTAGAACGTGCAACCCCACGCCAAGGAAGTATTTTAATGGTCCAAGATCCTTAATGCGAGCTAAATCACGAGGAATTTCTCGAGATCAATTAATGCAGGCCTCATCATTCCCGTAATAATCATGTCGTCAACGTAAAGTAATACAAATTATGATGGAATTTTTCAACCTCGTGTAAACAATGAATAATCAAAGATGGGACTCGTTGAAACCAATCTCTTGAATGGCATATGAGAATCGTTGAAACCAAACTCGCGCGAGGCCCGGTTTGAGTCCGCATAAGGACTTGTGAAGTCGACAAACCATGGTCTCCCCTCGTCGACGATAAACTGTGATAAGGGAGCACATAAAACTTCTCATGGGACGCTTGCGAGCGAAGGCATTTTGCACATCCATCCGATGTAAAGACCACCACTAACCCACAGTTGTAACAGCCAAAAGGCAACTGACAAAGGATAAGTTTAGCAACGGGGGCGAATGTCTCCTTATAGTCGATGCCCTCGTTGTGTAAAACCCTTGGCTAATTAGGCGAGTTTTGTACCGTTCGATGGTACCATCGTGAACGATACTTGATCTTGAAGATCCATTTGCACTCAATGGTGACGTTGTAGCGTGGGCAACTAACCATGGTCCTGTTTGGTTGTCTTCGAGGGCCCGAATTTCTTACCGCATGGCGGTGCAAGCCACTTAGATCATGACGAGCCTGTCATAAGAAGTCGGTTCGAATTGCATGAGAGATATTGTGCACAAAAGATGAGCGAGCACTTGATAACCGAGAGTAAGCAGACATACCGTCAAGGGGATATCGTGTACCGCATACTTGTTATAGCCACTGGGTGCAAGCAAAGCAAAGATGATGAGTGTGGTAGTCGCCGAGATGCTGGGTGGAGGTGTTTAGGGCGGTCGGATGACGGAGGAGGGGAGGGGGTAGAAGTGGGGGAGAGGGTGTGGCGGTGGCAGCGGGCTACAGCCAGTGCTGCTGGGTCCGAGGTGGGGGAAAGAGAGGTAGAATCGGAGAGGATGGGGTGGGAGGTGGTCATCATGAGGAAGCGGGTAAGACAAAGAGAGTCCAACTTGAGATTCCGGGGGAGGTGGGCAAAGGGAAATGTGCTCGTAAGATAACATCACGGGCAGGTGAAGACCTTCGTTATCGAGGTCAGACACGATAACCCTTTTGGCCGAGTGGGTAACCAAGAACGCAACATCGTCGTGCACGTACATCAAACTTGAAAGGAGGAGTAAGGTTGGTTGCATAACTCAAACACCCAAAACCCGAAGATGAGAATAGTCTCGGGAGGTGCCGTGTAAATGTTCGTAGGTGATTTCTGGAGCAATGGTGTAGGAGACGTATTTATGAGGTAACAGTTGTCCGGATACTCTCCCCCAAAACCGCAAAGGGAGGTCAGTTTGAAAACGAATGCACGACCGACATTCAAAAGGTGGCGGTGTTTGCGTTCAACCACCCTGGCATTTTGTTGAGGGGTGTGTGCACAAGTATGTTGAAAAATGGTGCCACGAGTGTCCAAGAAAGTACGCACATGCACAAATTCTCCCCATTATCGCACGCAGAAGTTTAATGTCTCGATTAAATTGTGTTTTGACCCACAGAAGAAAGATCGTAATAAGCCTTGTATCCGGGACATTTGAAACGCATTAAATGTACCCAAGTGAATCGAGTAAAATCATCTACAATGGTAAGGAAACACTGTGCGCCTGAGTGTGTATGAACTTTGTGCGGTCCCCAGATATCACGTTGAATCAAATCAAAAGGCGCAACCGATTTTATTGGAACTGAAACAAAAGACAATCGAGTTTTGCTTTGCTAAAGGGCAAACATCACAAACATGGTGAGAATCAAATATGATTTCAGATGGTCTCGGGGATGTAGAGTGGAGAGGGTCACATGGGTGTCCAAGGCGTTGGTGCCAGAGTCCCGAGGCACGGTTAACATGGTGGGCAAGGTGGGGATCAGGGCTTTGGTGTCGCAAGTAGAGACCATTAAATTGCTTGCCCAGCCAATCGTCCTCTTCGTATCCATGTCCCGCACGACACAAAAACTGGATAAAAGATCACAACAAAACAGTGCTCCCCTAGTTATTTTGCTCATGATAACAAGTTCACATGGAATTTAGGCACATGTAAAACGCCCGGTAGATATCTCTCGTGATAAGTTAACGTCATCCACATTGTCTACAAGTAGACCCGTCCTCCATCGGGTAAACCAACAAAGTCGCATTGTGTTTTAGTTTTATGATGATCGGGGTGATAGATGGAAATATGATCGGTTGTCTCTCGCTATCCACAATCCAATACAATGGAACGTGGATCGTGGTCAGGCAAGACAGGCGTGGGATGTATATATACCCGTGGGCATTTCCTGCGAATGGCCGAGTTGTACCGTCTATTTCGAAGTAAGGCCAAAGAGCCGATTGTACCCCGCCAGAACGTTGGAGTTGGTGGAAGGAGGTTGACGCAGTTGTGGCTTGCAACCGAGGAAGGTAACGCCAGGAGAGGTCGGGGGTCGACGTCTGCTTGCCGCACTTGCTTTCCATGCCATTTGTAGACCTTCAGAAAACCAAGAAAAAAACATCGCTCTACCGGATGTCCTCCTTCAGCGTATGTATTTGGATGTCTTGCGTGAATTAGGATTAGTGCTCTGCCACACCATGATTTCCTTTACGTCATTGTGCGACTTGTCCGCATGGCATAAGTGGTCGGTTCACGATTCTGCACGCCTACATCCATTTGGCGTTCGTGTTACAGACTAACCCATGTGTTCTTCGTGTATCCGAAAGGGATTCATCATCAAGATTGATCCTCGTATGGTTGAGTAATTTTCATTCAACCCCATTAAAAATTGCATGACTTTTCTTTTTCCTCCCTTTCGCACGCATTTGGGACCCTCACATTCACAAGCAATTGGCCTCGGTATGATGCCAATTCATCCTAAAGAGCTTTCATTTTTGTGTAGTAATCCGAACCACAATTGTCCTCAAGAAATTCCGACAATCTCTTGTCTGGATTTGGATAGATCCTGGAATCGTCGCCTTGTGAGAATCGATCCTCAAGGTCCTTCCATGCCGCTCGAGGCCGATTTGCAAGAGCATCGTTGCAATGTTGTCTTTGCACATTGCCATATCCATGACAAGACCATGTCGTTGCATCTCTCACAAGTTGGATACTCTAAGACCGTGACTGCGGGGCTCGATTGATCCATCACCCAACCCTAGTTTGTTCGCGCCGAGAGCGATACGCATGGAGCGGCTCCACCGTCCATAGCTGTGTCCATCAAGTAGTCAGAGACCAAAATGTTTGGTGAATCTGAATGGTGTATGACAAGATGATCGATGTACGTGGCATCCCCGTCGTTGGTTTTTCGTTGCTCATGTTGGCCGCATGGTGGAAAGAAGAATTAGGTAGTGTTTCAAGGGCGAAGTGTGATGAGAGTCACCAAGATCTATGCTCGATGCCATATTAAATTGTGGTGTGAAAGCATTTCTCGTATTGCATCATCTAAAGGTATACACAGCATACATTTATACAAGGATGTAAAGTTATTCTAGGTAAACTATAGCCGATTCTATGCCATTGCCAATCTTCCTATAATCTCTCCAAATATCTCCAAATCATACCGTTGACTATTTTACTTCCTTTAACAAAATATCTGCTTTTTGAGACGCAACTTACATGAAACGGTTTAATACCGCCACGTGACGGTTTTGTATCTCACAATACATTGACAAGTGTAAGTTTTTCTCCACATAGCAATGCATTATTAGATTGAGACGTCACGTGACAAAGGGAATCGCCATATGTTGTTCTTCCAAAATTTGAGAACATTTTCTAATATGTTCGATGTATTTTACGCATTAAGATTTTTGGATGTTAAACTGTAGTCAATGATTTAATCACAAAATTTAACAGCTAAAAATTCTAACGTTGGAGACACACTCAGAATTCCCAGAGTTTTCGAGCAGTGGAAATTTGAATTAGAAAACTTGGTATTTGGTGTAGAGAGGGAGGTGGCTGGCACATACTGCTGACAAGGCAGCAGCAACATCTACATGGTTCACACACTGAAGTCTTTCCTTGTTAAGAAAGAAAGAAAAAAAAAGCACAAATATTGCTCTAAGTAGATAATTTTCCTTTTGAAAAAGCACGAATATTGTTTTTTCCCTTGTGTCTTGCTACTTTCATGAGTGTGTGCGGCTCGGGATTGGGACTGGCGCGTGCTCTAAGCATTGAATGCTCACACCGATCTCACCCTCCTTCTCCTTCTCTCCTCCCCTCCACTCTCTTTTAATGGTGAGATCGTTGTGAGCATTCAATGCTTGCGAGCACCGTAGCCTACCTCCGTGATTTTGATCGAGTTTATCCTAAACTTGAGGCGGAATAAATGATAATAAACGGTTTGGTTCGATTTAATTTTAGCAAAAACCTTTGAGGAAAATCCAACTAAAACAAGCTAATTAATTTTGGATGGCTTGTTCAATTTGGCTCCATTGTTGATTACTATATAGAATTACGAAAATTAAGTATATTTTCATGTTTTAAACTACTTAAATTATAAACTTCTTTGCACGATCTTCACTAATTATATAGTATTAATAATATTTTGTAGATATACAAATACTTGAAACAAATTTTTGATGGGGATCACAACTCCTGTTTATATTATTCGTGTCTAATTTCTCTTCTTGACATTGTGCGTATAAAAGAAACATATGTATCAAAACAAATATCGTACAATAGTCATAAAGTAATATTTTTTTAAAATACAATAATAATAGTTAAACGAAGGTACTGAGCCTTCACACTCCTAAAGTTTTATATACATAGTTTGAAAAGCAAATATGTTTACTTCATATTTTTGGAGGTGGTTTGTAAAATAGTAAACCTAATCATAACTCATGCATTACCATTTCCCACGCTTTTGCTTTTTCGCTATTTTTTTGGCTTTTTCTTTCCTCCATCTCTATTTTTTTCCTTTTTTTTTTTCCTATCATTGTCTTTTTTTATTATTGTTATTTTCTGATGGTTGTATTATCTATATATCCATTGGTTGCGGAGGGCCAAAGAGAAAGCTTTGCTTGCTCAAACGTAATCCTTTTATGCACTTTAATTGCGAGGCAATCAAACAAACATCAATTCGAAAGATCATGCTTGATTAGGGTTTTGACTGTTAATCATTTGGGATTTAGCTTGGCGTGCCAAAGGAGCAGAAAACGAACAAAAAGAAAGGGAAAAAGGACCGCGTTGGACTTTGGAGAGGTAATCCAAAGGACCCAATAGATTCATCAAGGAAAAAGTGAGAATCAAATCTTCACACAAATCTAAACCCACTTTTTCCTTTGGATGATGAGAAATGTCAGTGGATTTTTAGATGTCCTCTTTTTGACCATAAAACGGAATAATGATCCTTCCTCTTTTTTATTCCATCTCATTAACTTTAGTTTTGCTACGTTTGAAGTATTGTTTCGTAGAACTATACGATATCAAAAGCTGGGAAATAATAAGAAGAATGTCACATACATTTATTAGCTTAAAATTTTAAGTTATTAATCATGCATTGTACTATTTACTTGGTAAGGACAACTGCTATGACAACTGTAAAATTTTGCTAAGGACAACTGCTTATCCGGCAAGTTAGACAACGTATGTATAGTAAATGCATTGTTACTCTTGCATGCCTTAAAAATTAGAAATGCCCGCGACCAATATCGATCCAAAGTAAGCTATTAATAGGGACAGCTTCATTAAAAGCCCAGTACATGAAGTTGGTCCGAAGAGCCAACTTTATTAAAAGCCTTGTACGAGATTCTTGACACTGCAATTAGAGACGCTGGCCCACACTTATCCTTTCTTTGGGGGCACTGATCAAGATTTTCATGCCTTGTGGCCCCATCATAAAAACCATACTAAGCCCCGTTTAGGGTTGCTTAAATTTTTTAAAAGCTGCTTGTTAAAAAAGTTTGGTCCTAAGAGCAACTCCGTTGTTGCCACCTTTCCAAGAATCACTATTCAATCCATCCCAACGAACAAGAATCGCCCTAATGAACAATGTATTCTCCCTCTCAATTCTTTTTTACATCTCCACCCTACAATTAAATCGCTCCTAACGCAATAAAATATTATGATTTTATATTTATAAAATAATACATAATACCTCTTATTTGTACTCGGATAAGATTTTTAATCGCTCAAGTAGCCACGTGTCATTATCCGAAAACCAATAACAATAAAATATTTGTAATTTTTTATTTATTTATAAAATAATTCAAAATAATTTTATTTTGTTATATCGATAAAATTTTATTTGTTGCGCCACGTGGCATTATCAACAACCTAATACTTTCGAATCCTCCATATAATCCACCATCCATCCTCGAAATCTCACACCACCATTCATAATTTACAAATTTTTAAAAAAAATTTCCCGATTTTTACAACATTTTTTACAATTTTTTTAAATTTTTTTTATTCACTCTAATTAATCTCTCGCCGTTGGATTTAAAAAAAATTGAATTTCAAGACTCCAAATTGTGACACGTGTCACAACGGTAACTTTTCAGAATTTAAACATTTTTTTAATTTATAAAGGAATTAATATCAACCGTTGATCTCGAGATCCAACTAGCTGATATTAAATCTTTTATTTTTTATTACCGAAGTGCGCATCCAACGTCCAAAATTAAAAGAGCCGTTGAGATCGCACGGTCCAAGAGAAGCCACGTGGCTTCCCAACGGTAACACTGAAGTGGCCGACAGCAGCCCCACCCGCCGCCGACCTGCCGACGCGCCACTCGCGCGTGTAATGCACGCGCCCGATGCAAAAAAATATAAAATATCTTGGTTGACGCCGGTCATACAACCCACCCTGGCTCGGGCCGGTCAATTCTTTCACCGGGCTCTTGCCCAGCACTCCCCTTCCCCGAGCTCCTTCCTCCAACCCAACATGTCCAATCCCCCAAGAATTGGGTGTACCCACTCCCCCGAGCAACTGGGTCAATGAACCGGCTCTAATATGTGTTTGGTAAACCGTAAAGAAAGTGTTGTTTTTTTTCAAAATTACTTATGGCTGGTAGTAGAAAAGTGGAAGCAGGGTCTATCCCTACTTCTCAACAAAAATTCTTGAGTGCTATAGAAAATTTCCGTACCTGTGATATGCAAGAAAGTCCCGGCTTCTCAAAGCCACTTATTCTCAAAGCATGCGAACAAGATTTGGCTTAATGAAATTTTCTAAAATCCAATAATGCCCTCACGTATTTTACAAAATGTGGCTACGTATCGCTTAACGAAGTAGGTGTACCGCACCATCCTTCGATTCCTTCCCATCTCACCATACCAAACGCATGTCGCTCGCCCACCCATCCACCACCATTTGCCACACCCTAGCTACCACATCGGTTTCAACCACCACACCACTACCACCCCTCGCGCCCGCACCCTCAACCCGTCCTCAAATCCAACCCCACCTCTTCCTAGATGCAAACCTACATCAACAATGTGCATAATCAAGTTTTTCCGGGGCAGTAGTGAGGTCTAGGTTTCGAATCGTACATCGAGCCGTCGATTGGCATAGCGAGGTGTCGAGGGATTTGGCGTCGAATCGACATCGAGCCGTTAATCCGACGAGAATCATTTGGAATAGAGATGAGAGAGAGAGAGAGAGATTGTGGGTGGTTGAGCTTGCTCGCCGGGGAAATCTTTGGTGGCATGACCGAAAAAAGTGGAGCTGGGAAAAGTGGGGAAGTCATGGTGTCTCATACCTTTTTTTTAAATTTTTATTGTTTCTCAAAATGATTTTTGAGTGTTTTAATTGAAATATGATTTTCAAAATTAAGATAAATGTTTGATATTAATTCTTTAAGTTAAGTGAAAATTTAGATAAATTTTTAAAATATCGTATTTTTGGTCATTGCACATATTCAAAACACTTCTACATAAAAACTTACCAAACACTTTGACACTGTTTTATGCTAAAAAGCACTTACAAATACATGTTACCAAACACCTAATTGTTTTATATAAAAACCGATTATTTTCACAACACAATGAAATTGTTTTTTTTTAAAGCACAAAGAATACCAAACTAGTCCTAAGCACTTCTTCTAGTATAACCAAGCATCCCGTCCCTAATTATATTGTATTTTATTCCCGCGACGGTGTGAAATGACGAAAATGCCCCTAGTGGCTTATTGAGTCCTACGTGGACAATTATTTTCCATTCACTTATTTCCGTACTCGACGATTTTCTCGTATTGTACACTTCGATACGAACCCGTAGACGCAAACGGCACCCGATTCTGACTTTGTAATCTGGCAAGGATGCAATTGTAAGCAAAATGGTAATTTGCCATGAGCAAGATTAAAACCGTGGTCTGCCCATGGTTTCGTTAACCCGCTTGGCTCGCACCGTTTCTCGTAAAATTCTATTCTTGCATGCAAGTCGACATGCATTGGACAATACCCGGAATTTTGTAAACCAAGGTCAGACTCGACCTTGGGTTTAAATTATGCACTTAGTGTGCACCACTTCACACCGCCTTCAACCATCCTCACCACTCGCCATTCTCCCGAGCCACACTTACACACAGCAACCTCGCATGCAAGCCACCCAAACCTTAAATTGTTTAGACACCCAAAGACCAAACTTCATCCCTCCGACTTTCTCTCGGAACAAACCCGACCTCAGCCCCGCCACCTCCATCCTCGAGCAGGCTCTACCGCCCGAAACCCGCATTAAAACCGACTGCGTAACTCATAAATCTCCCTCCTCCGGACACCCACGATCCCTATCCTTGATCCCGTACTCTTCGACTCGAATTGGTTCCCCGTGGCACGCCATCATCATCCTCGAGTCTTGGCAACCCAAAACCCGAGAAAACCGTAAACTTAACCTCGCCATTTTCTCCGCGAGGTCACTGCCAACCACGTCAATCTGTGCCTCGATCCGACTCGGAATCGACACCACTAGACCTCCTGTGGCTTCTGGAATTTCAACCCGTGCCTTGCATGCTAGTTTAAGGCCAGTGGATCGACGAGTTCGAATATTACGAGCCTTTCGAGGCCATTTCCGGCCAACTCCGGCCATTGTTTGGCCTAAATCTAGGTAAAAACCAATTCCTTGCAACTCCACCTTCATATTTTGATATAAGATTCGGTGAAAATAGTGAAGATTGAGCCGGGCACTCTTCCACCCGCCATCTTCCGCATTCAAGGCGGCTGAAGTGGCGGCGAGTGGCGACTATCATGGCGACGGCCACTGGAAGCCACGGCTCGACACGGGCAACCGATCCGTGACGCCGCTGTGCCCCTGGCCCAACCTCGGTCCAACCCTGTCAACCCGTGGGAATATACTCCGAGGTATATTCCATATTCGACACCGTCATGAATATTCCCTAATTCCAGGACAAGAATATTCCGTAACACCGTTAGAGAATATTCCTTTTTAACTAAATAGAATATTCCGTTGTGTTAACCCGCACGAGCGTTAACTTTAACGACGAGTACACGCGTGGCGCGTGTGTGAGCGCGTGACGCGCGCGGTGGCAGCGCGTGTGAGCGCGTGTGAGCGCGTGTGAGCGCGGGGCAAGTGGAGCGCGCGTGCGCGGGCGCGTGGACGCGCGTGAACCCATTTTCTCGACTATTTCAAGTCCCGAATCGAGCAACAAAGGCGATTTCAAGTCTTTTCATTACTTTTAATTGGAATAATTTGGGTAAAATGATTAGTTTAGTAAACTCTCATATAGGTGAGACCTATCCGAGGAGCAACGAGCTTCGCACGCTACAGTGGCTACGATCCGACCACGTTGAAAGGCTTAGTACTTAACCTTTTTATATTACTATAATATGTTTTAAGGTGTTTTATGAAATATATGTGTGGCATGCCTATTTTATGAACTTAGAATATTTTGTAGATAACTCTTATTTATTGTTATTGATTTATGATTTGGTTTATGATGAAACTTGGCATGCATACACATTACGATTTTAACCGTATTACTTATCACGCATAATGCACCTGTTAGCACCGTCCTGCCAGACCGCCTTCACGTGTATGTTCACACGCACCGACACGAGCCACCTTGGATCCATCAGAGGTGCTACTGCCTATGTCGCCTGGCCGACCAGACTTGTTGTGACGCACATTTTGTGCCAAATAATACGTGCATGTGTTGCTGTAGCCAGACATTTTAACACCCAAATTGCCATGTAGCTACTTTCCGCATGACTTGTGTGCATGTTCTATGCGATAAGTAATGATTGATTTTCACCGTAATAAATGTTTATACCCGTATCTCGTGGTGTTGGCCCGTTTACTTGTGTTAGAGACTTATTTAGTATTAAATATTTTGTTAAATCTACTGTTTAGTTAAAGGAGGGGTTATACTAAGGTTTTGAAACGTTTTTACTTAAAATTGATATTGGCCCACTCAATTCTTGTTTTTCGCCCCTCCAGACTTAGACATTAGTTGATGACGATTCGGTGGTGGCACCGCGTAGCCTTTTATTTCTTTCTCAGCAGTATGTTTAAGTACTCTCTACTGTTCTCGTTAATTATCCATCCTTCGGATGGGAATAATTTCCTTTACCGCACCTAGCTCACACTATGTAATAATGCTGCTCACCCACATTACACTTCCGTATTTCGTTAAACTCGATTTTATTTGTTTCTTTCCCTAACTTATTTAATCTTCTTACGACTTTCACACGATGGATGTGACAGTCAAGACGCTCTCGATATCCTAGCTGGCCCACTGATATTCTGGCCTGGTGTCAATAACACTCACGCATACCTTTTAAATTCTCACACACTCGTGTTTAATCTTGATCGTTATTTATACTTGATTTATTCAATTTGACACTAAAATTTTTTAAAAATATATGTGAAAATCACCTTTCAATCGAATATTTTCTTATTCTCGCATTTTCACACTAAATAAAAGTAAAACCTACCAATATTTTATATATCATTTGCCTTAACATAGGTTATGCAACACGTGTTAGTCACTTCTGTCGTTTGAAAGATAAGATAGCATGCGTTGCATTACTAATGATTCGTGCTACCCAAGCATTTGTTGATTATCCTTTCCCAATCTAAATTCCAAATATTATCACCAAAATGTAATTATCAAAGAATTAGCATTGCTTTGATCAAAATTTTCGGCATTCCGGAAGACGTGCATTCCGAATTTTTTAACCGCTGACCCGATTTTTATATTTTAAAATAAAAAAATCTAATGATTAAAAATTTCGGTAGCATCTATACCTCAGGAAGATGCAGTTAGAAAGACTTTCGCTTTCGATTTATGCGTTGGGAGAAGTAGAACATTCTGGTGTGGAGCTGCGTTTGGTAATGGTCACATCACGGACACGCCAGCCTGAACGACATGATAAGCTCCTGAATCTATTCGGAACGTAGTTAATCATCACGTGGCGCCCTGTCAACAGATAACCATCCAAATCACGCTCTGAGCCATTTTGGACCGTTGTCACGTGGAGCTTCTTCTAGGACTCACGATCATGCGGGAACTGAACTCCCTACGTGGGGTCCCTGCCGTTGCATGCTTCATGGTATCCAAATCATCAATGAGTTTTTTTGAGTGAAATTTAATAGTACGCACACTTATCAGCTACAGAATGTTAAACGAGATGAAGATTATTTAAAATTTATCAGAAATTAATCGAATTATTTAATAACCGTACTATTAAACGATACGCACCACTAAAAACATTTCCAGTTTTTTCATGTGAATTTTATTTGCTTGGAAAAATACAGAAGAGAAAGAACGAGCTAACTGAAAAGGACGGGCTTTTCGGGCCAAAATTTTAACGGGCCGGCTTTTAAGTTTTTAACTTCAACTCAACGGTTATTAATGGGCATGGTCCATGCTTTATTTTTACGACAGTTGAAGAGTAGTTATTTTCAACTTTAGGGAGGTTTTGCCTGGCCTTTTCATTTTACCGAAAAGTTCGGGTTTGTCTTTAATGTTAGGTACTTATATTAAATATGTTATAGTTGTTAGATTTAATTTTTACAATTGTTAAATTTTTAATTTAATTTTAGCTATTTATTTTCTGTATCACTCAGTGTAACTTATCACTAAAAACAATTGAAAAGTTTGTACTCAAATATTGATTTTTTGTTCATTTTCAATGTATCTAAAAGTTTCGATTCGTATATAACTTTTTTTTTTTTTCAAAACTAAACTGCTTATCTATACTACTTATTAATGGAATACTATTTTTTCAACTAAAAATTAAGAAAATATTATTATATTCTTTCTATGCATAATTGAAAAAATATAAAAAAAATCATGGCATTAAAGTAATTTTGCACAAATTTTTTATTTTTCTTCCCTCACCCACATCATTAAAGCATGTCTTTAATTTAAAAATAAATAAAAACTCTCACTCCCGCGATTCTCTCTCCCTCACTCCCTCTCCCTCTCTCTTTCACATTAATTCTCTCCAACTTGTCTCTTCCATATATATATATATATATTTTTTAAATCTTTTATATTTACATACACACATAATTGCCACAACATGGTCATGGACGTCCTTCTTAGCCAGAATTATTGTAGTAGGATAATGGCTAGGAGGATTTGAGCATTATAGTATTAAGGTTTCCAAAATTTAGCCAAGGCTTAGCCCCACTACTCCTCGTATTTTATTTATCATAACAAGACATGTATTTCGAGAGTCATGATGATATTACTAAGGAACGTCTTTATCGAATATTTTTACTTCTTATTTTGGGCAATTGGCAATAACTTTTCTGTGGACTTTCGGAAATTTGTTTGTGGGCTTCATCTAGTATTAAAATGAATTAAAGTTGAACATCAACACTCGCCTCATCGGCTAATACATTGAACAGTCAACTGTCAAAATGATCCCATTGATACCTAACACCTTCCTTAAACAAAATCTGCCACCAAATGTGCAACCTCATTGCACCACCGCATTGAATTGAGAGGCCAAATGCGAATATCATGGAGAATGCCCTCCACTGATACGTCTAGAACCCCTTTAACAATCATAAGCACCACCACGGACACTTTCAACTTCCACATTCCAGAAACCCTTCGGCAAAGCCACTAGCACCGCAAAAACAACCGGATGCTAAGCGGATCACCCACCCATATTCACCTTTATACCATCTCCAATAGCTAGGTTGAAGTCTAAAATTCTAGAATTTAAACCTCCAAACCTCTCCAACAAGCTTGGGCTAAAATTTGGGTATAGGATAAATTCTAAAATTGGGTCAAATTTGAATCATAATTTTCACCGTGTTAGTGGACCCGCCCACCATGCACATACACGCGTCACCTCTCAAAGAAAGCAAAGGGCCGACGCGCCCACTTGCTCGGGATGTGAATTGGACGCAAGGTCTGTCACAAGGTGGGTCCCCCACATCTCAGCTCTTGTCGGCCACCAAGCCGTACCCCAATTCCAACGGCTCTTTGTGATGAACGGCCATGATCTCTAGGCCGTTGGTTGATCCAACAATCCAGATGCATTTAAAAACATCTAATTTTATAAACTCATTAAATCCAACGACCGAGATCAAATGTGATCAAATCTAACGGTAAAAACAAATCTAACCGCCCAAAATTAAATCCAACGGCTAAAACAATTTTAAAAACATTTAAATCAAAATTCACCAAAAAAGTCTATAAATACCTATGTATTTGTTCAATCATCCACACAAAAATTCTACCTAACTATTTAGTTGCACCCCAATTGTCATATAGAGTTACATAATGGTGGTAGTTGCACCTAACTTAGTGATTTTAGGTTAAAATGTTCACAAAATAAATTACGATAATCTACATAAATTTTATTTTAAAATAGTTACCGAAAATAAAAATTAGACTAAAAATCATTCTTTATTAATCTCGGTCTAAAATTTTAACCCAAAATCATTGGAGGAGAAAATTGTTTCTGGAGTTAAGTTCTAAATTTTCCGGGCTAAAAATTTAGACTTTAACCCTCACTATTGGACATGGTCTTAGAAGATACCGACGTCTAGGCTCGGTCTAATTAACCTTGATAAAACATCTTGCGGCTTAATCCATTTTGTTTGCTTTGACAGAATACTCTTATAAGCATTATGACTCTGGAAGCTACGAGCTGATCACAACTTGCATCTCTAAATTCCTTCACTTGGATATTCATACAGCAATAAAATATTTGAATACAACTTTTGAGTCTAATTGAATTATGGGTAATTCTCACTTTATTACTTTCAAGTAATTATGAAATTCGTGACTTTTACACTTTTTTTTTTGTCTCACTTTTTATACCTAAAGTTTAATTTTCTTGACACTTTTTATACATCCGTTAGCTTTATCTCACCGACGTCAGGGCGTACTTACTACCCTTAAGTTTTGAGAAAATCGCACTTTACTACACTTATTTTTTCGTCTCACTTTCATACCTAAAATTTGGATTTTTCTCACACTTTCATACCTCCGTTAGTTTTTCTCACTACAAAAACAATCATTTCCGACCAAACGAGGGCTTTGAAATACCGTCGGAAAGGTACTACTTCCGACGAAAATCAACGTCCGTCGGAACCGAGTCAACAAGCCGCTACTATTTTCGATACACACAAAATGCTCCCCGGGAGAAAATTCATTTTTGTCGGAAATATCATTTTTTTGGCTGTGAACCGTGGCGCCAAATCCTATTTTCAACGAACCTCACTGGTCGTCATAGTTACTCTTTTCCGCGCAGTTCATTATGTCGAAAATTGTAGGCTATTTCCGAGGGCAAAAGTGGTCACGGTAGTAGTTTCATATTCGAGGGCAATTATTCGCCGTCTAAGTAATCAGGCATTACGAGGGAATTAGAGGCCGTTGAAAATGAGTATTTAATTCCAAGAGCAAATCTATAGCTCTCGCAAAAGGGTATCTATTTGCATGGCTTGTAGCCGTCGTTGGAATTACTATGTTTAAGGGAGCAATGCAATCTTTTTCTTTTGAGGAGCAATGCGCTTTTTTTTAAGGAGCAATGCAATATTTTTTTTTTATTCATTAACTCCAAACATGTATCTCAAAGTAGCAATAAAATTTAAATAATCGCAATCACATGAGCGCAAATTTTCACAATCAAATATAATAAAAAGAAGAAGAGAATAACACAATGACAATACATGTGAACTCAAGCAAAATCGCATCCTTATCCCAATCGGGCCATTATCTTCAACCTCATATTGGTTGGCATCCATGCTGATTTATTTACGAGTCTCTTCTTCTTGGTACGGTCTACTCATCATTAGCCATCTCATATACGTTCCTGGATTTGTTTCACCACAAACTCCAAGTCTTATTTTTTAATCCTCTCGACATAAAAAGCTTGGGTCAAGCCAGTTGCTAGAACAAACGCGCTCGAGTATTTAGTCAGGCCCTATTAAGTGTGATATTCCATAACGGTCTCTCTTATAACTCCGTTCTTTTCTAGTCAGATTACAAATTAAACCACAAAAGCTACAGTATCAGTTTAATGAAATTTTCTAAAATCCAATAATGCCCTCACGTATTTTACAAAATGCGAAGCTACAGTATCAGTTTAACGAAGTAGGGTGTAACAAGACCATCCTTCGATTCCTTCCCATCTCACCATACCAAACGCATGTCGTCAGCCACCCATCCACCACCATTTGCCACACCCTAGCTACCACATCGAGCCCCCAACCACCACACCACTACCACCCCCTCGCGCCCAGACCCTCAACCCGTCCTCAAATCCAACCCCACCTCTTCTCCCTAGATGCAAACCTACATCAACACAGACAATCAAGTTTTTCTCCAGTGGTAGTGAGGTCTAGGTTTCGAATCAGACATTGAGCCGTCGATTGGCATATGAGGCGTCGAGTGTGGATTTGGCGTCGAATCAGACATCGAGCTGTTAATCTGACGAGAATCATTTGGAATAGAGATGAGAGAGAGAGAGAGAGATTGTGGGTGGTTGAGCTTGTCGTCGGGGAAATCTTTGGTGGCATGACCGAAGGGGTGGAGTGGGGTGTGGGGGAAGTTGTTGGTGTCTGTTACCTTTTTTTTAAAATTTTTATTGTTTCTCAAAATGATTTTTGAGTGTTTTAATTGAAATATGATTTTCAAAATTAAGATAAATGTTTGATATTAATTCTTTAAGTTAAGTGAAAATTTAGATAAATTTTTAAAATAATGTATTTTTGGTCATTGCACATATTCAAAACACTTCTACATAAAAACTTACCAAACACTTTGACACTGCTTTTTATGCTAAAAGCACTTTTACAAATACATGTTACCAAACACCTAATTGTTTTATATAAAAACTGATTATTTTCACAACACAACAGGAAATTGTTTTTTTTTAAAGCACAGCAATACCAAACTAGTCCTAAGTACTTCTTCTAGTATAACTGTTACATCCCGTCCCTAATTATATTGTATTTTATTCCCCGACGGTGTGAAATGACGAAAATGCCCCTAGTGGCTTATTGAGTCCTACGTGGACAATTATTTTCCATTCACTTATTTCCGTACTTTCGACGTATTTTTCGTATTGTACACTTCGATACGAACCCGTAGACGCAAACGGCACCTGATTCGGACTTGTAACGGGCAAGCTACGAACAGGGGCAAAATGGTAATTTGCCATGAGCAGTATTTCAAAACCGTGGTCTGCCCATGGTTTCTGTTAACCCAGTTGGCCTGCAATTCTGTTTCAGAAAATTTAGTCTCTTTTTGCATGCAAGTCGACATGCATTGGACAATACCTGAAATTTTGTAAACCAAGGTTGACTGACCTTGGGTTTAAATTATGCACTTAGTGTGCACCACTTCACACTGCCTTCAACCATCCTCACCACTCTGCCATTCTCCTCCTCGAGCCACACTTACACACAGCAACCTGCATGCAAGCCACCCAAACCCAGAAATTGTTTAGGACACCCAGCACCAAACTTCATCCCTCCTCGACTTTCTCTGGAACAAATCCCGACCTTGAGTTCTGCCACCTCCATCCTCGAGCAGGCTCTACTGCCTGAAAACCCAGACAAAACCGACTTGCAGAACCCATAAATTTCCTCTGGACACCCATGATCCCTATCCTTGATCCCGTACTCTCTTTCGACTCGAATTGGTTCCCTGTGCATCGCCATCATCATCTTCGAGTCTTGGCGAACCCAGAAACCCGAGAAAAACCAGAAACCAGAACCTGCCATTTTCTCCGGCGAGGTCACTTCGGCCAACCACGTCAATTCAGGCCTCGATCCGACCTGGAATTGACACCACTAGACTCCTAGAAGCCTGGGAATTTCAACCCAGGCCTTGCATGCTAGTTTAAGGCCGAGGATCGACGAGTTCGAATATTGGCTGAGCCTTTCGAGGCCATTTCCGGCCAACTCCGGCCATTGTTTGGCCTAAATCTAGGTAAAAACCAATTCCTTGCAACTCCAGCTTCATTTTGATATAAGATTCGTGAAAAATAGTGAAGATTTGAGCTTTCTGAGAATTTTTCCAAATTCCGGCCATCTTCTCCAGATTCTGGCGGCGGCGAGCGGCGGACGGCGGCGGCGATCGGCGGCCGGAGTTGCAGCGGTCTGACATCAGCGAACCGGTCCGTGACGTCAGCAAGCCCCGGTCCAACCTGGTCCAACCCGGTCCGAACCGGGGAATATACCTGAGGTATATTCCGTTATTCTTTGACACCGTCAAGGAATATTCCCTAACGGTGACAGAATATTCCGTAACACCGTTAGAGAATATTCCTTTAACTAAATAGAATATTCCGTTAAAGTTAACGGCACGCCGTTAACTTTAACGACGAGTGCACAGTCGGCGCGTGTGAGCGCGTGGGGGCGTGTGAGCGCGTGGGCGCGTGTGAGCGCGTGGGCGCGCGTGCGAGCGCGTGTGAGCGCGTGCGAGCACGTGTGAGCGCGTGAGCGCGCGTGTGTGGGCGCGTGACGGCGCGTGAACCCATTTTCTGACTATTTCAAGTCCCGAATCGAGCAAACAAAGGCGATTTCAAGTCTTTTTCATTACTTTTAATTGGAATAGACTTGTAAAATGATTAGTTTAGTAAACTCTCATATAGGTGAGACCTATCCGGAGGAGCAACGAGCTCAGGCACGCTACAGGGGCTACGATCCGACCACATATCAGTGAGTGGGCTTAGTACTTAACCTTTTTATATTACTATAATATGTTTTAAGGTGTTTTATGAAATATATGTGTGGCATGCCTATTTTATGAACTTAGAATATTTTGTGATAACTCTTATTTATTGTTATTGATTTATGATTTGGTTTATGATGAAACTTGGCATGCATACACATGATTTTAACTGTATTACTTATCACGCATAATGCACGGTGTTAGCACTGTCCGGGCCAGGACCAGCTTCACGTGTATGTTCACACGCACCGACACGCTCACCTTGGATCCATTGTAGGTGCCAGCCTGTCTATGTCGCCTCGGCGACTAGACTTGTTGTGACGCACATTTTGTGCCAGCGTCACGTGCATGTAGTGCTAGAGCGTATTATTTTAACACCCAGCCTGTCATGTAGCTACTTTCTGCATGACTTGTGTGCATGTTCTATGCGATAAGTAATGATTGATTTTCACTGTAATAAATGTTTTATACCCGTATCCTTGTGGGTGTTGGCCCGTTTACTTGTGTTAGAGACTTATTTTAGTATTAAATATTTTGTTAAATCTATGGGTTTTACAGTGAGGGGTTATACCAAGGTTTTGGAAACGTTTTACTTAAAAATTGATATTGGCCCACTCACCCTTGTTTTTCGCCCCTCCAGGACTTAGACATTAGTTGGCGACGATTCGGTGGTGGCAGCTGCTAGTAGCTTTATTTCTTTTCTGCAGTGTATGTTTAAGTACTCTCTACTGTTCTGTTAATTATCCATCCTTCGGATGGGAATAATTTCCTTTACTGCACCTAGCTCTGACACTATGTAATAATGCGTTCTACCCACATTACACTTCCGTATTTTCGTAAAACTCTGATTTTATTTGTTTCTTTTCCCTAACTCCTTATTTAATCTTCTTATGACTTTCGTCACTCTTATGGAGTGATGGTCAGCACGCCTCGATATCCGGTGTCCACCTGGATATTCGGGTCGGGGTGTGTCAATAACACTCACGCACACTCTTTTTAAATTCTCACACACTCGTGTTTAATCTTGATCGTTATTTATATTTGATTTATTCAATTTGACAGTCAAAATTTTTAAAAAAAATATGTGAAAATCACCTTTCAATCGAATAATATTTTCTTATTCTGCACACACTAAATAAAAGTGTGAAACCTACCAATATTTTATATATCATTTGCCTTAACATAGGTTATGCAACACGTGTTAGTCACTTCTGTCGTTTGAAAGATAAGATAGCATGCGTTGCATTACTAATGATTCGTGCTACCCAAGCATTTGTTGATTATCCTTTCCCAATCTAAATTCCTAAATATTATCACCAAAATGTAATTATCAGCAATTAGCATTGCTTTGATCAAAAATTTTTGGGTGTTCCGGAGTACGGGGTACTCCGAATTTTTTAACCGTTGAATCTTGATTTTTATATTTTAAAACAAAAATCTAACAGTTAAAAATTTCAGAGTACTCCATACCTCAGAGTATGCAAGAAAGACTTTTGCTTTGATTTATGCGTTGGGAGAAGTAGAACATTCTGGTGTGGAGCTGCGTTTGGTCAACGGTCACATCACGGACACGCCAGCCTGAACGACATGATAAGCTCCCTGGAATCTATTCGGAACGTAAGTTAATCATCACGTGGCGCCCTGTCAACAGATAATCATCCAAATCACGCTCTGAGCCATTTTGGACCGTTGCTCACGTGGAGCTTCTTCTAGGACCTCACGATCATGCGGGAACTGAACTCCTACGTGGGGTCCCTGCCGTTGCATGCTTCATGCAGTATCCAAATCATCAATGTGAGTTTTTTTGAGTGAAATTTTAATAGTATGCACAATTTAATAGTGCGTACTGTTAAATGATTTAAGATTTATTTAAAATTTATTGTAAATTAATCAGAATTATTTAATAACCGTACTATTAAATGATACGTACCACTAAAAACATTTCCAGTTTTTTCATGTGAATTTTATTTGTTATTGTTTGAAAAAATACAGAAGAGAAAGAACGAGCTAACTGAAAAGGACGGGCTTTTCGGGGCCAAAAAATTTAACGGGCCGGCTTTTAAGTTTTTAACTTCAACCCAACGGCTATTAATGGGCATGGTCCATGCTTTATTTTTACGACAGTTGAAGAGTAGTTATTTTCAACTTTAGGGAGGTTTTGCCTGGCCTTTTTCATTTTACCGAAAAGTTCGGGTTTGTCTTTAATGTTACGTAATACTTAGTATTAAATATGTTATAGTTGTTAGATTTAATTTTTACAATTGTTAAATTTTTAATTTTTAATTTTAGCTATTTATTTTCTGTATCACTCAGTGCAACTTATCACTAAAAAACAATTGAAAAGTTTGTACTCAAATATTAGATTTTGTTCATTTTCAATGTATCTAAAAGTTTCGATTCGTATATAACTTTTTTTTTTCAAAAACTAAACTGCTTATCTATACTACTTATTAATGGAAGGATAATACTTGGGTACTCACTAGTGAGTACCCTGTATACTCACTTTAATAATTTGGCCCAATGATATTTTAACACATATTTTATTGTTTTAAAAAATAAAACATATGCTATTTAATTTTTCTTGGGCTTTTAAAAATAAGGAACACATGTCATCTTTTGATTGGGCCAAATCAGAAAGTGAGTATATAGGGTACTCACTAGTGAGTATCCAAGTATTATCCTTAATGGAATACTATTTTTTCAACCAAAAATTAAGAAAAATATTATTATATTCTTCTATGCATAATTGAAAAAAAATATTAAAAAAAATCATGGCATTAAAGTAATTTTGCACAAATTTTTTATTTTTTTTCTTCCCTCACCCACATCATTAAAGCATGTCTCTAATTTAAAAATAAATAAAAACTCTCACTCCCGCATTCTCTCTCTCCCTCACTCCCTCTCTCCCTCTCTCTTTCACATTAATTTCTCTCCAACTTCTGTCTCTTCCATATATATATATATATTTTTTTTTAAATCTTTTATATTTACATACACACATAATTGCCACAACATGGTCATGGACGTCCTTCTTAGCCAGAATTATTGTAGTAGGATAATGGCTAGGAGGATTTGAAAGGCATTATAGTATTAAGGTTTCCAAAATTTAGCCAAGGCTTAGCCCCACTACTCCTCGTATTTGGTTTGGTATTGCTACCGCACATGACTTCGAGAGTCATGATGATATTACTAAGGAACGTCTTTATCAGAATATTTTTACTTCTTATTTTGGGCAATTGGCAATAACTTTTCTGTGGACTTTCGGAAATTTGTTTGTGGGCTTCATCTAGTATTAAAATGAATTAAAGTTGAACATCAACACTCGCCTCATCGGCTAATACATTGAACAGTCAACTGGGTTCAAAATGATCCCATTGATACCTAACACCTTCCTTAAAAACAAAATCTGCCACCAAATGTGCAACCTCATTGCACCACCGCATTGAATTGAGAGGCCAAATGCGAATATCATGGAGAATGCCCTCCACTGATACGTCTAGAACCTCCCCTTTAACAATCATAAGCACCACCACGGACACTTTCAACTTCCACATTCCAGAAACCCTTCTCAGCAAAGCCACTAGCACCGGCAAAACAACCGGATGCTAAGCGGATCACCCACCCATATCCACCTTTATACCATCTCCAATAGCTAGGTTGAAGTCTAAAATTTAGAATTTAACCCCCCCCCCCCAAACCTCTTCCAACAGTTGGGCTAAAATTTGGGTATAGGATAAATTCTAAAATTGGGTCAAATTTGAATCATAATTTTCACCTGTGTTAGTGGACCTGGCCCACCATGCACATACACGCGCTCAAATTTCCCCAGCAAAGCAGGCGCTGACGCGCCCACTTGCTCTGGATGTGAATTGGACGCAAGGTCTGTCAGTGTGGGTCCCCCACATCTGCAGCCTTGTCGGCCACCAAGCCAGCCCAATTCCAACGGCTCTTTGTGATGAACGGCCATGATCTCTAGGCCGTTGGTTGATCCAACAATCCAGATGCATTTAAAAAAAAACATCTAATTTATAAACTCATTAAATCCAACGACTGAGATCAAATGTGATCAAATCTAACGGTAAAAAAACAAATCTAACTGCCCAAAATTAAATCCAACGGCTAAAACAATTTTAAAAAATTATTTAAATCAAAATTCACCAAAAAAGTCTATAAATACCTATGTATTTGTTCAATCATCCACACAAAAAATTCTACCTAACTATTTAGTTGCACCTAATTGTCATATAGAGTTATATAATGGTGGTAGTTGCACCTAACTTAGTGATTTTAGGTTAAAATGTTCACAAAAATAAATTACGATAATCTACATAAATTTTATTTTAAAATAGTTACCGAAAATAAAAAATTAGACTAAAATCATTCTTTATTAATCTCGGTCTAAAATTTTAACCCAAAATCATTGGAGGAGAAAAATTGTTTCTGGGTTAAGTTCTAAATTTTCTGGGCTAAAAATTTAGACTTTAACCCTCACTATTGGACATGGTCTTAGAAGATACCGACGTCTAGGCTCGGTCGCAATTAACCTTGATAAAACATCTTGCGGCTTAATCCATTTTGTTTGCTTTGACAGAATACTCTTATAAGCATTATGACCTTCGGAAGCTACGAGCTGATCACAACTTGCATCTCTAAATTCCTTCACTTGGATATTCATACAGCAATAAAATATTTGAATACAACTTTTGAGTCTAATTGAATTATGGGTAATTCTCACTTTATTACTTTCAAGTAATTATGAAATTCGCACTTTTTTACACTTTTTTTTTGTCTCACTTTTATACCTAAAGTTTAATTTTCTTGACACTTTTATACATCCGTTAGTTTATCTGTTAACTGATGTCGTGGCAGGACTTACTACCCTTAAGTTTTGAGAAAATCGCACTTTACTACACTTATTTTTTTTCGTCTCACTTTCATACCTAAAATTTGATTTTTCTGTCACTTTCATACCTCCGTTAGTTTTTCTGTCCATTGCTCAATTAACTGATGACGTGGCAAAATTTTGGCTCACTAAATTTGTGCCATGTGGAATAGCAATTAATAAATATTAATTTAATTAATGAATGAAAATTAATAATAAAATTCTACAACCCCCACCCCACCCCGCCGCACATGTCACCACAACCAAACATGCGCAGCCACCTCTGCAATCCCCTCCACCTCCATTTTTCTCAACGATGAGTTTTTAGTCACCACCTCCATCGACATCATCGCTGCAAAAACCACCATCACCATCTGACCCGACAAGATCTCAAAATCCTGGCTCTTTTTTGAGCTCTTGATGTACTCCTACTCGTCGCGAAGAACGACAACGTTTCCTCCTTCGTCTTCATCACCCCAGCTAAATCAGAGTCGTACGATCTTAGGATGCAGAGCTGAATTTGAATGGGAGGTGGGATGATTTTAGTTGGGTTGGGGTGGCATTAGTAGGGGGCGAGGGTTGATGGGTTGGGAGAGACCCTTAGCCATGAATATGTTTGTCTATGGATGTAGGATTGGAAAATCATAAAGGGGCTTGGATTTGGGTGGGGTGGGGTTGTGGTGACTCTCAAAGGAAAAAAGATGAAGGACATATTTGTTTTCCTTTTTTTTTTTTTCAGTTTTATTTTATTTTACTATTTGATAAAAGGTATTTATTATTTAATTTATGATCCATTTGACACAATATCAGCAAATCACTATGCCACGTCAAAATTTCAATCAAAGAATACACCATGTGGCACAACTTTGGTGGGAAAAAAACCCTGCAACGTCAATAGTTAACGAAATAATTGAAAGAAAAACTAACAGATGTATGAAAGTGATACAAGAATCAAACTTTAGGAATGAAAGTGAGACGAAAAAAAATAAGTGTAGCAAAGTGTGATTTTCGCAAAACTTAAGGGTAGTAAAGTGAGAATTACCCAATTATATATTTTTTTAGTGAGCCAAAGTGTTGCCACGTTATCAATTAACAGAAAACTTGACGGATAAACTAACGGATGTATAAAAGTGTCAAGAAAATTAAACTTTAGGTATGAAAGTGAGAGAAAAAAAAATAAGCGTAGAAAAGTACAAATTTCACGATACTTGAGGGTAATAAAATGAGAATTACCCTTGAATTATACTTGAGTAGTTCTTATATAATATTTGAATATAATATGTTCTCGTCATCTTTATGAGTCGAACTCAAGATCTCTCACTTACAAATAAAGAGAAATACTACTAAATCGTAGTACTAATTAGTATGTTTGTGGCCTGAGACATCTAAAAAAGAAACAAGTGATAGCAAGCGAATATAAATATCAAGGAGAAGTTGCAGTTCGAGGACTTTTGCAAGAGAAGTGTTGCTACATCATCTTGCGGCTTCTCCAACAAGTGCGGCGTACTTTCTTCAAATTACATACACTAACATGACACAAAATGATGTAGCAACGCTTGTCTTATTTATGATGACAGAAAACTATTCAGATTATAATCTAAAAAAAATCTTATTTCAGCCCCAAAATCTAAAAGCCCCACACCAAAAAAATGACATCAATAGTCAATGATATTAGACTTCTTTTTCACAAAGGGCTAACTAGAGAAAAATAATAATAAGGTTGGTTAGAAAGGCTCAAATGAAAGAACAAATGCTTTCATCATTTCTTTTTCACACGAGTTTAAATTGTAGAAATGATCTCTAAATTATACTACCAGTAATTTAGTTTTAGTTTCTGAACTCTAATAATAGTTGCTCTCGTCCTCAAATTATGTAATGTGTTGCACTTGTGGTCATTTTTCTTAACTACGTCAACTTTTCTGTTAAATTGAGAAATAAAGTAAGAATTTCATTCATGTTCATCGAATTTAAAAATGGCAAATTCCTGCAATTATCTATATCTATGGACAATAAATTCATTCCTAAAAACAATATATTTTCCTTAAACTTGGAGGAGTAGACTTCCATTTCACGAGGGTTTTAATGTCACCGCCACAATATCTAACGACTCCAATCTCAATATGAGAAGTCATAGTAAATAAATAATAATGTATCTGGAATATGAAAACAATTGCACAAATTAAGATATGTTAACATGCAAGTTATAAGATAATCATATAATTAGCGCACAAATTGGACAACTCGGATTATAATTAGATTCATGATCACTGCATCAGTCGTTTAATCAATCTGTTTAATTAACAGAGCAAGTCATCTTATTTTAATGTCTTCAATACGGCAAGGAATCGAAGAGCGGGAAACTGAGTACTAGTAGTTGCATTCAAAAATCATTCTCCACATTCTCTAAAAAGTTCAGAAATTAATTGCCCTTGTTTTTCTTGCAATCTTTCTGCAAGCAATGGGTAACATCTTCTCCGTCTCTTTGTCATGCGATGACATTGTTTCTCGCAGCTTGAATTTCCTTCTTGGACAAGCTGAATATTTACGCAAGCTTGAGGAAAACCTTCAATCTCTGAGCACTGCTGTAGAAGACTTAACGTCCTTAAAGAACGACGTGCAACGAAGGGTTTGATAGGGCTGAGCTGCAGCGATAGCAGCGGTTGGATCAGGTACAGAGCTGGATTGCAAGGGTGGAATCTATAGAAACTGAAGTGAATGATGTTGTGAAGGTTAGCACCCAAGAAATTGAGAAATGATGCTGCGGAGGTTGTTGTTCAAAGAGCTACAAGTACGGAAAGAAAGTGGCAAAAACACTTGGCGGAAGTTGCGGATCTGAAGAGCAAGGGAGTTTTCGAAGAGGTGGCTGCAGAAATCTTACCTGGAGCTTTACGTAATGAAATACCAGTTCAGGTAACTGTGGGAAAAAAACCGATGTTTGATATGGTTTCAAGGCACCTTGAAGAAGAACATGTGGGGATACTTGGCTTGTATGGGATGGGAGGGGTTCGTAAAACTACCCTCCTTACCCAAATCAACAATTTCCTCAGCGCTCAGTCCAACTGTGTTATCTGGATTCAGGTATCCAAGGACCACAAACTTGAAACTATTCAAGAAAATAGTGGTGAAAAGATTGGGTTTCTGATGAGAAATGGAAACATAAAAATACTCGTGAAAAAGCCGAAGACATCCTCAGGGTCTTGAGCAAAAAGAAATTTGTGTTATTATTGGATGATATGGGAGCCGGTTGAAATAAAAGAAGCAGGGGTTCCTTCCCCTGACATTCAGAACTAGTCCAAGATAGTTTTCACAACTCGCTTTGAAAATGTATGCGATCAAATGGATGCTCAAAAGAAGATTAAGGTGGAGTGTTTGCCAACGGACAAAGCATGGAGTTTGTTTCAAGGGAAGGTTGGGAAAGAAACACTTCTTATTCATCCAGATATCCCTAGACTTGCTGAGATCATGGCAAAGCAATGCGGTGGTTTGCCACTCGCACTCATTACAGTTGATCGAGCCATGGCTTGCAAAAAGACGCCCCAAGAATGGAATCGTGCAATTCAGTTTATGAAGAATTCTGCCTCAAAGTTATCTGGTATGGGTGATAAGGTGTTTCCTCTTTTAGAATTTAGCTACGATAATTTACCAAATGAGAAAGTCAAATCTTGCTTTTTATATTGTGCTCTATTTCCCGAAGATTACAACGTACCTAAAGATGATTTGTTTTACTTTTGGATGTGTGATGAAACATTAGATGAACATACTAATGTTGATGAAGCACAAAATGAGAGTTACGATATCATAGGTACTCTTGTTAATGCATGCTTGTTGGAAGTTGTTGATGGAAATTGTGTAAAAATGCATGATGTGCTCCGTGACATGGCGTTGTGGTTAGATAGTGATGCACATGAAGAAAAGAGGAGTTCCCTAGTGCATACAAGTGCTAATTTGATTGAAGCACCGGATGTCAAAAAATGGAAGAGCGTGAAAATGATGGTTAATCGAATTGGAAATTTGGTTGAAACACCAAAATCTCCCGACCTATTTGCGTTGTTTCTAAGAGCCAATAATTTGAAGGTGATTTCTGAAGGCTTCTTTGGCTTCATGCCAGCTTTGGGAATTTTAGATTTGCCTCAAAATTCATATCTCACGCATATTCCATCCGGAGTTTCAGATCTGGTTTCGTTACAACATCTCAATTTGTTAGAAACTGGTATAGGAGCATTGCCGATGGAGTTGAAAACCTTGGTAAGGCAGGCTAAAATATTTGAACTTGGAGACTCGCTGCCTTTATTTTGTTCCAGCGACTGTATTGTCGAGTTTTCGGATGCTAAAAGTTCTGAGAATGTTTGTTGGTTGTCACGCATTTATTTTTGGTGGTGAAAATGGCATGATAAAGGAATTGCAGGGCTTGAAACACCTTGAAGTCTTGACTTTGGGTGTAGGAAGCCCCACTTCTTTCAAAAAGTTGTTCCCTTACAACGTATTACTCACCTGCATTCGAACTCTACTTGTCGAGGATTGCTCTGACCATTCAGGATGTCTAGATATATCGCCTCTGGCATATATGAAACATCTTGAGTCCCTCCAAATTTCTCACTGCAATAATTTTAAACAGTTCGAGATCAATTGGTCAGGACGTGCACCTAATGATCCCCGGAACTCAGTAATGGCAAACCAAAGTTGCTCGTTTCTTGGTATTCAGAAGTTGAATGTATATGGTTGTGAAAATCTCAAGGACCTAACGTGGCTCATGTTCGCTCCAAATCTCATGCAATTAAGTGTAAGTGAATGCTCTGAAATGGAGAAGATAATAGACTCCGAAAGATGGGTTCAAGCGGCAAAAGAAATGAACCCGTTTGGAAGACTTACTGCTCTGCGTTTGAGCAAACTGCCACGGTTGTGGAGAATATGTGAAAATGCATTGCCCTCTCCGTGCCTGAACAAAATCTCTATGTCTGGATGTCCATCACTGAAGAAGCTGCCGCTCAACCCTAGCACTGCCCGAGCATGCAATCTCATCATTGAAGGAGAGAGAAACTGGTGGAATGGCTTGGAGTGGGAGGACCAAGCTGCTCGGAATGTTTTTCTTTCCTGCTTCCGACCTAGTAAGTGAGGTGCATCATTTGACTGCAGAAGCATCTAGCAGGCTAGTGTGTCTCACTAGCTGGTTTCTTTATTTTTCTTCTTCTTAAATTTTATTGCGTGGTGAGTTTTCATGGTTTATTTGTAGGACACATGAAAGAAGAAAGCGTTTCTTCTCTGTGTCATGTGTGGAACCATTTTTTTCTTTTACTTCGAAGTTTTGTGTCACGTGGTTTTCTTTAGTAATGATTTTTACAGAGGCATGCCCCCTACTTGTACCCTCTTCTTTGTTTGTTGTAATTACCCATGATGCTTTTCGAGTAATATATCAATTGTAAGATGTAATTTTTATTTCCAATATTAGTGACTTTGGATTTTGAATTGTCTTGCTTTGTTCATTAACTTTATACTATCTTTTAAAGTTTGTGATAAAGCATCTAATATTCTTGAAATTCTCTTAGGGATGGCTTGGATTGCCAAGTCCATGTTTCTTCTGATTAATTAATAGTGTTTTGAAATTCTCTTTCTCAAGTTCCTTGGTTCAACTCAAATTTTATTGTTTCCTGCAAGAATACATAGATTCCAGTAGGAATAATGAATTTGACCAAAAAAACAAAAATAGGAATAATGAATGAAATGTCTAATTTATATTGCAATCATGGTTTAACACTAAATTAAGGGTCAAACTTCAATAGTACGTACCATTGAATGACATGTACTATTAAATTATTTAAGATTCATTTGGAATCCACCACAAATTAATCTATGATCATTCAATGACCGGACCATTAAATAGTACGTACCACCCAAAATTTTTCTCTAAATTAAGTCTAGTTTGTAAAGTTGTTGATCGGTCAGTGAGTTATGCAAGGTTTGATTCTTCAAGAGAATTCAACCATATTTGGTAGGTTTTCTTGGGTTGTGTGGATTTGAACATGTAAGAAGGAAAGACAATTGATGCGAAGAGAATTGTTATTGATACTTCAATAAATTCATTATTTACTCTTACATTACAGAAACATGATGATTAATTAGTCAAGTATTTTTCATAGTAGATAATGCTAGCGAGAAACACTTTGATGATTAAAATAAATAAAGAAAAAACAGTACTTCAAATATTTTTTTTTTTTTACAATGAAACAAAGTTCTAAGGAGCTTATTTGTGAAGAACCCGGAATGTACATAAGAAATTACACTTTGAGAAGTGTGTGATGACATTTGAGTGTGTTAAAAACAACTTAACTAGTAAAATGGTAATGTAGAAACTAGAAAGTAAGAAAATAAAAATATAAATGATAAAGCGTTTTTTGCATTCCCCTATATTCATGCACTCTAAAATAAACATCTCAAGTGCGACTTCACCCTCACTTTAGGGTGAACAAAAATGCACTAAAAAATCCCTAATGTTGGTGATAAGAATTCCTAATTTTTTAGGTGTTTTAGGACAAATATTTTTGCTCACCATCCTATATAAAGTGATAATAATGCTCACCACCTTACTGATTAATTATAAAATAAATTTGATTTAATCTATGTATTATATAAATATCAAAATTTAAAATAATTTAACGATAACTAATATAGTAATAGGCATCACCACAACTTTATGGCTGTGAGCAAAAATGCATATTTTTAGCAAATATTTTTCCCACTTCACTTGTACTTTATGCTTCATACACTAGTACTTTTCCCACTTCACTTCAGCATCTGCTCAGTCACACGCTACACGTGCGCGTGGGGATTTCATTATCATTATCAAAACATCGTAATATAAAAACGCCGAGTCTCTGCGTCGAGCACAATCTTCACCAAACGCCCATGGCCACCGAAGCTCCCGGCTATACCACCCGATTTATCGTCTCCGTTTCAACCCGACAACCCAATTGCTCCGCTCCGTTTCCGAAGCTCCCGTATCGCCTCGAAACGGGTCAGTCCAACTCCAACTCTCTCACACTCTCACTCCAAAAATTCAATCTTTATTTATTTATCTATTACTTTTTGCAGTAAAATTGGTGGATTGTATTTAAAAACCCTAATTTGATTAGTTCAGATTCAGTTACTTGTTAATTTCTGTTTAGAAGAACAAATTTTAGTACTTTTGGGATTTTTATTTGTAATTGTATCTAAAACCCACTAGGGTTTTGAACTTTTGATGAATGCCTTGCAATTAATCATTAGTTAATGGTAATTTAATTCCAAAGATAAAACCTTTTTGGAGGGTTTTTTTATGCTAAGTAATGATGTGGTGGATTTTCTTATATTTTGGGATTTTTTCATATCCATTTTATCATGTCATGGATTGATGTTTGTATTTCAATGACATGACCAGAACATTGAAGATTGCAAGTGCTGCAGCCATGACTGATGCAATTGATTTATCCGGGGATGGCGGTGTTCTCAAGAAAATTGTAAGGCATGCAAAACCAGATGCAGTTGCTCCGACCCAAGACCTTCCGCTCGTTGATGGTATTGACTATAATGCCGTAGCTGATCGTGTTTATTTTTTGTTGGTTTTGTGACAACATTTTCTGATTAAGTTGGGTAAGCAAACTTATCTTTAGTTTGTTAATATGATTGCATACTTTATGTTGGGCAGTTCATTATGAAGGCATTCTTGAGGAAACCGGCGAAGTCTTTGATACGACGCACGAAGATAATACAATTTTCTCATTTGAGGTTGGGAAGGGCCTTGTGATCAAGGCTTGGGATATTGCAGTGAAAACCATGAAGGTCGAAATATGCTTCTCTTTAAGAAAATTTTGTTAGTGTTTAAGTCCCCTGTTACATGTTTTCTCTTTTGTTGGTTTCATCAGGTTGGGGAGATTGCTAAGATCACTTGCAAGCCAGAATACGCCTATGGTAGCGCGGGTTCTCCACCAGATATCCCACCAGAGTAATGTCATTGTTCTATTTTTCTGTCGAAATTGTTCTTAATGGACACTCGGAGTGCTAGTAGCTCTGTTAACTTAAAGATATATTTACACATTGATTTGCCAAAACAACGCTGCCCATTAATTCCGGGTTGGTGATCTTTGATTTCCCAACTATAAACCTTGATATTTATTGAATAGATGTAAAATTTCCGGAAGCATGTTGGAAAGTAAAGTACATGAATTCCGGGTGGTAAAACTTCTCCAGGAAGAGTCTTTACACGCGATACATGCCAATTTGTGCATTAAGCATTCTGGTTTATGATAAATTGCATTAAGCATGTTGGATGCAATTTGTGTATCCAAGTGTTTGTAACTTCAATTTGCTTGGTCAATTATGTTTATTTTCTTGTCACAAATGGTCTTTTTACAATGTCTTTGGAATTAATGCATGGTCTATTACAAATGAATCCTGCAGTGCAACCCTTGTATTTGAGGTGGAGTTAGTTGCTTGCAATCCGCGGAAGGGACTAAGTTTGGGTAGTGCTTCAGAAGAAAGGGCTAGGCTAGAGTAAGCTATCTACTATCATCTTCTCCATGACTTATATTCGGGAGATATAGGGAAAGTCTTATTATTATTGTTACGCTTTTTGTTTCTTGCGTCGAGATCTATCAACTTTTTCATGAACAGTATGATTAATTGAGTTTTACATTGATACTCGCAACAGAGAACTGAAGAAACAGAGGGAGTTAGCTGCTGCAAACAAAGAGGAAGAGAAGAAGAAGAGAGAAGAGGCAAAAGCTGCTGCTGCCGCTCGTATTCAAGCCAAGTTAGATGCCAAGAAGGGCGGAGGAAAGGGGAAAGGGAAAGCAAAATAGGCACTTAGCCGCATGTTTGCGTGAGCATGATCCTTCATAATTACGTAGATACAATAAATAAATTTAATTCGTGAGTTAGACTGAACGGACGGTGACTATGAGTGACCTAGTTTAGTGCGTGCTATAAACTTGTGTCAAGCATGTTTTGGGGGTACTGATGTTTCGCAGTTATTTGCCGAACAAAAAAGATGTGTTTGAGTTATTGAAATATCCATGCTTGTATTTATCTATGCTTAGTTATTGTACTTCTTTTACTGTGTCGACTGGATCAATAAATCGGCCCCGGTTGGTTCTCGCTGAGGGATGCAAGTTGGATTGGAAATTTCGATTCTAACAACTTCTGGCAGATAAATTTCTGACAAAAGCTACAAATGGAAAGTTTCCGGGAACTCTATGAATCTCAAGATTTTAATTTGAAAATTTTGAAATAATTTCATATACATGTGATTCAAATTATTTCAAATTTTAACGTATTTTTAGTAATAGGGATTTCAAGAATTCAAATACACAATACTTGTATTGCAAGTATCAGTTTCTCGCCATCGAACGGCAAGGTCTCGTAAGTCGCCAGATTCTTAGCCTCGCCTCTCGAATCATGAGTAGATTAGGAGATGCTAAGATTCAATCCTTATGCCTGACCCCCTTCGTTTCTGTGACTTCTTCATCAAGTTTTCCTCTATGTATGGCAGTATCTAGTTCTCGAAATCCAGGCCGTTCAAATTTATCTGCAGAGACATCTTCAGTTGCAGCAGCAGGCAGTGGTTTAACACCTTCAGTTACACGTGATGCATCTGCTGCAGAGGATACACTGCAACTAGGCAGAACATTGCGTAGACTGCATCCTCCTCGATCTACTTATGACTTCAAGGACGATATGGAGGTGTTCTCCCCTCTTGTGGGTGTTCATCCAATCACACCTACGCTTGACAAGCTGTGGGATGATGACAGATCAAACTAGGATCATTTGTTTGCCAATAAGAAGCCGCCTTCGGCACTTCTGTTTCATTCTTCTGGTAGGAGATTCCCTTTTGCAGATAAGCAGATGTCACTTATCCATAATCTTTAGTTTTCTTGGATGAATATATGCTTAATGTGAAGTGTTCATCTTTTGAATTGTAACGAGCAACATTGTATGCGACGCAAGCGTGGATTTCATTATCCGTTATGTAGGCTCAGACATCAGGATCAATTTTATCTGGATTGCCAGATACGTCTTTACAGCAAATTTCGCCATTCCTCGAAGATACGAACTTCAACAACGGAACGTCCCTAGCAGTGGGTTCGCCGAAAACAAAGAAAACAGGAGCTGAAGGCAGAGAAGAACTGTTGAGTAGCTTGTTGTCCAAGTCAGATACATCAACTGCCACGGAATCAGTTTTTCCGGCAACGACTGTATGTGTAACAGGTTTATTAGATGAGCCATAGTCTTTGATTATTATAGTTAACTCGACGACGATAATTGTGACAGGGAGGAACTTCACATCTCCAAAATGTGCCTCAACAAGATGCACAGCAGGGAAATTCCTTTACATTTTAGATTTTTCAACGTACTCTGGATTATTTTCGGACACGAAAATATGGGGAACCTTCATATAGAACTCTTAAGACAATTTAATATGGAAGAGGTACGCATCTGCTGCCTTGTTTGCTTTTTCGTTATCGTATAGTTCCTCATTCATTTTCTGGAATCGTTGCGCAGATGGAAATGTCAAATGTGATGAGTGCAATGCTGGAAAACCAAGCTGAGTTGATGAAGGAAGTTAAGTCTCTCCGGAAAGAAAACCAGCAGCTCAGGCAATTGCTTTGAGCACCGGTGAAGACTCTTATTGTTTTGATTGTTTTTTGTGGATTTGGGATTTGTATGTTGTTTCTGTGTTATAATTTGCAAATTCCCCCTCTAAATGAAAAATTATTAATCTCTGCCTTCAATATTTATTAGTTATTCAATCTAACCCACTCACAAGCACTAAACGAGCGCTATTTCTTTAAGGAATGGAGTTTGCTCCCTAGTTAAAAAAAAAATTAGTAAGAGCGGAATGCATGACTATTTTGAAGTGCTAATAACAAGTTCTACCATAAATTTATACGATCGGCAATACCATTTCGAAAATCTTTTTTTTCTCGGAATCAAAATTTTCAAATAAACTCGGACCCCATCCGGTTCATTATAAGTGCCGAGCAAACAAGCTCGTCTAAAAATTTAGAACGATCAGATAAAGGGTTTGAATACAGATTTCAAGATTTCAAATATACAAAAACTTCTTGTATTGAGGGCATAATATTCAGCCATTCCAATGCCTATATATCAAGATAATTACAGCAATGCCAATGCGGGCGTAACCTTTGAATCTGATCCATCATGTGCCTAACTATGCAGGAAGGTACATCTACTAGTTACTCTGTTATAATTAAACCATATAAGAAGCATCCGTTCCATCTTGTTCATTTTCATGCCACCCCGATCCTGCTCGGAATTTACACACCGGGCAGGTTCCCTGCTGCCTCAGCCAAGGATCAATGCAACTAGCATGGAACTGCACCAAGGCAATGGAAAAACGATAATAAAGCCATATTAGAATATGAAACATTGTTACGGAGAAGCACACATTCCATCATTCAATAAGCACACCAAGACCACCCCTTGCAAATTGATTTTAAATGAGATAAATAGATACATCACCACACAAGGTTTGGAATGCGAAAAGACTCCTCTAATCCAGTTAACTAGAGTGCTGTGTTTTGTGTTCATAATTCGAGTGTGACAGTGTGGTACGAGCACGTGTGTATAGGGTCGAGAGGAACTAGAAGCATTTTGTAGTTTGAATCAATCACACATTTCTACTCCACATCAGAAGAATTTCTTTGCAAACAGTTTAGTCTAGCAAGAACTCCCTAAAACTCACAACTAAAAAATACAGGAAAATGGAAAAATAAGCCTAAGAATGTCAATCTACTGAAAAGAGAAACCAAACCTGATGCAAGCATGGAAGGCTGCGGATTAGTTCTCCCACAGTAACTTGCTCCAAGCAAACACTACATGTCAGTTCATCTTCCAACGCTTTTGTGATCCCAACTGTGTCTGCAGTTTCTTGCTTCTTCTGCAAAATAGAACATAAAAGATACGATGGTACAGAGATAAATGCAAAACTATCATATAATATGAGATTCTGTAGTATGTAAGTTTCTTCTATCTGTATTCGTACATAATGAAAAGCAGGAATCATCTTTACTTTTTAAGGGTAACAGAAGGGCAGAAAATACAAAAGGAAAGAGGGATAATTTATAGCCAATACCTCAGCAGGTGCTGAAGATGAAGCTTGCTGCATCGATGAAGCACCACTGCATCCAAAGCAAAACCATTATAAAACAAATGTATTAAAAGCAAAGGCTGAACAACCATGATTCAATTCGGTTTTCCATTTGCCTCGAAAATTTCTAGACTCTTTGGATCTAAATCGGTCACACAAGAAAAATTAGAGAACTTACATTTGAGGACCCACAACCTTGTATTTATGGACCGGAAGAGCATTTATCTCTTCCTCGCTCATAGAAGAAGCTGCTGGAACATTATCGGAATCCAGAGCTCGCAAAGTTTCGTAATCTGGTATTCAACAGAAGAGTATTTTGGCATAAAACTAACGGCATATGCAAAAATATTAAGAAACAAAATATGGTTTGTCTAGTGAAATTTATAATATCCATATATTGGGTTTCAAGATATGAAAATCATTTTAGATGAATATAACTACCAACCTAGGTCATCAAATTCCCGGTCAAGAAGTGCAAGCTGAAGTCTGAGGCCTTGAAGGCGCCCTCTTGTTGCTAGGGCAATCGATGGTGGCATACGCAACCGCAATTCAGTATGGCCAAGAAGGCCACTGGCTGCCGCTGCATGAGCCTGTGCTTGAGCTTGAAGTTGTTGACAGGTTGCATACATCCTTAATGTTGTAGCCATCAAAAAGACACCAAGAACTAGCCAGAGCTACATGCATAAGTTTGGGATGGATGTTTAAATTTCTCATATAACAACCTAATAAACACACAGCGACCTCAACCAGTAAAACTAACAAACCAATTTACACTCTTTGAGAAAGACAATACCAGAAAATTCGGTGACATCTGGTGTGAGTTCAGTATCATGAATAGCAAGAGAACTGGCAATGCGCAAACATATAAACAGAAATCAGTACCAACTAACATAATTACAAGACTGAAAAGACAAAAGGGTAAGATTATACGTACCTGTGACAAGGAAAGCAAGTGAGTTGGAATTCACAGAGCGCGGTGGATGAACACGCTGATACAAAACAACCAATATCAATAAAAACTAATAAATAATAATAAATTTGCCCCTGTTCCCTAGATAACTTACACACACTCGTCATGAACTGAACCCCATAACTCACCCTCCACCCTTGCCCTTAAGGGGGAGAAGGTGCAATTAGGCCCAAAGGGTATTGGAAACTAAGAAAAATAGCTCAAATTGCATACACATTGGCCATCGATTAAACCATGAAACTCAAACCTCCACCCTTATTCTTCATGGAAAAAGGTACAATTGGAGCCAAATGCAATGGAAACTGATAACCATAGCTAATACCATACACGAAATTTGTGAAAGACAGGAAATGTACCATTGCACGCCTCTCTGGTATGAATTCCGGGAATCCACTTTCGATATCCGCTCTGGTACCCCGGAATACAAAACTCATGTTTGTAGAGTTGAAAAGCCCTCTGCTGAAACTATGAAGTCACTGACTTTCCAGTTCACTGAACTGAAACACGCCAGAAATATATATATATACACACACACACATTCAGTCATTCAGTAATCCTCATAATTCATAAACCAAAAGAAGCTAGTTTGATGCAAAATATTGGTAAGACATAACTCAAGATTCCCAATTGACATGCAGTAAAAACTCACGAGTGAAAATAACTAAAATCCAATTGATTTCAAATTCCTGATACAAAATCACACATCAACAAAACCCTAATCCCCAAATCACATTCCCTACACTATGCAATTAACAATAAAAATTACTCTTTTGAGAAAGAAAAAACAGTAATTCAGGTCGCAATTGAATGCTGTTAGAGATTCAGAATTACAGAGGCAGATTGGAAGAAGCTTTCATAATTTATGATCAAGAAAATTAAAGCAATCGGAAATTAAACGAGGGACTGAGAAATGCGATGACATAAAAGACTTGCCGGAAAGAAACGACTTTGGATTGTTCAGATCACATGAAACGGCGGCGTTTCACAAAAACGCCATGCAAACGTTTCTTTGGTGGAAGAAAGGGAGCGAGTTGGAGCTTGCAGAGATCTAGGTCGACTCAGACGCGTTTTGCCGCGGAAAAAGCTTTAACCTTTTTGTTTTGTCTATCGGAACTGTTTTGGTTAGTCGTCTAACTCTACAAGAATTTAGTTCAATTAGTGCTTCGTTACGACACCGTTTCCCTCCCGGTTAGTCTTTAACGGCTGCTTTGACTGCGACATGTCGGAGACTCCTTTTCGGTTTCAACTTTCGAACTTCCACAATCAGCATCCCGTCTTAAACGCACAGTTCTGATGGACAAGAAACCAAACAGCATAACTAACAAGTAATTAATTAGCCACTTACTGCTACGATTTACTGGTATTCTTTTTTACTTGTAAATGAAAAGTCTTAAGTTTGAATCTTGAAAATGACAAATTTATTTACTCACCTTATAGTGTAAATAAATTCATTAATATGTCATGCGATTGTACATAATATTATATTATTAGATATGAACGCCACAATGAAGATTACCGCATTCCATGTAAGTCTTTATATAGTAGACATTTTTTTTTTTTGGCATACCAACCAAACAACAAAAAAATTTAAAATCTCAAAGCAATGGCCAAAACAAAACGCCTATCCGGCTCTAAGACTATGTCACCGTTCCGACCATAAGGGTAGAAACCATCGTCGAGAAAATAGGTCACATTTTTGTTTAATTATGATCCTCATAGAGAAAATCCTGCAAACCATATGTTTGAAATAACATGAATCGCACAATTACGCATAAATAATCAGTTGATCTCTCCATTTATTAATGTATCATGTATCAGTTTCGATGAACTATTGAGACTAAGAAAGTTGCATATTATCTGTTACGACCACATATGTAGGGTATAATGTTCTACTATTTGAGCTAGCTACAATACTACAAGAACCATTTAAGCTACAGAAATGCCATTGCATAATTGGCAAAATCAGAATTGAGCCAAACTTGGGGCAAATTTGAAGTTCAAATTAATGTATGATCCTATATTACACATTAAATAAGCATGAAAAGCAACGCTAATTTTTAGGGGGTGTATTGTATATAGAATTTGATGGAGTTTGCTTGACTCTCAAATTCATATGTATTCAATATAGACTTTTATAGAGTTAATAAAGTCACCCTGTATTGAATAAAGACTTTTTCTGAATCCTAAAAAGTCTATAAAAATCATGTGGTATTCAATTATGACTTTTTGCGAGTCTACAAAAGTCTAGGTGTATTAAAATGTTCATTAGTTTTAAAGAATTTAAAAAAGTCATGGACTTTCATAGATTTTGAGGCTTTTTATGGTATATTTTTTGTTATAGCAAATCCAATCTCTCCCCTTAAGATTTTGATGGACTTTTTTTCTCCCTTCTCTAATGATATACTTCACCACCCACCATAATGCAATAAGGATCACTATTTTCACTTCCACCACACTATCTTATTGCCGACATTGTTACTATCATTGCCACCGCCATCATCACTGCTACCCCAACTACCACTATTATATCACTTCTTCTACCACCACCTTATCATACCCATCATCATCATACAAAAACTACTACGCTGATCACCATCACCTTCACTCCTCCACCACCCCAACTCCACATTAGAAACACACGACTTACAATAATTTGGAATAAAAAAATATAATGTTCATGAGTTAATGATTTTTTCACATGTCTAACAATTTTGAACACAGCAGAAAAAATAAAATTACATAAGTGTGTCATGGTCTACTCCTAATTGGTTTCTCAAGTTTTTAAAAAATATATATTATTACAAAGTCTCTGATAAATTCTTTTAAACTCTACAAAAGTTTACCATTAAACTATAAAAAATTTGTAAAAATCTAGCATAAAAAAGTCTATGAATTTCATGGAGTTTCTAATAGTCAATAAAAATCGGATCAAACTTGCATGATACGTATCATTCATGATATGACCATTAAATGGTTAAAGATTCATTCGGGGCCCATTACAAATTAATCTGAGACTATTTAATGTTCGAACCATACCACCCAAAAAAATTTCATAAAAAACTATAAAAATCATCACATAAAAAATCTATGCAAAAATTTATATAAATCTGAATACAAACACCCCTGATTAGTGTGTAGGTCTCAAAGTTAAAAAGCAATTTGTGCAACTCCATGAATCTTGACAGATCAGCAACTTTGTGCACCCTTCATCGTCCTCTTGGGTCCCACAGAAAATCCAAAAATCACCATTGGAGTTGGAATCTTGGCCAATGTACCCTGCAAAATTTCATATTTTTGTACCCCTCTCCTGCCCCACCTGCCCTCACTAAAATAAACTCATCATCCAACAGAGATTCAGAGAATCTCACTGTTAAAAATAAAAAATCACAAAAATTTCTAAAATAGTAAAAATTATTGGAAAAACCAAAAAGGTACCCACCTATTTTAGATATTTACCCAAATTATCCACCCATGACCACACAATATCTGAACAAAATGGGCCACCTACTCCATTATGGTCCAGCCTATTGAGAAAGACTTCCCTACATCTAATGCAATAACGTAATGACACAAACTGTGACGGTGTTCTTACCAATAGCACAAATGAAATGAGTCTTAATTCTCTTGTGACGTGTTGCGTTATTGATTTGAGATAACTTTAAAGTAACGAATTTAAAGAGTAAAAAATGCTCAAAAGTAGGTTCCACAAAAATATTTTCCAGCTCAGACCCAGCGCGGGTCCCACTTAAGCACCTAGCCCCCCAAGCTTTTGACTAGCAAGATCACACCTAACCTCAGCCACTCCCACCCTAGACTTCTCCAAATCAAACTCCATCCACACGTTCTGCTGATGATAGTGACCAATCACAAACGCCTCTATGCCCAGCAAGTCAGAGTTCCCATATGTGAAGCAATACACCTGATTCCCGCTCCTTACCATTCCAGGCACCCGATACAGCAGCCTCTCCCCCGATACGCTCATCTCGGCCCCCCGAAACATCAGCGTCACTGTCGGCAACACGGGCAGACTCGGCCTGTTCGTCGGGACTTGGAAACACAAATCCATCGCTCCTTGGAACACGAAATTCGGGTCGTTCAAAACTTTCAGAACCGGTTTGGTCTGCTGAGTGAATTCGTTTTTCAGCGCGGTGTAAACCGGACCGAGTAGGAAAGTGAACTGGGTTCCCGAGTCGACCATTGTTTGACCCGCCCCGGTATGGTCCGGTACGAAAACCGATTTCGGGAGCGGTAACACCTTGCCGCCAACCCGGATCCCCTCGAGCTGGACCGTGTACGCGACCCGGTCGAAGTACGGCAATGGGGTCGATATTTGGACCAGAGGGGTGTAATTTAATGGTTTGAGCCAATCGAATTTCGCTTCCCCGAAAAGCAAAACACCGGACGAGTCACGACCCGATATGCAGTAGGAAAATTTCGGAAACCCCATCTGTGTAACGAAGGACAATGACCCACGGTTCATGCCCATTAACCCGGTTGTCTTGGCGTCCTCTTCGGCGTTCGAACTTGACCCGGAATCCATGCATCCGAATATCGTACCGGGTTGAGCGGATGACCCGAGATTGAAAGTTTCCAATGCGAGGTTGCCTTCGATGGAGGAAGCGTCGGCGTAGGAGAGAATGGCGTGGCAGAGCTTTTTCGGGTCGCAGGAAGCGGGTGTGGGGAAGTCGCGGGTCCGGGTCCGGCAGACTGGGGAGGAGCAGGGGACTGGGGAGTAGGACTTGGAGGCGAGTGGGTTGAAAACAGAGTTGAAGTTAGGGGCTTTTTTGCAGCGGAGCCAGGAGAGCTCGCTGCCTGTGTCGAGGACCATGGTGACTTGCTGCGGCGGCGAGCCGACGGAGAGGGAGATTGTGAGGGTGACGTTGTGGTGGAAGGAGAGCTTGTTGGTGGATTTTGGGAGGGACCCATGTGGGAGGGTTTGTGTTTTGAGAGGTAGGATTAGAGTTTCTGGTTTTGGAGCAGAGAAACAGAGGGTGGTGAGAAGTTGAAGAAGAAGGAGAGGTAGGAGAATGGGCATGGTTTTTGGTGAAATTACGAATTGGGGAACTGAATTCGAATGGAATGTACGTTTTTTTTTTTTGGGTTGGAGTTGGGATTTGAATGGGTTGGTTGCAGGGGAGTTTGAGAGATTGGTGAAAGAGTTTCTGGCGGGGGCTTTGTATTGGTTGTAGGTGTGCGTGCGAGTGTGGTTGTAGGTACGCTTTTTTGTTTCTTATATACTACATTCTCTCTCTCTCTCTCTCTCTCCCCTAATTTGGTATAAGAAAATTATTACATGCAAATCACATGATTATGTATTTCTTTCTACCAAATAAAAGTGATATGGCTGAGAAAATAAAAGAGATGTTACGTAATCAAAAGTTTTAATTTTATTGCAAGGGAGTTGTAATTAACCAAGCTCTGAAGAGCGGTTTAAGCAGTTTAAGAACATTTACTTTTGTAACTGATATCCTTGCAAAGGGATTGTAACTGATTTTCTTATAAAAAGATTGTATGCGATCGGGCAACTAAAAACATTTATTAATTTTGAGGCAAATAATGAATTAGGAAATTTAGGAACAAGTAAGAACTCGAAAAATTTAAAGATAAGGAAAGTAAAGAATAAGTCTCATTCATGAATTTCAAAGTATTGTAAAGTATGAAAGTTAAGAACTGAGACGATATTTTTCTTATCATACAAGGAGTTTGTAAATAATATTGAAACATTATATTATACCAAAGATTTTATGTTCGATTCCCCTCTCTCTTGCATTTTGTCTTTAACGTAATTCTTCTACATAAGTGCTTCTTGTCTTGGATGGTGATATTTGCTATTGGCCTGTTGGGGGTTTTAATCACTTGTTTTCACGTTAAAGTAAGTGCATTCCTTTACTTATAATCTAATAATCTTCAAATATAAATTTTTTAGATTCAAACATCCCTCTCATATATAAAATTTATTACGATTGACAGCTTGGTTTATGCTCTTCTACTTTCTTTGCCTTGGATGAACAATATAAAGATCGAATTTATATTCTTAGCTCCTAATGTAAACGTAATTAAAATTTGACAGCTACTGTTTTTTTCATATGCCTTGCTATTTGCTTGTTTATCACGAGCCACGAATAAAATAGTGGCTAAACTGTGCTTAATTCTTTCCTTTCTCATTGATTAAGCTTCGAATCCAACAATCCAAAAAAGGAGATTTAACTTTGAGAAGAATTATTCATCTATAAGTACTCCATAGTCCATAACCATCTTGTTCATAAATAAAGTTTCAAATCAAATCTCCTTAGCATCACCTCAATTATGCTGTGATTTCCTTCAATTTTCGGTGTATTTTGCACTAATTATAGAATTTATTTTTATTACTCATGATTTTTTTTTTAATATAAGCGATAATTTATGCTATTCTAAAGGGGAACGGGAGTATTTGAACACGGAACGCAATAAGTCAAAAAGTAAGACCATAACCACAAGAGCAATACACCATTTGCTTAATCATGATATTTTTAATTATATTGAAAATTATTTACTAATTTTAACCACTTCATTTTAGAAAGAGTACGAATTCATTATAATAGTGAATGAATAAGTACAAAAACGAATATAATGCTTTTATATGAGTCTCGATAAAGATGTTAAGAATTTTGACTTGGTCGAAAGAAAAAAGATCGTCCCATGTTTTATCACTTTGATGTTTTCTTTTTCTTATTTCTTGTTCTGTTGTCACTCTCAAGTTTACTGTATTAAGACGAAAATGAAAGCGTTTGAATTTCAATTCTCTAGTCTCTCTAATCTTAATTTGATCATGAGCTGGTGATTAGCAATCTCTCTCGGACTTATTTGAGCTAGTGATTCGTGAATTGCCGACATACCCTTTCAAAAGGAATTATCTGGAAGGTACAACTGGGGACAAAAATTAGTAGAACTTTATGAAAATCTGAAAGAAGTTCAACCCAACACCCACCAAAAATGTATGTTGCTTGGAGATGAGAAACTTATATTATTAATTTGAGCCTTCACTCTCGTCTCTTGAACCTTATTAGTAGAAAATTATTTGATTAACAACTATTAAACATGTATTATATTGTCAACCCGGCACTAATATTAAACAAATGTTTAAACTTTTGTCATACATGTAAACTCAAAGACTTTCGTCTTGAAGGCAGCCAACCCAACACTGTAATCAGTCAAATTAAGTGTCATTCAAAACCTTTCACTTTAATGAGAAATGCTTGCATGACAGTCTTGACGGACCATATACCATCTTTGCCAGTCAGTGAATCTAATTTCTATCATTTAAACTCTTTAGTTTGAGTCGTGAATTTTTTGAGTTATTATTTAAATTTATATTTTAAATTCAAACTATAATACGATAAATTATATTGTCAAACTGTTAATTTTGTGTTGTCTAAACTGCCAATTTGAATCACACTGATCATAGCAGTTTCATCCATGTTTCTTGTTATGTTGCATAACCTTTGGTGGGAAATGTTTTTCATTTTAGATAAATCTTGAGTTATTGTTAGAATGTGCGGTCTAAATAATCCAACTTTTCTGTATTTTTTCAACAATTGGTTAATGATTGATGTGTACCCAATTATCCACCAAAAAGAAGAGTCATGACTCATGCACACTAGCTTGATTACCACTTAACTAATTTGCTGGTTCCCACAAGGATTAGGGGGTCAAAATCTTCAAATAAATGTGAAGCATACCTAATACCAAAAGAGATTGAGACTGAAATAGAATCGTGCGGGTTCTCTAATGATGTTTCCCTTCCCATCGCAATGCCTAGCGAGGCATGCTTTGACAGCAACAATGACAAAACTAAATAAATGTCTCACAAGAAAGATATAGTTGTGATAGTAGGATATGACCAGAATGCTTATAAGTATTCTATACTTACACGAATTTAACCATTAATGATTAAATTCGTATAAATATGAAATGATTGTAAGTATTGTAGCTTATTCTTTAGACATATTAGTTTGAGGGCTTTCAAGTTGCATGCATATATATTATCAAGTCAAGCACTCAAGCTTCCATGGCCAACCACATGTCCCTGTGTGCGTCCATCAACTTGTCATTTTTGTTATTGTCCATTAGCTTAGTTACCCTTACTTTCTAGGGACCATCTGCATTGTCAATGCCAATAAAAGAGCCCTCACTTTCTAGGGTTTGAAGTTTTCTTCATAGAATGACAAAAAACCAAAATTCATTAGCATGCATGGACAAGTCGATTTGGACATATTTCAAAAGTCTCTGACTCCTTTATTCCTTGACAATGGGACAAAGATTTGGCACACACAAGTGATGGAAATTTTGGTATACAAAGTGAGAAAGTTAAAGGGAAATTTCACTATGATCCAACTTTTCATTTTTCATAGATTATCTTGCATGTTATGATATTAAACTATGAATCGATTGATTGTTTAAGATGATATCAAATTGAGTTTCTGCACTTACTCTTAGTATATTTACACGTATTTAGACAAAAAATGTATAATTATTAAATAACATGTCATATATTCAACAAAAAATCAACTCTTTCCACAAAAATTAAATTTTAATACTTATATTATGAGAATACAAGCTTCTGGTATCCTTTTTTTTTTAAAGAAAAAGAAGTTCAAAGCTAGATATGTAAATCGCTTTTGATTATTCTAGTTGATTTGAGGTCACTAAGGAAATTATCAAAAGCAAAAATGATAGTATGTGTGATTGAATAATGATTATTAGCTTGAACAAGACTAGAGAGTTGGAGGAGTCAATAGAACAAAACAAATGAATTGGGTATGCTTTCTCAATCAATCACACAAACTCAAGGGACCAAGGGGGGAAGGTAAGTTGCATGCAAAGCTTTTATATACGTGACGTGAGTTGGATTCTTCCTTCGACTCATTTGCAATTTCCAAGTGCAAACGCGGTTTGGCAATCGGTCACCAACTAATTTTGTTCTTTCTTCAAGTTTTGTTCAATTACGAAAAAGAGGGCATGTTATTGCTTTGAGAGTGTGAATCTCAAGATGAAATGTTGAGAAATTCTGCATTGGTATATAAAGTGTTGATTCATTTTCTATATTGCAAGTTAATTTTAAGGTTGAACTTAAATTTTTTTCATGGTACCGAAACAGATTGTCCAAGCTAGGCTTAATGACGTCATCTCGCCACACATGAGTGAGCGTGTTGAAAGTGTGACTCCTACATTAGAATCTCTCCCACTATTTCCCATTAGCCAATTAGTTTTAAATTGAAACTTCAACTTTCTTCTTCGTGTCATTGAAAAATATCCTTTATTTCTCGGAACAAGATAATAAAAAAAAAGACATATATAAAAAACCCTAGTCAATGATTGAAATGATAATGTTACATTTATTAAAAAAAGATCTTATTTTATTCATAAAATCACATCTTCATGAAGTGTTGTGCTGCATGGGAGAAATAGTATTACATAAATAATGACAGTGTAGAGTGTTTGCCCACTATATATATTTTTATGGGGTTGTTGACATTAGGTTAAAAACTATTTGGCTTAACTTGAAAATGATTAAATACCCACATCAACCTGCATATAGCCACCGACTTTGACAAAGTAATTTAGCTCGACCATGATGTCCACCGTCTTCAACCTGCAGCTTGTTAAATATTGCAGCATCCCATATTTCATTTTATGGAATGAGCATTGTTGTTTCTTCTAGCTCGAAAATGAAATTCGAACTCTCTCTTTCAATATTGAGAAGATACGTAGTATTAAATAAAAAAACACTTTTAATAGATCAGAACTTTTCCAATTAAATTTGACTAATGCCCTGGCCGGTATTTAGTGCACCAATAAAGATTACGAACTATTTTAATTGTGACGTGGATCTCGACGGGGCAAGACTCAAAATCGAGTCTTGTCCCAAGCAACCTTGCATACTACTTAAAGGCCACAAATCGAAAAGGGTTGAGGGCAGATGGGCTAGCTATCTTCTTTTGGGCTTATGAGAAAGGATTATGGGTTGACGTGAGAAAACTGTTGGGCCAATTTCTATTGATCCGATTGCCACATCAGAGATGGATCATGTACTTCTGATGTGAGCTACTTCTATATATTTTCAGTTATTCCGTCTGAAAATCATGATTGTCCGCCGTCCACGCCACACCTTATCGGAATAAAAGGGTTTCTCCGAAATCTTTTCCAGTAGTGCGGCATTGTGGAATCATTTCCACAACTGTTTAAACAACAAATCTCTTGCAACAATTAACCACATGAGTAACACGTAAGCCTAAATGTGCGACATTCATTTTTTTTTTTTTTTCGGTAAACATGTGAGACATCCGTTTAACATAACAGTTGCATGGAGGTTTTTATGTAATCCGTCAACTCCTGTCTAACAAAAAAAACATCTTGTAAAATTCACCAATTCTCTAACTCAAAATATCTGGCCGAAGATGGTTTCTTGGGATCTAAGCTTTCGTATTGTGCGGGAAAGAAAGAACTGAAACAAAACAAATCAGATGAGGATCGAATCAAATCAAATCCCTTGAAGATATTTACCAGTTTCGATCGGGACACTGTTGGCACCAGAAATAGGTATAAATTTCATACATCCAGCATGTGCTATGATTTGCTTCTTCGTATTTTCAGGCGACCATTTTGTGCATTGGTTTTTTAGTCAACTACGTTAGCAAGCTACTTTTTTCTAATTAGGGTTTGGGAACAGTTCTAAACCAACAACAATAAGTGGGTTAATCAGGAACTTACATGCCAATAACAAACAAGAAATTGCAAATTCCCGTCTGCTATAAAACCTGCCCACCTTTTTCAGATAGCAAATACGTATCACATACGAACACTATCTGAACAATTTATTGATCTAAACAATTCAGATATATTCGTATGTCATATGTATTCGAATGACGGAATTCTAACAAATTCATGAATCAAGAACTAGAAACTAGAGTGTATTGTAGGAGAGATTCTCTTTTGAAACTAATGTATAGTCTCAATGGAATGGCGTCGTCAGTCCATTGAATGTTACCATGCATTCAAAACTTACTTCAACTATTCAATAGATATTTGTCATGCGACGTCATCAGTTATTCAAAGATGTTTGTCATGCGGCTTCATCGTTTACATGAGGGTATCTCGAATACTGCAATCATTGATGGCATAACTTGAAGTGAGTTTACGCGATCGAGAGAGATAGAGAAAGGAGAATACATCTGTCACCATTTGTCCAACCCAAAAGAGAAAGGGCACAAAAAAGGCTGTAAACCCAGCTAGCCTAAACAGTAAGACAGTGACCTTTTCCCCACTTCCCCAGTGAGAAATTTGAAATATGAAATGCAACATTGTATTTCTAACTTGGATACTGAAAGCCTTGTCTTTTTTCCTTTGTCACTGTCCCTATGGAATTCACTGGCAACCGGCAAACGTTCCCTCAATCTTCGTCACTCATTTGGAACACACCAAATACGAGAAGAAAAAACAACATTTCCAAATTTCCGATGTGTACTCGGCAAAGCATTATTTCGGAATGATCTATCGTATAACATACATTGCAGATGAAATGGTAAATTATTGAACCGACTAGTCGTATAGTTAAATGTTATGTATTACATAAATAATAAATAATACTGCATACATTGTCGTACGGTAGAATTTCCCGAACAAAAAAAGCTTATGCCCTAGACATTATACATTTTTTGGAAAAATAATGACAGGTACTATACTAGGAAGGATTATTAAGAAAATCACAAACTGAATCTACCTACAAATTACAATTTCATGAAAATCAAAAGACACTTCCAAAAAAATTTATCTATGAAAAGCACCAAATCTAAATTCTGATTTTCGATTTCAGTCCATGAAAACTTGAAATCTCAACTGGAGGTCCTTCTCCTCCAATTTTTTCTGCTTTTCTCTTGGATTTTACTTTTATGACTAGCTTAGTAATTTCATGGGATTTTCAGGCCCTTCCCACAGCTCAATTAATCGTCAATTCATCGCGAGATCAAAAGGTCCATCAACGTTCACTCATTTTTTTCCCATTATTTACAGTACGAGTGAATCAACGAACGGAAACGCCTACATTTCCACGTGTCACCATCTCACAATCCCGCTATTCACTTCCATAGACCAAGTCCTCCGCCGCCTCGGCGTCGACGTCTCCGTCGGTTCCAATTCCATAAACCTCACTCTTCGACGACTCGTCGACAGAGGCGGCGTCGCCGTCCCCACTCTCATTTCCGAAGCCGAACCCGAACTCGCTGCCGACGACTCACCCCCGCTAAAACAACCAAACAGATTCAGAAAAAATCTCCTCAACCCACCGCTCTGTCTCCGTCTTCCACCATTTGTCGACCACGAAATCCTCCTAGGAGCTCCGCCTCCGCTAAACCCTCCGTCCATCTCAGTATAGACCACCGGCAACTCTCTCTCGGCGCCTCTTCTCCAACCGCTAAATCTCCCCACCGCGAATCCGCCGCCAGGCAGCCTCCAGATCGTAAGACCCGCGTTTTCGTCTTCCTCCTGACCCCGACCCTGACCCGTCTCGGGCGCCAAATCGGCCGGCAGCTCGTGCCGGCACACCGGACACGAATTCCGGAGCGCAAGCCATGGCAGTATACAATCGGAATGGTATATATGCTTGCAGGGCATTTCCCGACCTTCGGTTCCTACTTCGAACGCTTCTTTGCACACGGCGCAGTGATGCTCCGCCGTTATGTGAGCCTCGTCGAGTTTGATCGTCGGCATCGACTCAATCGCCGATTTCGACGCCGGTCTCTGCTCGTATCGGCCGATTCCGTTGATTTCAATCTGCGAGAGCTGTTCGAGTAGGCGGTCGAACCCGGACCCGAGTAGAAACTCGGACATGCTTGTAGGCAAGGGTCGAAGCCCCGAGCCGCTACCGTCGTCGTAAAAGAGCTCAAATCCGCGACCTTCCTCGGTGGTGGCGGCGCCGTCTGCCGTTGTTCCGCGGAGGACGATGACTGGATTGAACGGGGAGCGATCGCCGTTGTTTCGTCGAACTCTTTGGGGTCCCGAAGGACTGGAAGCGGTATGATCCGGATTGGAATTGGAGCGGGTGTTGGCTCCAATCATGTACATCGCGGCAGCTGGAAACCTCCTGCTGCGGCGCGAGTCCACGTTTCCGGAGCGGATCGGGTTGTCGATCTCCTCCACGAAGCCACTCTCGCAGTCCGGGCACACCACTGAGGAGGACACGGCGGAGACGGTGGAGACGTCGGCGTCGTTGAAAACCCTAACGAAGCGGCTACATCTGTAGCACCAGTAAGACGGCGTCGCCGCGGACATGGATAGGGCCAATCAACGCTCTCTCGATCGGAAAACAAAACTCCGCCGCCGCTGAAAGTCCGAATCGGATCAAATTCTATCCGAGAAAATGCGAATTTTCCCAATCGTAAAAATACTGTTTGGGAGACGGGAAAATGAACAAAACCCCGAGAGAAAAATTTATAAGGGTTTTTTCGGAAGGTCAAATTTGATATTTTACGTGTGGAAAAAACGAATACAGAATGATTTATGGAGGTATAAACGGCAAAACCGCGTCGTCTTTGTTAGCGTGGTGAGAACGCTCGCAATATTCCGACACGTGGTGGGGATTGATTGGCTGAGCGCATTACGACGTTTATTAGCGTTAGATATCAGTCGGTCGAGTTTTGGAGCAGACGGTGCGTTTCGAAGTTGAAACGGAACGGAGTTTCGGAAGCCGCGGGAAGAAAGGGCTGCGCCGTTTTTTAGTAGTTAGTTGAGTTTTGCGAGCCGGCGCGAAAATCTAGAGGCTTCATATTGTTGTAAACAGGCTGACGTGGCGAGACTTTTCTTAATTAGGATTTTATTTTTGGGGTCAAACTTGATTAGGAATTTTTTGAATTTGTTTTTCTTTTATTTTCCTATTTATGGGAAAAAAGTGTTATTTCCTATTTATGGTAAAATGAAACAATTTAAATTTCTCTTATAAGACAAAGAGTTGAAAATATTTTCTTACTATAATATAAAAATTAGGTTGCTTGCCGCACATGAAATTTTTTGAAAATACACTAAAAATGGTTACTTACTTTAATTTTTTCCCGTATTGGTCAAATCAAGATATTTTTTAGTTCAGTACCTTTTTTCAATTTGTTTGACTTTTGGGCTTGCCCAATTCTTTAAAAATAGCACAATGTTTTGATATTTTATGTTTCTAACTTTTATTTTTATATTTTTGGGACAAAAGAGCCAAAATAAACATATAATAAGGCATTTATAAAGAATCGGAATATATTTTTCAGTTATTTTATCTTTCCTTTTTAATGAAATTTTGTTATAGAAAATAAAAGGTAAAAGGGGTCATATTACTATCCAACTGGAGCGAGCTACGAGTGAGTGGCGGCTCGGCTGAAGATCCAAACGTGGCACGGCTAACGAGCTGAGTCATGATTTGAACTAGTTCGTTGTCCAACACGTCATCATCATTTCCTCACTTCGCATGCTTCTTTGTCTTTTTTTCATTGAATGCTGCGTTTCCTTCCATTCACCCATTCATTTTGTATTTTTTGTCACCAGAAAACAAATACATTATTTTGTATTTTATTTGTAAAAAAATCTTCTATAAAAAATTTATTTATTTTACTATAATTTAAATAAATAAACAAAACATTGCTTGTATAAAAATAATTATATTTTTCACTACAAACTGACTTGGACTTGCCATCTCTGCACTCAAATTCAAATATTTTTCCTTAATTTAGTGTAACGTATCACTTGTATAATGATTACATACAAAAATTTACACACCAATCCTTTTTGGTATCCATTTTGTACAGTAAAAAAATCAAATAAAATTACTTCCATACTGAATTATTATGAGTAGTATTATCTATGATAAACTGTAAAATTTTGAATACCAAATTTAATTTATTGATCAGTAACAAAAAATGAAGGAAAATGCTTTGAGTACTTTGTAATAGTAATTTGTATTCTTCTGGTTTCGATCGGGTTCTGTAGAATAATTTAAAACATGATATTTTATATTCTTCTGGTTTCGGTCGCAAGTGCATGCAATCAGTAAAACGATTATAGATTACCTGTGGAATAATTACGTGTTTTTTTTAATACTGATAATTTGAGCAAACCGACCATTCATTACTGGAATATTGTACAAATTAAATATTTAACAATTTTCTGCTGCTTCTCGTTAAAATAATCCTCATATGATCAACTAGTCAATAAGATATGTATTAACTATTAACAGGGTTTGCTTGTGACAAATCATGATATTAAATTAAACAATCTATTTGCAAAACTGTGTGCACACGAAATTATTGGTTTGATCACTTATGATATTATTTTTCTTAAAAGTTATTTTCATGTCATCTTGTATATGTTGCGACAATACAGTCATATATGATTTTTTTTTTTATTGTATATCTAACAGTTAAATAGTAAATATATTAAACACATGTATTGGAGCAAGTCCTAATTTTGTGAATTGTGATGTGAAACAAAAAATTTCTGGTTTAATTTTTGCAATTTCTCACTATAATATACACACACACACACACAAGGTGGTGGTTTTACCTTTGCAGACGAAACGCTTTCTTTTTCCTTCCATGTGCTTTTACTGTGCATTTGCATTTGCAAAGGAGAAAAGGTACTGGTGTAAACCGGTTTACACTTAGAAATTATAAGACTTTTCCGCTTTACGTGTAAAAAGGCTTATATATTACCCCCACTCATATTGATACTGCATGGTCCAAAGTATAGGTTTCTTTCTCCTTTAAATTTTTGGTTAAGAAGTAATTTTCGTACACATATTTTTCTCCTAACCTCGGTATATGATTGTTTATTTTTAATATTTTCAGTCGAAAGAAAATCGAACCACAAAAGGAGAACAATCATTGGGTGCGGACTAAGCCTAAAAAATCAAAATACTAGCTAGGGCCCAAGGTCTGGCCCACTCTATAATCCTCCAAAATAATACCTCAAAGCTTTCAGTCATCAAAATAAAGCATGCGACATACCCCCAATCAAAGTAAGCGAGCGAGACATCAAGATTACTAATCACAAAACAATAGTTTGAGAACCACATTCCACTTCCAAATATCAACCAAACACCTTATACAAAGAGGTTAATTACAACAAATAAACCCAAATTAAGCACATGGTTAATTTACACCCAAACAAAATCATCATATACTTTGATTAATTAGCAATTCAAAGTCCCAAAATCAGTTACAAACAAAATGATCAGCATTTACAATCTTATACTTTATTGAACAATTAAACAAATAATAATTAATTAACCAAATACAGAAAAAATTACAAATTAATTAACCCCAACTAAACCAACATTCATACGTCCACGCACGGCGGTCCACAAAACAAAGAAGTTCATCTTATTCTTTTACCGTCTTAGGGTTAAAGATGCTCACCATCTTCTTAAACTGATCGACAAACGAAGTATACGAAACGGTACCATCATTGCCAGCAAGCACTTTGTACTTGTCCTTCCTTGTGAAGTTGGTGCACTCAAACCCTAATGTGGACGCCAAGATTCTTTGCACGTAGTTTGCAACATCATGAGGACTTTTTCCAGACGAACACGTGGCTTCCACAGGCAACTGGTTCAAGAACGTAACTTCGTAAACTGGCCTAGGGTTCATGAAGAAGAATATGGGGTCCAAAGCTTTCCAACCCTTAGCTGTCGTTGCATGGAAAAACCCTACCCTGTAGTTCATGGCCACCGGGACGATTCGGTTCGTAAGCTCGGCAAAGAGTGCACTGAACCTCAAAAGAAAAGGTTCACGACATGTCGTTCCTTCGGGGCAAACCACCAAGTCCCCTTTGGTTAGTTCACGCTTGATTCTCTCAGCATCGACGTGACGAACACGAGTTAATCGAACGGTGGGGATTGGGGATAAGAGCTCTGATAGTCGAGAGATAGAGTATGTGACTGCTGGTATTCTACGCTTGAGTACGGTGGAGAGGATAACAGGGTCCATTAGGGTTCGGTGAGTGCAGACGAATAGAGCGCCGGAGTTTCCACCGGAGAAGGGCGGAGGGGGTTTGCCCTTCACGATTACTTTGCCACCAAATAGTTGAGACATGTAGGGTATAGCCCTCATTGGCAATATCAATCCCATGAATAAGCGAATGAAGGCAAGTGAGATGCCTAGAGGCATCCATAGGAGGATTAAGAGGGCGGTTGAGGGCGTCGGGCGCTTGACTAGTCGGCCGTCGTGGAAGATCACCGGGAGTGGTCGGAGGACTTGCTGCTCATCATGCTTTTGGTTTGTGATCATAAATGGTGGGTGGATTTGTTCCTGTAGTGACAAGCCATACATGCATAATTTACTTCATTAGTACCACACCATAATTTACTTAACTAGTAAGCACCGTAATGTTATGTGCTACATGAGTTGATAATAAATAGAGCAGATGGTTCAGATCTTATATATGTTATGTATCACGCCAGTTGTTAATAGTACTATTCATTTTAAATATGTACGTACCTTGCATAGGGATAAAAATGAAGAATGAGATGATGAAGGCCTTCCCAACCCTAACGTCGGTTGTTCCTCATCCACAAACAGCTTGGCCACTCGGTTGTATAGGTTAACTTCACCTTTAACAAAGCCAGTGGCAAACCCAAATCGGTTTACAACAAGCTCACTACCAATAACTTGATCAGCTCTTAAATGGTCCTTCACAAACCTCTCCACCATAATCCTTGGCATCTTAGTCACCACAACCCTCCTATCATACGAGCTAAACACTTTCCAAGCCTCCATATCCAAATCATCCATGTAAAACTTTGGCAAAACTGCTCTAGCCACGGACTCAACCTCCGATTCCGGAACGCCAAAAACAGCCACAAAAATCATCAGCTTAAGCCCAGCTTCCTCCATACCTATCATCTCCAGAAACCGAATAACCGGCCACATCATTAACAAGGCGGCAAACCGTATCAAACCCGACGCCTCAAATGCTACCAACATGAAGTAGGAGAATGGGTCAGGATCCCTTAGAAGTGTTCCTTCGAGCTCCGAAACAATAGAGTCCATTGAGCTTGTATGTGTTTGCATTTGTTTTCTAGGTTTGGGATTAATTAAGACAAGGATTATGTGGTTATAAGTACTATATTTAGCTTAGGATTATGATTATTTGACTGGTTAGAAGAATGTAGGAATGAATCGGTTTATCAGTTTACAACAACCCTAATTACTTTATAAACATTTCTGTGATCATTCTTTCTAACTCTAATCCAATCCCTTTTCTTTTAGTTTTTGAGGTGGATGTAGCTGCAAAGAAAAAAGTATCATACGCCACGTAAATACACACAAAAGATGGATTACTTAACCCAACAACTTTGGTGACGTGGACGTTTAATTTGTGATACAAAAGTCCATCTGTTCACACCTAATAGTAGGTCTGACTTGGTGCCTTTAATTAGGTCACAGACTTTAACATTTTATAACGTGATTATCAATCTTCGTATATAAGGCTTGCAAAAAGTTTTTGTAACAATGGTCACCCCACGTTCATGTTGCATGGGGGATTAAGACTCCAATAGCTGGCTGATGAGGAAATTTCTGGCAAATTCGGTTTCGATCGTCTTTTTTGGGTTTTTCCACGTTTTAGATTTTGATGTATATAGTCTTTTATGGCTTTTCCTTGTTCCTAATAGAATCAACGGAGTTTCTGTTTTTCCCATTAAGAATATGACATTGTACTTATGATTGATGTTTTTTTTTGTTGTTGTCAAAATTGGAGATTTCGTAACACAATTTACATGGACATAGTATACAAAAATCAGGCAGATGCAAGTTTACGATCGCTTTATAAAATAGGGCAGGATACTAATAGAATGTCATACATGAGTAAAGGTTTTCGTCAGTGCCCAATGTAAAAATTATGGAACCCTTTAATAACTATTTCGTTTTTAGTTTTTTGAAAACTAAAAGTAATTACCAAATAAGATTTCAGTTTTCAAAAAAATTAAAACTAAAAATTAAAAACGAAATGATTATTAAACGACCCTATATATATAAAACAACAAATGAAATATTTCATATACTCTGTTTTGACAAGATTTGACTTTCATGGGCGTGCATGTGTCACCAAACTAAATTTTTTTTTCTTCAATGATCTAGTTTAAACAAGAGGATAAAGGTTGAACATATGAACTAAGGAAAAATAGCTTAGGTTAAAAGTAATGTAAAAACAAGAGGATTCATATCCTTGGAAATTGTCTTTCGATGGTAACAAATCTTCGATATCAAGTTTTTGTGTTGATTAACATGTTAATAGCTCATCGTAATCAATCAGGAAATATTTTTTAAATTTGCTTACATAGGTCATACCTAACAGATCTCCTATAGAATTCAAAGTAGGATTTACAGAAACTCAAAATCACTTCTTAAAATGAATTGGGTAAAATCTTTTATTAACCCTGAAATCAAGCTAGCCACATGCTTTTTGGTTGTCATGCATAGCAATTAGCAAAGCTTGCAAGAAGAATTAATTCAAAGTAGGTTAGAAATTAACCAAGCCAGTCATTTGCCGTCTCCGGCTTTCGTGCAATCAAGTATGCTGCTAATTAAGGTTAATTGCTTTATCAGATTGACACGGAAAATTTGTGCTCCAAGTTAGGTAAGGTTGGTTTGAATATATAGATGATGAAAACCAACCTTTCGGTTTCAGCAAAAATATACATATTGTGTTAGTTTCTCCACAACAATATGCAATTGCAATGAAATTCTACTATGTTCTGGTGTATCTCTCTGTTAAAAGTTTGTGTTTAAGATACACCCGATCATACTAAAAATTCACTAATCACAAATTCAATTTGTGTTTCATACTTTTGAGTTCTCACCAGCTACAGTTCGGCATACACCAATACACGTACGTTTTCCGGCAGGTAGATGCCTTTCGATTAGCCTAAAGAAGTGGTAGCATATAATTAAGTTCAATTTCCCATACCTAAAATAGGCCCAACATAGATAGATCAGGCCTTAAAGAGGAAAATATTCAGCCCAACCCACCAATGTTGAATGGGCTTAGATCTGTTGGGGTTCTGGTTTTAGGGTTTGTAATCATTGTTCATTAAACAGAATGTAGGAGCATGCAAGTTGATATGATGACCAAAACGAAACTGACATACAAAAGAACAAAAAGAATCACAAGGTGTTCAATATAGTTATGGTGGTGGACAAACTTTACCATATAGCAGAAGATGATAACAACGCCATTGTTAGCATGTATGATGTATATTTTCGGTTACATTGCAGACATTTGAACGCTTAACCTAAATCTAATCTAACTTCTTTTTGTTAGGAGCATGCATGTATTTCATCATATTTTATTATTTTATTATGTCCAAAAATTGCGTCCTCTATTCATAGATATGCGGATAATTTACTAATAAGTGGGACTCTCTAAAACTCTCTGCAAGTGAATGGATATTTACTTTTTTTTTTTAAAGAAGAAACAGTCTTTAGTTGTTTAGCATTAGAGCACTTTTATCCGTTAGAGAAGGGAAAGAGCAAGGGCATTGACTTGCCACTCTAAAATAGTATTTGCCTTTGTGCAACTCCACCTGTTGAGTAAGAGCACTTCCACCCGTTAGAGGATGGCAAGGGCAACTGATTGCTCTTCAAAAACAGTACTTGCCTTTGTGCAACTCCACCCGTTGAGCAAGCAAAAACAGTACTTGCCTTTGTGCAACTCCACCCGTTGAGCAAGGGCAACGAAAAATATTAATTTTTAATTTATTTTTATGCTTTGTTGGCCTTATCCGGGACTTGTCATTATCCCCTTAGATTTTCGATGAGATTTTCATCCACTCTCATCACGACACGTGTCATTATCTATTAAAAATCTCAGAGCAGATTTTTTACGAGATTCTCAACCAATCATGCAGTGCCACGTGTCATTATCCGATCTGTTGAATTCCTCAAATTTCTCCATAAAAACCCTTGAAACCCCCCACATCTACTCACACCAATCTCCTGCATCCTCCCTACTCATCTCAATTCATAGTTTTTTTTACAGAGAAAAGTTCTTTCAAGAATGTCTAACCTGAGGAGGTTGGAAGACAGTGATGAAGAAGAAATGGAGCGAGAAGATGAAGCATGAGGAATCCAACAAGCCCAACACCGAAGGAGAAGAAATGCATAAACCAGTAAAGTGATTCAAGCGGTGGCAGCAATCACTGCAAACTACCAACAAGCAGGTGGTTCAAGAACCGGTTGTGAGCCCAACATCAACTGAAAGAGGGGAGTTCAAGGTGATAATCTCTTAGAAGATTACTTTATCCCAAATTCTTTATACCCAGAAGGTTATTTTCGAACAAGATTTAGAATGCGACCACAATTGTTCAACAAAGTCATGGTTGTTATTTGCAACCATGATAACTACTTTGTTCAAAAGAAAGACGCTGCCAATGTTTTAGGTCTTCTTCTTGAGCAAAAAATTACGAATGCCTTGTAGATGCTTGCTTATGGTGCATTTGCAGACTCGGTTGATGAGATATGCAGGATGACACAGTTTACTGTGTTCGAGGCCCTTGATAGGTACTGCAAGCAATCGAGAAGCTATACACCGCGGAGTACCTTCGCCGACCCATCACAGCTGACCTCCGAAGGAACTGCTTGCTTGTTTGATAATAGGGCGCTTCGAAGCATCATGATGATGTGCATCATCCTACATAATATGATTGTGGAAGATGAGTATGATTATAACATCGAAGAAGTATTGGACGAAGACACGATGAACAATTCAAGAACTAGAATTTATACTACTTATGAAAACACTGATGAACCCGCCCATCACGACCCATTAGAAAGGGATCGATGTTATCACAAGATGGTCATTTAACATTACAATACAATCCATTTGTATTTCCTTCACAAAGAGCGTCAACGTGATTTGATGGAGCACTTGTGGGCAATGAAGGATGCTATTAATGAATAAATCTCATTTTTATGCTTTCAAGTATGCTTTGTAAGTGTGTTTTCTTCTTCTTTTGTTTAATGTTTTTGGTGTGTTTAAGTGTGTTTAAGTATGCCTTGTAAGTGTGTTATGTGTAAGTTTATTGAACTTTATTTAAGTGTGTTTAAGTGTGAACTTTGTTTAAGTGTGAACTTTGTAAGTTTGTTCGTTGAAAATAAAACGATTGTCTAATTCAAATAATTTAATTTCAAGTACAAAGCAAACCATAGCATTACAACAACCAAAATTAATTAAAAATAAACAACATTATTTGTAGTACCCTACTCCTTAGAAGTCCAATTGGTGGTGCTAGGTCCGTCATCCCTTGGAACGTATGGAACTTCCTCGTCTTGCTCGGGAAAATGTCTTCTTATGACGGCCGCTCGTTCTTTTGTTCAAAAATGTTTTGAATTAGGAGTCATTTCTTCGGGGCATTGGGACATGGTCTCTCGATCCTTCTCATGTTGTCTTTCTTGCCTTTTTAACTTCCTTTCTCTTACATTTGCTTCATCTCTAGCCTTATTTAACTCAAACACTTTCCGTTCGTGCGTCATATCCAGTGCATGTTGGCGAGCCAATTCTTCAATCAATTTTGAATAATCAGTATTCGAAGAACTACCTCTTGCGGCTCTTTTCTTAGCAGCTTTCCTACCAATAGGCCTCTAGGTTGCTTCGGTCGGTGGTACCGGTTCATTTGGGGTCCCCGATGCCTCCTCCAATGGCGATTCTTGAGTAGTTGATTCGTGGAAGGGAGTCTCGTTTAAGACAACGTCTGGACCAACATGCACAATTTTGTATTTCAAAGTATGCTTGACAATGTCCCATAATTCGTGCCTTGTGAATGATCTGTTGTTAGCATAATTGAACCACATTTGTGTTTGTAGTTCCTGAAAAAACAATTGCGAAAGGACATAATAAATTACATATTCAAATGCTTATTTTTAATTAGCTTAAAGAATTGTCAAACAACATAATAAATTGCAATTACCTCATTGGCTCGATTATCGCCACTTCGATATAGGGTATCCAATTTTGTGATGACTTCTTTCCAAGATTTCATCTCTTTATGTAGATGTCGGTACCTACTGGACATAGATTGCTCGGTCCGACCTGTGCCTTGCATCTTCTCCACAAAAATGGCATGAATCTTCTTCCACATTTTATCGACCCTTATCTCATTTTCGTTGATCAGGTCATGAGTAACACGCACCCAAGACTCCAATAATGCAATATCTTTTGCGATTGACCAAACTGCCTTCTCACTCTTTTTTTTTTTTGTAAAAAAAGAATTTGGAAAGTGAAAAACAAATATAGGAGGTTGTAGGAAAAATAAATATTGCGTTGTGGTGTAAGGAATGAATAAGATGATTGGGGGTATTTATAGGGAAAAAAAATCTTTTTAAAATTTTTTTTTTTTCGTTTTTAACGGTCAGATTAATCTTGACCGTTTGTTTTTTTCATTTTTAAATCTAACGCATCAAATTGTGCCACGTGACACAATGGTAACAAATTCATTTTTTTTTTTCCGTTGAAAATCCAACGGTTCAGATTAATTAGCTAACGGATGTGGAAGTGCCACGTTAGAGAGCTAACGGCTCTTTCTAAAGCACCTGATCGAGTGGGCCACGCGTGTCGGCTCCACTCGCGCTTGTCTGCGCTTGTGTTGCACGCGCCTGATACAAAAAAAAGCAGAACGTGGATGACGTCTTGCTGACATCAGCCACGCCCTCTTGCGTGAGGTCAGGAGCAACTCACTCGGGCTTCTGGTTGGGCTTCGGATAGCCCACATGTTGCCCTTTCCATTTTGGACCGGTGGAGACATGTTTTGGGTTCCAAGGGCAAGTTAGGAGCCCTTGCCTTTGCCTTTTGACAATGGGTAAAGGTGCTTTAAGGGCAGGGGCAAAGGCAAGAGCAAATATATTTTTGTATGCCTTGTAAGTGTGTGACCGTTGAAGGAAAAATAAATATTGAGTTGTGATGTGAGGAATTAAGAAGATGGTTGAGTTTTTATAGAATACAAAAAATTAAATTTGTTCCTATTTTTTATGATCGGAATAATCTTGGCCTTTAATTCCTTACTCATTTAAAACCAGATTGTGCCACATGGCACAACAGTCAAATTTTCAATTTTTTTTACAGTTGGAAATCCAACAGTTGTTATCGTGGAAAAAGAGATTCGTTGGGCTCTGATGTCTGACTGCAGCTCCGAACCCACCACTAAAGTGGCTGACGTCACCCTATGCCAGCGGGCGAGAGGTAGGGCAAATGTTGCAAGGGCTTGGAGTAGGGTGTGGCTTGGCCCACCACTTGTCCTTTGGTTTTTGGACCACTGGAGCTGAGTTTTAAGGTCAAAGGGCATCTTTTCAGCCCTTGCCCTTACCTTTTCAAGATTGATAGAAGTGCTCTTAGTTCACTGCTGACTTGAAAGTTGAAACAATAGAGGCATGTAAAAGGGTGAACTAGCTATCTAGGTCATTACTTTTAGGGTCAAACTCACTTTACTATCCTTAAGTATTGTGAAATTCTCACTTTGCTACCCTTAGTTTTTTTCGTCTCACTTTCATACCTAAAGTTTGATTTTTCTGACAGTTTCATACCTCCGTTAGTATTTCCGTTAAGTTCTTCGTTAAAGCGTGACGTGGAACTGTGGACAATTAAAAAAATTATAAATTTTTTTTTTAAAAGGAAATACTAACGGAGAATTTAAGCCAAATTCCCAATTTTAAGCAAACCCTCAACTCTATCGACCAAATTTAAGCCAAATTCCCAATGCACCCACTTGAGCACTGTCAAGGCACACATACTCCCCATCAGTTAACACTCAAAAATTCCGAAAAGAAAACATTAAGGACCAAATCTTTGCTTCAATTCCCATCTTTTCCACAGAAACCAAACAAACCCTAACTTTATCCAGACCACCGTCAACCAAGAACCGAAAAAATTCAAAGTTTGGAGGGCAAAATTAGATACATACCACTCTCTCTCTTAATCTCCTCCCTCTGTCGCTTTCTGTTGCGAGCCCAATCGGAGACGGTGGAGCATCCGACAACGTCCAATTTGCCCTCCGGTGAATCGGGTACGATTTCGATCAACAGAACCCAATCGGAGAAATTTCTATCGTTAAACGCGAAGGCGAAGTCTTGGACCTCGTTGTCGGAGACACCTGACTCGCCTGCGAGCCCACTCGGCGATGCGTCCGAGTCTGTAATCATCCGAGGACGGAAGAGATCGACATTCGCTTTCCTCATGGTGCGGTGCAAAACCCTTCCCCAAATTCAAACGAAATTAATGAGTAAATTAAACAAAATATAACAGGCTGGGGCTATTTTTTGAAATTATTTGATTTTTTTAATTTCTTTTTTAATTGTCTACAGTGCCACGTCACGCTCTAACAGAGAACTTAGCGGAAATACTAACGGATGTATGAAAGTGTCAGAAAAATCAAACTTTAGATATGAAAGTGAGACGAAAAAAACTAAGGGTAACAACGTGAGAATTTCAAGATATTTGAGGGTAGTAAAGTGAGTTTGACCCTTACTTTTACTTTCAATATTTTGAGTCAAACTTTAATGGTATATATCATTCAATGGTGCGTACTGTTGAATGATTTAAGATTCATTTGAGACTCACTGCAAATTAATCTGAGACCATTGAATGGTACGTATCACTCAAGATTTTTTCCAATATTTCACCTACCTTTCAAATCAACAAAGATCACATTCACATCAACATATCTGCTAGGTTAAAATGTAACTAAAGAATTAACGACATTTTAAGCTATTAGGGTTAGACAAGTAGTGAGACGGTAGAATGGTAAGTATGAGTAGGTTAAAGATTTATGGTTCGAGACTCTCATTTGTAACTAAAAGTATTTATGGGAGACATGACGAGAGATGCAAGATATTCTATACTACATACATTGACGGTATGGTAAGCAATGAAAAGATCATTACCGTATGCAGTTACCCTAATAAGGATAAGCATCATAAGATACTTATGGGAGACATGGCTAGCCATGAATTGCGCTTTTGCCAAATTTCGAGGTTATGCCTCACCCTCTCATGTATTCATTTTATGTACATATAATTCTATCCCTTTGATTTCTTTATTAAAATATCTGTATATCTGCATATGAGTTGACATCGAAAATTTGGAGTATAAAAGATAACATAAATAATTAAAGTGTTTTTCTCTTTTCTTTTTTGCTTAAACAGATAAAGGAAATATATTACACAATATCTTCTTTCTAGCTTTATTTTTTATTTACAAACACCTACTTTAATTTTCTTCGCTTAAAGTAGTGGTCGTGGTATATATGTATGTATTTTTTTTTGGGTAGTGGTCGTGGTTAAGCATAATTAAGGTACAAGATGTTTTAGGGGGCGTTTGGTATGCCTCACTAGTTGAGACTGGCTTGGATTGGATAATAAACCCATATTTGATAGACTAGTTCTTATTTTAAGAAGGAATTATAGTGGTCCGGGCTCACATTTGAATCTAGTCTTGTTCGAAATTATAATCCAGTCCAAAGCAGTTCGACATGCCAAACGAGCCTTAGAATTTTAACTTCTGGATCTAGTCTTGTTCGAAATTATAATCCGGTTCAAAACAGTTTAACGTGCCAAACGAGCCTTAGAGTTTTAAAAATTAATAGTTTATTTGATAAGAAGGAACGTGGAGTAGTACATATTAATGATTCATGTAGAAGGAAGCACAGACAAGTCACGTGACCCTCCTCAGCGGAAGAATATGTTACTTATGATATGATGAATGAAGTGAGTCATGACTAACTGAATGGCCTCTCACGTGTCTGCAAAATCAACGTTATCCACTGCTTCTGCAAAAATATTGTAAATGTAAACAAACTGTGGCTGACATAATCACAAAACAAACATTATCACCATACATGTGCATATGTTTATGCCCTTTTCTGTATTTTTTTTTCTTTTTTATCAGTGCTTTTTCTGTATATTAAGAAATAAAAGAAAAGGGCATCTTCTTTGCCACGGTTTGGGTTTGGGCTTGGGGTCAGGAATATGTAATATTAAATATAATTATTTGTTAATTAATGTTAATAATTAGATTAAATATGAATCAATTTCAACCGTCTATTATCTCGTAGTACCTGATGATGCGTAACACTAAAATTTTTTCGTAGTAGCTAGTGTAACATCCCGTAAAAAGTTTATTATAAAATTTCACTGGAAATATTTTTTTAGAGCTTGAAGGTATTTTTTTTAAGTGGTTTTAGAAGAAATTGAGATGGATTAAGCAGTGCCACATGGCAAGCAACCATTGGACCGAAGAGAAAACTGAAGTGAGAAGAAGCGGCATCAGATTGGATTAAAGGCAGCAACCAGCAGGTTCTGTCTTTCCTATTCCTCGAAGCAAAATCGGGAAGAAAAGAGAAATAAAGCTCCCTCTCTTTTACCTATAAACCCAAAAATGGTTTTCATCATAACTTTTGATTTGCAACTCTGAATTCGATTCCGTTTTCGCCAACGGATTTTTGGAGAAGAACACTATAATCCAAGGTAATAATTTTCTGGGTCTATTTCAGATTGGAACGTTGCCATATTTGGGATTTATTCCTACATAAGATTTAATCTTTGAATTGAAGTGTTGTTTATGGTATATTAAGCTGATTGGAAGCTTAACTGAACGAATTGAGATTAATTTCTACATGGGGTAGCTGCTGTAAATCCTAGAATTATTTCATGGTTATGAAACTTTGGTATTTTTTGGTTGTTACAAAAAAATAAGAGAACTTGGTGAACTTGAATGGTGATTTGGTACTTGGAAGTCATGATAAATGATTTGGACATATTTTGGGTTGAAAGAAAGGAGGAACCAATTTGGAAATATGGCTCTGCTATACTGTTTCTGGTGCAGGGACCAAACTAAAATGAAATTTTCAGATTTGGGGCCATTTCGTAATTTTCAAAAAGTTAAAGACCAAACTGTAATTATCCGAAAGTTTTGGAGTAAAACTGTAATTTCAAAAACTCTGGACAATTGTAGTTGATGAGTTTAATCATTACTATAGTGATATCTCATATATGTGAGACTTATTCAGAGGACTACCGGGGCTACCCAGGACAAGGGGGCTACGACCCGGCTACTTACAGGTGAGTGAGTGGGTCTTTGTTTTGATAAAATATATTATTATGTATGGTTTTCATTGCTTTCTTTTAATTGTTAACACTCATATCATATACGATTGTTGGAGGTAGAACATTCGTATTATATTTGTCATACATATTTCTATACTGTTGCTCATCAATAGATGTATAACACCCCGGGTATCAGTACTCAATCCTATGGCCAGGACTAGCCTTGACGTTTGGAGTTGTCACTATCAGTACCGCTATGCAACTTTGGATCCATTGTAGGTACTAGCATGTTCTAGGTTGCACTAGGCAACTCGAACTTGTGTGATGCACTTTGTGCACAACGATTAGCGTTAGACTCGCGTCATTGTAGTACTTAGCGTATTTCTTAGATACCTAGCATGTTCCTCGTAACTTATCTACTTGGGCTTGTGTGTTTACATATGGATGAGTAGTCAGTCTGATTTTCGGGGAATACCCGTATTATTGTTATAATATTTTGAGCATCGTACCAGGGAGTATGACGTATTTTTAAAAAAACTATACATGTTTTCCAGCGAGGGGATATTATGCTATTGAAAACAAAGGTTTTATCAAACTTTGCTTTCGACCCACTCACCATTTTTATATTTTGCGCCCCTCTAGGACTTAGAGGCGGATACGTTTACCAGTGACACGAGGGCTTGCTTCGGGTGTGGTTGGTGGTTCTGACACTTTCTCTTCGGGTGTGGTTTTACCCTTCACCGCACTTCTACTTCCGCTTCAAACTCTAAATCTACTCACTTTTTCACATATACATGCATAATTGGCTTTCGTCACTTAACACGTGTCGGCCAACACTTCCCGACACCTGGCGTATCAGAATCGGGATGTGTCAGCTAGGGTTCACTAAAGTTGATTCTGTGGGTTTTATTAATCATAGCGGGTGGCAGTATTAGTGAAAGTGTTTAAAATAAGCTAATCATGAATTCGTCATTCTATTTTAAAATTTTGTTGCATCCCTAATCAAAATCAATGCAAATATAATACGTTTTCGTCATTCATATGAATCAAGCTTGAAAATTTTCTTTTACATGTGAAAGGAATACTGTAATACTAATTAGTGGGTAGCAAAGTTTTTTAGAAAATATGATTCGGTATATTGGAGAATTCTTGTGGCCCTATCCATATAGTACAATGTGTGTTATGTGTGTGATTAGTGCCTTATGTCTTTATGGCAATCGCTCGCCAGTTAATCAGCTTATTAACTGCTGCCTAATTAAAATGTCTCCCACTGTTATGAACTGTGCCAAACAATTCATTCATGAGGAATTGACCAGTCCTCCTAATGAATGAGATTTTAGCTAGCTCTAACTCTCAATCTAGAATGATTACTGAGATGTGTTGAACTCAAATGTTTTGAGCTCGGAATATCGAATGAAATTATAATGCTAAGAAGACCACGTTTTTGTACTAATTAAAAGTGAGTAAAGAACTGTTGAGATTGTTTGGTAAGGTGAAGCCGTAAGCTTAAATACACCATTCAAAATTTTCTACTTACATTCATTGCAAGAAACTTTTTGCAGGAGCAGATGAATGAAGTTACTACTTATAAACTTGAATTGCTGTACTGTTTTGTGTCCTTCTCTAACAGTAGTAACGAGAAGAACTTACATGGAACATGTTCATTGTCATATGATGTCCAGTATCCAATAATACAATATATTGTCAAGTGCAAGTTTTTCTCCACATGACAATGTATTATTAGATTATGACGCCACATGGCGGTGAACCCGTTCTATGTAAGTTGCTTTCCAATTGTACCCAGTTCATCTTAACGTTACTAACCCTAAACTAATTAGGAATGAAACTAGCAAACGAGAATATTACAAATATTTTATTCAATTTCCTATACGGTGTGTTCTAAAAAAATATTTTATACCGGGGAGAATCTCACATTTAATTGCATGGTGTGATACCACAATTATATATATTTTTAAAATTTTTTTTGTTGGTTGAAATTCTTTTCTTGTTTTCTATTGTTATTGATTTAATAGACTGATTAGGGCTTATGCGTATCATATTTAATTTTATAATCACATATAATCACGAAAATTCCGATGTGAAAAATATTTTGTTAAATTTTGTATGAATTCTTCACCAACATTACTTTTTCATTCATACTAATATACTAATATGTCGATTTATTTACTAGAATCCCAATTCATAGCTTGCCTAACACATCAATTCAACTTTCTTTTTGGTCTAATCAAAATTGCCTTCCTTTTTTTTTGTTTATTTATTTGCATCCAATCTCAAACCTCTCTTCCCCTTACTAGCATATGATCTCAAGTAAGTCTACATGACAAATTCTTTTAAGCACATGTGATATAGGAACTACGTTTCTAACACAATTTCACATTGTTAACAAAATATCAAAGCTAGGCCCGTTTAGATCAAAGCACTTTTAATTTGGAGTATGTTTAAATTAAAAAATAAAAATTTAGTGCATCATAGAAAATCACTTCAAGTGCTTATTGAAAAAAATACACATAGAAAACAGTTGAACTTCAAGTGCTTCTTTTAACTCAAAAACACTTTTAAATGTTTTTGCCAAACGCTATCAAAAACGATTTAGTGATCAGAAAGCGATTTTGTTTTCTCTCAAAACAAAAAGATTATCATACAATCAAAGATGCAGATGATCACTCCAAAAAAGAATGAAATTAAAAAGAATGAAATTAAATGCTGGATGCAAAAACTGAGAATTAAATTTTCTTTTATACATACGTAGAAGCATAACGCAATCTCTTCTGAAGATTTGACATTTCCTTCCAAAAACCAGAAACCAATACCAAAATAATAATTAAATAACGTGCTATTAAAACCTTGAATTTATATTAATTAATTTATTTGATTAAGAAAACACAAAAATTAATCCCAAACAAAATAGGCAGGAGGGGGCTGCAGACTGCAGTTAGTCGATGAAATAGAACCCTAAAGACCTCTTTGTAGGAACCAAATCCTGGCCGTCATTACTCGTATCCAACGGCTCAGATTCGTCCACTGCTCGTGCTTATCAGTGCCCTCTTTCTCACTTCACTGTCTCCCCTCTCCCTCTCTCTTTTCTCACGTTTGTAAAAAAATGGCTGAATCCATATTTTTCATCATCTAAGTTTCCGATCCTCGTCTCAATTAGTACAGAAATCCACACTTTAACGTCACGAAAAGAACCCATCTTTTCACTTTCAGTGCAATTTTAAGAATGGGTTCGTAGTTTTTGTTCGAGAAAATTGCTCCATCCAAAGTTTTGTAGCAATCCCATCTGTTTTTAGCAGCTAAACCGAGCTGAAAATTTCAATCTTTGTTCAGTTTTCAGTGGTCTTTGATTTGTTTGATGATTTTTTGTTGTTGATTGCATGATATGGTCACCGATACTTATTCGAAGATGATGTCCGAGATGTCCATGCGATCGATGTTGAAGAGTGGCGATTACAGCGAAGATTTGAGCATGCTGATTCGTGAACAGAGGCGGCACGAAGCAAGTGAGCGGGAGAAGGAACTGAACATATACAGAAGTGGGTCGGCGCCGCCCACCGTAGAAGGGTCGTTGAACGCTGTCGGAGGCTTGTTCGAGGCGTCCGAGCTGTCGGGTTTCACGAAAAACGGCAGCAAAGGGTTTGCGACCGAGGAGGAGCTTCGCGCCGATCCAGCCTATGTGAATTACTACTATTCCAATGTCAATCTCAATCCGCGGCTTCCGCCGCCGCTCCTTTCAAAGGAGGACTGGCGTTTTGCGCAGCGGTTGCAAGGCGGAGGTGGAGGTTCGGCGGTTGGAGATAGGAGGATAGGTGGCAGGAGTGGTGGTGAAGGGTCACTTTTTTCTGTGCAGCCGGGGATTGGAGGGAAGGAGGAGAACGGTGTGGCGGCGAGGAAGGGTGCGGCGGAGTGGGGCGGTGATGGGTTGATTGGGTTGCCGGGGTTGGGACTTGGGAGTAGGCAGAAGAGTATTGCAGAGATTATTCAGGTGAAGTGTTTGTAAAGTTTGTTTTTTTAAATGGTTTATATGATAGCTTGTTATCTTGACTGTTGAATATTGTTTGCGTTGAGAAAAATTATATGTATTCATGATAGTTTTTCTTGTTGTAATGGTAGTGTGATAAGCTTAAGCTTTCTGGAGTATTAAGTGATTAGATTTCATCTCTAATTTATGTGTTTTACAAAGGCTTAGTCTTTATGCTTATTCGTTGATTTTTCACTTATGTTTTGTGTTTTGATCATTATATGATTTATTCGATATCTAGCTCAGCTCCTCTAAGTAGGGTGCGCCTTTCGGTTGTCCGAATGAAGTGGAACAAGTCAAGGATTAGTGCCCTTGACTGTGGTTTATCTGAATTGTTAGCCGATGAGACTGTAATTCCATGAGATGGAGGTGCTCATTGGGATACTGGTTCAGGTTTTTTAAATTATCAGCTTATCTGCTGTAGACACTGATATTGAAACGTGGAATTTGTTTTTCAGTAATGCTTTTATCTTGCTTGTTAGTTATAATTTTCATTCTGCGTAAATGTTGCACCGGTAAAATGTAAAGTTAATTGGAATGGAAACTGTTTCTGCTTAAGCTATTTGGATGTAGTTTTGATGACTGATGTTTGTCTCTCTCTCTCTCTCTCTCTCCACACTTTGTCATATAGAATTATAGATGCATGTTTGAAACATTATATTAGCTGGTAGTGTGAATGTGGTCACAAGCTATAACTATAAATAAACTATATTCAATGACATTTTCTTGGTTCGTTGGCAGATTTACACTTGTGGTCTTTTCTCTGTATGCTTGTTTTTCCTGGTTAAGTTTGATTGTCTACTATAATTTTTGCAAAATAAAATTGGAATTTGTTTATCATATCTGCTGTCTAAAATTCTTGATATTTCAATGCAGGATGATATACATAATACAAATGTCTCAAGGCACCCTTCTCGTCCAGCTAGCCGGAATGCGTTTGATGATGGTGTTGAAGCTTCAGATACCCAGTTTGCTCATTTACAGGGAATGTCAGCTGTCCAGAACGGTGGTTCATCCAGTTCTCATACATATGCTTCTGCTCTGGGTGCATCATTGTCAAGAAGCAACACACCAGATCCTCAGCTTGTAGCTAGGGCTCCTAGTCCTCGAATTCCACCAGTTGGTGGAGGAAGGGCTTCCTCCATGGATAAAAAAATCGGCAATGGTCAAAACTCATTCAATGGTTCCTTGCCCAATGTGAATGAGTCTGCAGATTTGGCAGCTGCTTTATCTGGTATGAACCTGTCAACAAATGGTAGGATAGATGAGGAGAATCATGCACGCTCACATATGCAACATGAAATTGATAATCACCATAGCCTTTATGATATGCAAGGTGATCGGAACCATATTAAACAAAATTCGTACTTGAATAAGTCTGATTCTGGGAATTTTCATCTGCATTCTGCTTCCCAATATTCTAACAAGTCTTATCAGAATATGGGAAGAGGCAGTGGATTTGGTAGGGATCTGAACAGCCCTTCATATATGTCTGATGATCTAGTTGATATTAATAATCCTGCTGTATCTTCTGCTAACTCGTACTTAAGAGGACCTGTGCCAGCTCTTAATGGCCGAGGAAGCTCACACTCCCACTATCAGAATGTAGATAATGCCTCGTTTCCGAACTACGGCTATTCTGGTAGTCCTTCGTCTCCATCCATGATGGGTAGTCCACTTGGTAATGGTAGTTTACCACCCTTATTTGAAAATGCTGCTGCTGCATCTGCAATGGGTGGCTTGGACGCTGGAGCATTTGGAGGGATGTCTCTAGGACCAAATCTGTTGACCGCAGCCGCTGAATTGCAGAATATTAGGGTTGGAAATCACGGTGGTGGGAGTGCTCTTCAGGTTCCCATGATGGACCCATTGTATGTTCAGTACTTGAGATCAAATGAATATGCAGCTGCCCAGCTTGCAGCCCTTAATGATCCCACAAAAGATAGGGAAGGCATGGGTAGTATGTACATGGATTTACTTGGTTTGCAAAAAGCTTATTTGGGGCAATTGCTTTCGCCCCAAAAATCACAATTTGGTGCTCCCTACAGGTCTGGTAGCTTGAATCACGGTTATTATGGAAATCCAGCATATGGGCATGGGATGTCTTATTCTGGAACACCATTGGGTGGTCCCCTTCTTCCAAACTCTCCTGTTGGATCTGGTAGTCCTGCCAGGCATGGTGAGCGGAACTTGCGTTTTTCTTCTGGGTTAAGGAACATGGGTGGAGGTCTCATGGGAGCTTGGCACTCTGAAACTGGTGGAAATTTGGATGAAAGTTTTGCCTCCTCTTTACTAGATGAGTTCAAAAGCAACAAGACTAAATGTTTTGAACTCTCAGAGATTGCAGGGCATGTTGTTGAGTTCAGGTAAATATCTGTCGCTCTTTCTTTAAAACTTTGTGCCTTTCTATGCTTCCAGATATCCACAACCTAATTCACTCATATAATACCTTGAACAGTGCCGACCAGTATGGAAGTCGGTTTATTCAACAGAAACTTGAAACTGCCACAATTGAAGAAAAGAACATGGTGTTTGATGAAATTATGCCCCAAGCCCTATCTCTTATGACCGATGTGTTTGGTAATTATGTGATTCAGAAGGTACTTTTCCCCCTTAGATTGATTTGCCTTTACGTGCCAATTTCATGTATTCTTGTGTATTAGCGTGTTGATGATATGCAGTGGTTAAGTGGCTGAAATTAAGTATGCAGTATTTCTTTCATATGTCTGACTTTTGCACTTTGAGTTCAGTTTTTTGAGCATGGAACTCCATTACAAATAAGAGAACTTGCGGACCAGCTTACTGGGCATGTTCTGACCCTCAGCCTTCAAATGTATGGCTGTCGAGTGATTCAGAAGGTAGGTTCAGTTCGTTGACTGAAGACAGTAATTTGCCATATTGATATCCCCTGCAAATTTGACTATCTGGCTTACCTACAAACTCAGAAGGATTACCTTCTACATGTTTGTATCATTATGTGTTGCGGGAGACAGGATAAGTATCTTATCTAATATGTTTGGGGGTATATCCTTGGGAAATTATTTGTTAGTAAAACAAACAAAAATTTCTGTCTCTAAAGAAAACACCATTTAATTTTGGGTTTTCTCAAGTTTGAATTTCATGAGTCACAACAGTTGAGCTCATTTGTATTTCCAGGGAATTGGAATACGACCTAGTAGATGTGATCATGTAAGATTTTAGAGAAACACATATTTCTTACTTTCATAATTATGTAGATTCTTTTTCTTCTTTAGTTTTCAAGGAAAATGTAAATGGTTAATGTGATATCTCCATCATGTCACCAAGGAACTCGACTTTCATGTGCTTTCATTTACTGTTCAGGCTATAGAAGTTGTTGAGCTGGACCAGCAGACTAAAATGGTAGCTGAACTGGATGGTCATGTTATGCGTTGTGTTCGTGATCAAAATGGCAACCATGTTGTCCAGAAGTGTATTGAATGTGTACCTGAAGACGCCATCCAGTTTGTTGTTTCAACTTTTTATGATCAAGTCGTGACACTGTCAACTCATCCATATGGTTGTCGTGTCATACAGGTTAAAAACCTCTCTGTTTTCTGACTCGTGTTCATACTTTCACATCTGCCTATTAATCATATATGTTAGATATGTTGAAGATAAATGATTATGAATGCAACTATTGCAATTCTTAAAGTTACTATAACTTTGATTTGACAGAGAGTTTTGGAGCACTGCCATGACCCCAAAACGCAGCAAATAATGATGGATGAGATTTTGCAGTCTGTTTGCATTTTGGCACAAGACCAATATGGAAATTATGTTGTCCAGGTTTGTTTCATTTCTAAGAAACTTTTGTCACTCTACTTTATTATTGTTAAAGAAAATAATCCCACAGTGGTTTGATGAAATCTGTTGTTTAAGTATCAAATGGACCTCTTAACTTAATCAACTAAGTTTCTTTGTTGGATGTTATTTTGGTTCTTATTTTATACAGTATAGAAGTTCAAATTTGATTTCTCTCTACACATCCTGGCCTCATCTTAAGCTCAATTTTTTTTTGGCTCTTCATGCATTTGTGACTTCACTTGACCTGTCAATCAAGTTCCGATATCATAATTATAACGGGACTGTTAGTGTCCATCATGTTCATTCTATGGGCGTGATTCCAGCCGTTTCATCAGTCACAGTTCAATTTAGCCTGGATTTGGAGTGTGAAAAAGAATAATACCCCATTGGTTAGATAGGGTTCTTGATATTAGTATCAAATGGAGCTCTCTATTTAAATAAGATGATTTCAGCTCCACTCCACCCCTCCCCCACCAATTATGTGTTTTCATATTTATTTGCTTTGAGCGCTGTTTATACACCTTACTTGGCTTATTGAATGAACATGCACCCTTACTTGATTGTTTCCTGATGTAATTTATTAACATAATACGGTTTTGTTTGCACTTACAATGAGTCGAAAGACAAATAATATATTTGGTGATGTTCTGTGGAAGTATAGTAGATACTGTTGTTGATTGAACGTAGTCACATGTCATAGAACTGTTACTCAGAGAATTACCTCCCTGCCTCTGGTTTTGTACCAGAGCCATTACGTCAGGTTGATGACATAATATTTTTTTTGAAAAGAAGAATTGAATACCTCTTTTATACCTTTGGTCCTTTGTGCTTTATAAACTGTACTTTCTTTACATTTCAGAATAGGTTTGCATAAGCTAACTCAGAAACCGTAAAAACAAATAAGCTGCCACGACAACTGATCCAATGTCCCCTAAGCTGATAGCTTGATGTGTACTTCAAGGACATGCATGTAATAACTGGTTTCGTGAACTTTCTTTTTATGGAACCCGCAAAGGAGTTGTGGATTCTTTAAATTGTGGTTTAATTTGGAAACAATAATATATAGCCTTTGCTGTTTATAGTAAAATATGTGTTTTGTTCTTCGTTTACATTGAACTCAGTTAACTGATTGTAATTATTTTTACAGCATGTGCTGGAACATGGAAAGCCACATGAACGGTCATGTATAATTAAGGAACTAACTGGGCAGATTGTTCAAATGAGCCAGCAAAAGTTTGCGTCAAATGTCATAGAAAAGTGTTTAAGTTTTGGAACTCTTGCTGAACGCCAGGCCCTTGTAACTGAGATGCTTGGTACCACTGATGAAAATGAGCCCCTTCAGGTTTGCTAGTTAATATGAACTTTTTTGTGTGCACTGTTGGTTAACGTATTCTTTTATTGTAGTATAATTTTCTGTATTCCTTTTTCTTTTAATTCTTTTCTTATCTCAATGTGCAATCTTCAAATATTCTGGTCAAGTTTGCATAGATGGGTTTCCTGAACTAAGTGCGATCCTTTTCAAAGTGCTGAAGAGAGTTGACGTCTCTAGCTTTTGGGGATTTTATGATAATAGTCATAATACTGTTACAATTTGAAGTAACTTTTCTATACACATCTGAAGCTCGTATGATTACTTTTATTATGATTATGCTGTTACCTGAATTCATTTGAATACTAGTGAACTCATTGGGTTTACTTCCAGTTATTATCTTTGATCAATATCTATGATGTTGTGTGTTAAATCTTATGACAGATAAAAGTTAACTATTACACATTCTCAACGACAACTTGCCTCATCTTTGCAAATCAATTGCTTTTTGATGCATCTAGCTGTTTTGACAAAGTATTTGAACTGTGTCGTTAGCATGTAATAAAGATTCAACAATGTACTCGTATGACTATTCAAAGCTTGAATTTATTAATGCGTATCAGTTTCTTTTTTGGTTAACATTGCTTACTTTTCAAATGAGTTCAACAAACTTTTTAAATTGTGAAGGTTTTTCGTTTTGTTATTATCAAATTTCCAAATACTATGTGGCTCTAGGAAAATGATTTGCCAGGCATTGGTTTTTAAGACTGGTATATACATAGACTAGGGTCTTTCAATATCCTTTCTTATTCTTGTTCTGTTTGAATTTAGGCGATGATGAAGGATCAGTTCGCAAACTATGTTGTACAGAAAGTGCTGGAAACTTGTGACGATCAGCAACTTGAACTAATCCTTAGCCGAATTAAGGTTCATCTGAATGCTCTGAAGAAGTATACTTATGGGAAGCATATAGTTGCGCGTGTAGAGAAACTTGTAGCTGCTGGGGGTACTTTTTTGCTCTCTCTTCTTTGTCATTTCATATCTATCCTACATCTCATAGTGATACACAAAAATAGTTCTGAATCATAGTTGGGGTTTTCTCGCAATGCAAGAAGTTGATTGTCGTTTCCAATATGAATCGTATGATTTTGTAGCGTAATATGTATTGTTATTCCGCTTTCAAGCTTTGGACTCTTATGTTATGCCACCGATATAAGAATGCTGGTTGTCTGAAATAGCTAACAAGGTGCTCAATCTTTTGCAGAGAGGAGGATTAGCATTCTGGCTCCTCAAGCTTCTGCTGCTTAGATGGGGCACGGGAACGAAGTTGTACAGCTAACTGAGGATAATACGAGCCTCTCTATTTCTTTCATGTCAAGTAAAGGCTCTGTCTATGTAGTGAGATGGATAAGGCGCAATGAAAATAAAGATTGTTGGTTGTACTTAAAACTGTACATTGTTAGCTTGAGGATATACCTTAGAGTAGTCGCGGCTCGGACGGTGGTGAACACACCTGAGGCCCCCCTGCAGAGGAGATAAATTTAGTGTACAAGTTTTAAGGGTGTAAAAAGCGAGGCGGTAGTAGAATTTGTCGTCGTGACTGTACAAATGTTTTACCAGGTGGAGTCCTCCATAAATTTTTTTGATGTATGGCATTGATTATTTTCTAATTAAGGAACTTTTTTTCCGAACAATTTGCGAGTTGAGATTCTATTTACAGATTCAGTATGTCATGCTGTTGTATGAAATTTCAAATGTTTCCTTTCGCTGTATCTCTTGATATTTCGTGCACGTATGTTGAAGGAAAGAAAATTTTCATGTGTTAAGTTGGTAAGGATTGCATCCCCCCTCTTTTTGCCAACGAGGGTTGGTTGAGTTGGTAAGGATCGTTCTCTTCGCTAGACCAAGGCCTAGGTTTGAGTTTTGTTGCCTACAATCCCTTTTCGTGGGCTTTCTGTAAAATCCAAAAAAGGAGATCCCTTTTTAAGTTCTCAAAAAAACTTGTGGTATGCTTTGGTCTTAGGATGAGGTAGCCTCTCCCTAAACTTTTTGTAACAAAAACAGAAAGAGAATCTTCATGTGTTCGAGGCCAAACTAATTGGGCATCTGAAGCTCAAATTGGTGATTGGTCATGCTTCTTGAACGGCATCATGAATGTTCTTGAGCTCTGTCCTCCCAAAAACTTTAGCCTTTAGCTGAGGCTTATGTATTCAGGGAACTGATTTTCGCCTTCCAGTTTTTCTACTTATGCACTCTTCTTTGTTTTGGTCCTTTAATTATTCTTTGATTTATTCAATCAACGCCTAGAATAAAGAGAAGTATTGCCAAAGATGCAGTGGCTAGGCATGTATAGGCCTAACGTGAAATTGAACTCTAAATTTTGTGTGCTAGATCAGAATTTACGTGTAGGACGTTTGCCCTTTATCAATAAACGAACGTGCATCGATATTGTCGGAAATGCATCAACAACATATTAATATGTTTCATTTACTTGTTTGCGACAATGTTATCGACACATGATCAATGACATACCAACAAGGAACACACATCCGTTCCATAGCCGAACTAGATTATAGTTACCCAAATGATAGAAATTGAACACATAATACCAAAGAAGCAGGTAATACATAGCAATGACAATTAGTGCCAAATTGCCAACAATACAAGAAAACCCACCAAACCTACCCAGCATTTTGCACTAGGGTTTGGTCTGCTCAAATCAACCATATTTAGGAGGGCAAAACGTAATGACATACCTAGGAGCCGTACAAGTCTTAAGCGCTGTAGAATCATCAAAGGCATAGCTATAAGCCCTAGGGCAAATAGCCTTAAAAAGATGCCCAAAAACAGTCGGCTTGCAACTCTCTGGATCTGCAAACTCCCCTCTGCAGCAATACCGATCCGATTTCGCAGCCAAGCAAGCGCTCTTGCACCCCACAACCCTGCCTTGTTTCTTGACCACCAAGGCAAGTGGGCAGCAAACGTTCAAGTCAGCCTCACAGGCAGCAACTCCACACCCACCACCACCACCACTACCACCTACTGGCCTCATCGAAACCGGCACATTGAAACCGTCAACCAAACTCACATCGTAGTAATGCAATGCGGATTTCGAGGTTCCGAGTGTCATTTCAACTAGTGTGGCTGGAGGGACTCCGCCAAGTCCCCTGCATTGTAAGAGCCCGGCACAATCACCCGTTTGGCATATGCCTTTACCTGTTTGTTCATCAAAGCAGCAGCCTTGCCTGCCCCATAGTCTGCCCGACCAGTTCTCAGGGACGTTAAGGACTTGTTGCTCGCCGCTGGAGAGGTGGAAGCCGCCGTCTTGAGGAGTTTGGTGGCCTGCATTGCCGAGGATTCCGGGCCATATGCTCTCCTTGCAGTTGTTCACTATGATGAGTTGAGTCCCATCTGCAAACAACAATGCTATTTGTCAATTTAAGTTTTATAGAAACCAACAAACAAGGAATGTTCAGCGTTCGATTCTCTCCAATGTAACCGAAAATTTTCGTGTAAAAAAGGAGAGATAATTTGATTACCTGTGAAGGAGAGGGAGATGAGAAAGGAGAGGAGGAAGAAGATTTGATGTGATATTGGCATTTGTTTATATGAGTAATGGAGATGTGAGTTTGGTAACTGGGAGGCTCTTTTATTTACTACGTGTGGAAACGTGAAAAGGGGCTTTCCTTCTTTCTCGCCATCATGAAAAGGGGTGGTAACTTTAAGAACAACTGCACATGTAGTGGCGGTTTGCAAATTGCAAGAGATCTAGATTTTTGTTTTTATAAAAAGATAGTGCGATGTTGAACATGGGTTAGACCAGTTGGTCAGGACATTGCGTCCGCATTTTTGTACTTAAATTTAAATTTAAAAATTCTGTAAATTAAAGGAGTTTAGTATATAATACCCTGAAAAAAACTATCAAGATATTTGGTACCTTTTAACATCATTTTAAAATCTAAAAGGAACCCATCCTACAAGTAAAAAGCTTGAACGAGGATGATGGCTCAACATAACCAATGAGGCTTTCCACTTTTAGAATATTTAGATTCCATCCTTTTTTGTACTAGAGTCCCATTACATTAATAGCAGTTTTATTCATGTGGATCTGGATCTATGAGCCTCGTGAAGCTTGTCTATAGAAAAAGAGGATTGCTTATTAAGTGAAAAAAGTGAAGAGATTTTGACAGCACAAGAAAGCACCCTTGAAACCAGTATAGATTACTCTAGGGTTTGATTGAGATGATGTTTGGGAAATAATGTATATGAATCGGGGAGCAAAATAAGGAATAGATGCGGATTAATAAGTTGATTATAAAGATTGGATGACAAATTTTAGGTTTCGTTTGGTATACGGGAAAGAGTGATGGGGAATGGAAAAATGTTACCTTTCGCATTTTTGGTAAGTTCTGGCTTGGAAAATGATTTTCTGGCCCGTGGGAAAATAGGGAGAAAGTGAATCTCTCCACCCCTTTGGTATTCACTTTACCTCCCAAAAAAAACATTAATTGGTATTTTTTATAACAAATACGTCCTCATTGACAATTTAAAATGCCCATTATATTTCAAAAAAGTGATATTTCCTACCTACTTTTTCATTGTTAATAAACATTGAAAAGAAATTTTGCATTGAGGCATTTTGATATAGGCGCCTCAAAATTGAATTCTTTAAATCAAACATCTATATATAGCTTACCGATTTTCATTATATTTGATTTATGTATTAATTCACAAATTAATATCACAAAAAAACTCCAAAAATCTAGTAGATATATCTTATAATAATTATCACTTCCTTTATGATTTCTATCAATTTTTTTAAGAGCAAAAGTTCCCCAATTATTCATGGCCATACTATATAAAGTGCCAAATCCTCCCGTATCTACAACATCCTCTTAATCGAGTGACTCTCATATATATCAAACATAATGTACCAAATTAATATAACATACCAATACCTTAGTACATTATTGGTACGCTATGTGATTCTTGTTTTGGTACATACCAAGCTACTAATATGTTGTGTTATCCTAATTTTGGTACATACAATGCTAATGGTACGTTATGTAAAATCCTAAAAAAAATATAATTTTTCATTAAAACTTTGTACTAAAATCATATTTTGTCAATTCTTAACAATCAAATCTTAGCAATCAAACTTTGGGAGTAGGCTATGGTGCTTGCAAGCATTAGATGCTCACACCGATCTCACCGTTAAAAGAAGGGAGGAGGGAGGAGAGAGGCGGGAAGGAGGGTGAGATCGGTGTGAGCATCCAATGCTTGCGAGCACTGTAGCCAGTCCCCAAACCTTGTACTAAAAAAAGAGACTTTTAGCTCACGTTTCTACAATTACATATTAGAAAATTCAAATCTATTTTCAATTTTCATGAATTTACGGATCCTAGATGTCAGTTTTAATAAGAATAAACTCTTTTTAAAAATAAAAAAATCTATATAAAATGTTGAGATGGAAATTAAAAAAATGAAATGGATAAAAATGAAAGCACTTCAATCAAAATTTAGAGCGTTTTAATTAAAAGTTGAAAACCAACCAATGTTTAATTAATAAAATGTGGAAGTTGAACGCTTAAATTTAATAACTTCTTTTGCATTTCCATTTCCCTAGAAAAAAGACATGAGAAATTATTTTCACTAGCCTTCCTGCACGCGCTCTTGCTCATGTAGAAGACACTTTTTTCTATCACGACGTGCTACATGTGACTTAAAATTTTTTATAGCATTCATGCATGCTATGCAACTTATTGATTTTGTTGTATTTATCTATGCAAAGCATTTGCAAAAAAATTTAAAAGGTATATTGATTTGTACATGCATATTTGTGATTTACTACTTAGTTTCATATGATGCACTCTAAATTTAATTAATTTGTCGACTACAACGAATTATGAACATGGATTGTTTTTTATTTCTGTCAAATGTGCAATTCTTTTTTTTTCTCTTCTAAATTCTTAATTTCTGTCAAAAAAATATTCTAAATTTCTGTACAAAAGTCTTTTTGATAACTATCTCTTCTAATTTTCTTATTTTGTTAGTTTTTTTCTTTTTATCTCTCTCTCTCTCCCCTCCCCCTCTCTTTCCCTCCATTTTCCTTTACCATCTTGTCCTCACCGTTTTTATTTTTAATTTTCCATAAACTATAATCAAAATGGACAATTTTGTCATTATTTTGAATGTTTAACCATAAGGCCTTCTGCCTTAACAATATAGATAATATATATATAAAAGATAAATTTCTTTTCGTGTACCAAACGCAACCATGTGGAACCCACCATGAACGTGCTGGTAAATAGTTGGAAAGTCATTAAAATAAATAATTTCAATACCCGTATTTCAGTAAATGCAAGAAGTTCATAATCAACATAATTTCGATACCCATTTAACGTTCCATTAATTCTAGTTCCGTATTCATCAATTCATGTGACTTGCAAACTGTAAAAAGTAAAAACTACCAAAAGGTCAGCTGAAAATTTTACATACTAGAAAATTGTTTGGGTAAATTTATTCCGTTAGGGAAATTATATTTGAATGTACAAAACAAAGAAATTAAAAAAAAAAATGTTAGACATACCGAAGTAGAAACCAGACTCAGACCCGTAAGTGTATTAACTACCACGAATCGCCGGTTCACTAAGTTTTCCCGAGCGGCGGCCGGCTCGAGTTTCAAGTAGATCACGGCTCGTCAGCCAGGCAACCGGAAGGTTCGGTTAGTCGTTATCCAAAACCGCTTCAACTAATGGCTGACCGGGTCACTCGGATAAAAAAAAACCCAAAACTAAATAATGGCCAAAATAACCGGTTGAGCCCAACCCTAACCGGTCCATCCGGTCGCTCACTCACGGTTTTATAATCTCCTCCTAACCACCCTAACTCGGTTCTGTTTCCCTTTTCCTCTCTGTTTATCAGAAAGCATTCAAACCAGAAACAAGTAAGCTCTCTCTCCATCTCTCTCCTCTCTCTCACTCTTAATTTTAATTCAATTAATTAAATTTAGTGGATTATTTGAACCATTTGGATGCTGGGTTTGCTGGGTTTGCTGGGTTTGTGTTAATTACCTGGTTTGATTCGAATTAAAGAAGAAAGTTCACGTCTTTGTTGTAATGGGGTTTGGTCTTTTTGCATAAACTAGTTAATTCTCTGAGGTTTTGGCCATGGCTTCCGGCCTGGTAATGGAGCCTGTGCCGATAACGTCGCAAAAACACGACCCGGCATGGAAGCACTGTCAAATGTTTAAGATTGGGGAGAGGGTTCAGCTGAAGTGCATATATTGTAACAAATTGTTTAAGGGTGGAGGGATTCATAGGATTAAGGAACACCTCGCCGGGCAAAAGGGTAATGCGTCGACTTGTCTGAGAGTTCCGCCAGATGTTCGGGCTCAAATGCAGCAGAGTTTAGATGGGGTTGTGGTGAAGAAGAGGAATAGGCAGAAGCTTGATGAGGAGATTACTAACATTAACCCCTCACCTCATGGTGAGGCGGAATCAATTGCTGTTCAGAGTGATGTGCGTAATGGGGTTCAGTTGATTGGAGTTCCCGAGGCGCTTGAGCACAATTCGGGGTTGCTGGGGAATCAAGAAGGAATGACAAGTGGGAGGAGTTTGGAGAGAAGGAAAAGGGGGAGAGGCAAAAGTTCTTTTGCAGGACATAGTGCTCTTGCTGTTAGTAGTGGTGCTGCATTAGGTTCTCGAAAGGTGAACAATTTTGTTCATGAGGCAATTGGAAGGTTTTTGTATGATATTGGGGCGCCTCCAGATGCAGTGAACTCTGCGTATTTCCAACCGATGATTGATGCAATTGCTTCAGGTGGTTCAGGGGTTGTGCCTCCTACGTACCATGATCTTCGTAGTTGGATATTGAAGAATTCGGTTGAAGAAGTGAGGAACAATATTGATAAACATAGGGAAACATGGGGAAGAACTGGTTGTTCAGTCTTGGTCGATCAGTGGAACACGGAGTTAGGTAAGGTTTTGCTAAGTTTTTTGGTGTACTGTCCTGAAGGAACAGTTTTTTGGGAATCTGTGGATGCATCAGACATTATAAATTCCTCGGGTGCCCTTTACGAACTGCTTAGGAGAGTGGTAGAAGAAGTTGGAGTAAAAGATGTGCTGCAAGTGATTACTAGTGGTGAAGAGCAATATATGGTTGCAGGGAGAAGGTTGACTGATACTTTCCCTACGCTATATTGGACTCCGTGTGCAGCTCGGTGCTTAGATTTAATACTCGAAGATTTTGGTAACATTGAGTGGATAAATACGGTCATTGAACAAGCAAGATCCATTACAAAGTTTGTGTACAATCATAGTTCAGTGTTGAATATGGTCAGAAGGTCTACTTTTGGCAATGATATAGTAGAACCAGGCGCCACTCACTTCGCTACAAACTTTACAACGTTAAAACGACTGGTTGATCTAAAACACTGTTTACAGGTTATGGTTACTTCACAGGAGTGGATGGACTCCCTATATTCAAAGGAACCGGGGGCACTGGAGATGTTAGATCTTATTAGTAATCAGTCATTTTGGTCCTCATCCATCCTGATTGTTCGTCTGACAAATCCTCTCTTGCGAGTTTTGAGAATGGTTGGTAGTGAGAAGAGGCCTGCAATGGGATACGTGTATGCTGGAATGTATCGGGCAAAAGAAACAATTAAGAAAGAACTCGTTAAGAGAGAGGAGTACATGGTATACTGGAATATCATAGATCAACGATGGGAACAGCAGTGGCATTCTCCTCTTCATGCTGCAGGCTTCTACCTTAACCCCAAAATATTTTATAGTATCGAAGGAGATATGCATAGTGATATCCTCTCGGGTATGTTTGATTGCATCGAGAGATTGGTTCCTGATACAAAAGTCCAAGATAAAATCATCAAAGAGCTAAATTTGTACAAGAGTGCTGCTGGAGATTTTCGGAGGAAGATGGCAATTAGGGCTAGAGACACTCTGCTTCCTGGTGAGGGCCTAATCTTTTTTATTGTTTTGTTATTTGTCATGACTTAGCTCGCAGTGCTTTAAGTACTAGCACATTCGAATAAGCCATTCGATATGCATTCGTGCATGCTAAGTCAGATAAATATTGCTGTTCCAATTCAAGTAGTATATACTATATGACCATTTAAGCATTTTTATATATTAGATCAATTCAAGCCTTCGATTTTGTTTACTCCCGGTAAAGATGGAAGCTCTTTAATCTTTTGGGTGTATTAACCATGATGCCGAAATTAGCTTTCATGCACATATTGCAAGTATTCTTGGAACAGAAACTGACATCATTGTATTCTGTTTTTCGTAGTTGAACCTCTTTCTCATGTTTAGCTAATTTTATCCACAATGTACTTGTCTTAGCTGAATGGTGGTCAACATACGGAGGAGGTTGCCCAAATTTGACGCGCTTGGCAATCCGAATTCTCAGTCAAACTTGCAGTTCGATTGGGTGCAGGCGAAATGAGATTCCTTTTGAGAAAGCACACAACACAAGGAACTGCCTTGAGCGTCAACGTCTCAGTGACCTTGTCTTTGTTCAGTACAACTTGCGACTGAAAGAAATGTAAGCACAAAGCAATACTGTATGGAATTAAGAATGGCGGTTTAAAAATAATGGGGAGAAATTCCTTTCCTTTCGCTAATAATAATTTTTGTTTTCGTGCAGGGTTGGTAAGAACAGCAGACAAGATGTTATGGATCCCATATCATTTGAAAACATTAGCATGACAGAAGACTGGGTTACCGGGAAGGACATGTGCTTAGATGACAATGGGAGTTCAGATTGGATGGAACTCGATTCAACCTCTTCCAGCACAATGCTTTTAGGGCCGTCAAATGATGATGCCGATGACTTGGGCTCTGGTAATTTTATACTTGGATGTGGAGAGTCGCTAAAAATCAAATGAGCTTTGTTCTTAATCACATTGTACACTGATTAACCTTGGTCTATGTATGCAGGGTTTTACGATTATGAGATCTTTAGTATAGCGAAAGACAGTGAAGAGGAAAATGTTGAAGACAAGGTAGAAAATCATTAGAGCCTTATCCACGAGTCAGTTATCGACATCAAGGACCCGTGGTTACGAATCATCGCCTTGTTCCTTGCAACCGAGCAGAGGAAGATGTAGTGAAGTAGATGTCCACACACAGGTAGTTTTCATTTTAGAGAGTAGTGCATTGTAGTAGCTGATAATTGGAAGCAGATAGTTTGTAGCAATTAAAATGTTGTTAGAAAGATGAAGTTTTCCAATCTAGTCCTCGTCCATTGATTTGTTATCACAGATGAAAAGTAAAAATATTAGAAAATTTGTTCACTCTCTTGGGTAAATTTAAAATTAAGCTGGTTTTATATGTGCTATGTTTCATACTACCAGTTGCTTTGAGATTGAAGGAGAAATGGGTTTTTCTACAATACACCAGTGTACGAGGTGATTCCAATTAACGCAGCGGAACAATAAGAACACGACCTCTGAAATCCACCAGATTGATAAAAGACACAAAGTTTAATTGATATGTCCTGAAAATTACGGCAGAGAACTAGCCTATTTACTGCCATCAAATCCTAATCCTTCTAGGGAGCATAAAAGCTAAGTTCTAATTAACAAGAAAATAGAATTCCTAAAACATAAAAAATAAAAAAAAAACCAGAAAACCAAATCGGAAAAAGAAAAACTAAATTAAATACTATTGCTAGTAGGATAAATAAATCCTAATCAGGATTTTGCCCCTACGTCATGATATTGTCAAAATTATTTAGCCATGTAAATTCAGCGTCTAATACACTGGTGCATTGTAAAATTTTTGAAGAAGACGACGTCCTTTTGGACTTGAAAATATTGGATATTGCAGCTGCCTTATGGTATTTAGAGAAAATGATAATAAATCTTCCTTGTTTGAATTAGAATTTCATTGCAAAGATAGGAGTCTACAGCCCTTCATTATTTACATTACGAACGTACTTTTTACGCTACATTAACCGACTCGTTCAATTTCCGCGGCCTGCAACGAGAAGGAAACCAATTTACTTTTCACTCTAACATTTATCTGCTCACTTGTAACGCGATGCGCCTCCCTGCTTATTTGTAACGCAACGCGCCTCCCTGTTTACTTGTAACGCGACGCGCCTCCCCACTCGTATTAATATCACTTGCCTTCTCCCGGTTCTGACATTAGAGGGATTTCAAACCCCTCTCTTTCTCTGCGTCTTCAAACCCTTCTCCGTCGCTTTCAGCCGTTTTCGATCTCAAAACTCTCTCTGCGGGTTACTTCCTCCTTCGAAGTAGCACTGAGTTTGATTGCGGAATCGTAAGAAGAGAAGATGTTGGGTTCTTCTGCTAATCCTTTTGGGCAGTCATCTAGCAGCCCGTTTGGGTCCCAATCGGTATTTGGGCAGACTTGCTGCACAAGTAACAATCCTTTTGCTTCCAAGCCTTCTGGTTTTGGCTCTCAAACAGGGAGTTCCATGTTTGGAGGAACTTCAACTGGTGTCTTTGGCGCGCAAACCGGGAGTTCCATGTTTGGAGGAACTTCAACTGGTGTATTTGGCGCAACTCAAGCTTCTTCACCTTTTCCTTCCTCCACAACCTTCGGTGCTGCATCGATATCCTCACCAGCTTTTGGAAATAGTAATACAAGGCCTGCTTTTGGAGGAACTTCAACTTCTAGTCCTCCATCATCACCTTTCGGTGGTTCATCGGGTTTTAGTCAGAAGCCTGCGTTTGGAGCATTTGGTGCTACCACCACCCCAGCCTTTGGTGCTACTACCACCCCGGCCCCGGCTTTTGGTATTACGAGTACCCCAGCCTTTGAGGAGTTTTAACCACCCTCTTTTGGTGCTACCACCCCCGCTTTTGGTGTTACAAGCACCCGCTTTTGGTGCTACAAGCACCCCATCCTTTGGGTTACCACCACCCCTGCTTTTGGTGCTACCACCACCCCAGCCTTTGGTGCTACAAGTAGTCCAGCATTTGGTGCTACCACCACCCCCGCTTTTGGTGTTACAAGCACCCCAGCTTTTGGAACTACAAGTAACCCGCCAGCCTTTGGCACAACACGGCCTACGTCTGGAAGCACAGGAGCATTTGGGGCTTCAAGCACCCTGGGCCCTTTTGGTCCAACAATCTCTAATCCGTCAAGCTCTGCTCCGGCTGCTACAAGTACAACTTTTACATTCAATCCCACAACTCCAGCTGCAGCACAGACAGGTGGTACAAGCAGCCAAATGGGTTTTACTGATCAAGCAGCTCCGCCGCCATCTTTTTATGCGCCTTTCCCATCTCTGCCAATTCAGAAAAACTATGGACAGTTTCCTGCTACTCAAAGCTCTGCAGCTGTACAACCAGTACAACCAGTACCTGCTACAAATCCATTTGGAACACTCCCTCCAATGCCTCGGCTGTCAATTGGTCGTGGTGGAAGAATTCAATATGGAATTTAGAGTATCACATTGGTCGCGGTGGAAGGATCCCTTTCTTTATTTAATTAGAAGAAGCAGATAGTTTTTAGCAATTTAAATCTTGTTAGAAAGATGATCTATGTTCCCATCCAGTGACCTGGTTTTCACAGATGATGAAATGTAAAAGTGTTCCAAAATTAATAGAGAGATGAATTTGTTTACTTTTATCTTGGGTAAATATTTAAAGTTAAGCTGGTTTTTATTTTATATGTTCTAGTGTTTTATGAAAGGGTAAACTGCCGTTTGACCCCCTGAACTATTACTCCAGTTGAAATTGGCCCCCTGAACTATTTTTTTTGGTAAATTAACCTCCTGAACTATTTGAAATCAGCCAATTAACCCCTCACCGTCAGATTCAACGAAATTTCATCCACTTTGCTGTCAAATACTAACACAAGTCGTATTTTAATTGGTAGATATAGCTGACATTCTAACGAATTAACAGCAAATTGGATGGAATCTAGCGGTAGGGGGTAAATCTACTAATTTAGGAAAGTTTAAGGGGTTAATTTACCAAAAAAATAATTCAAGGGGTCAATCTCAACTAAAGTGATAGTTCAGGGGGTCAAACGGCAGTTTACTTTTTATGAAATTAAGTGTGCAAGCTCTTCTCGTGTTTTATATGTTCTAAAGTTAAGCTGGTTTTTATTTTATGTACTTTTATAGAACCTTGAACATAGAACCTCGAATGAGAATCGAATATAGAACCTCCTCCTCAAGTGAGAATCGAACACAAAATGAATTTCAAAGATGAAAGAGGAAGCATCATGTACCATAATATTTACAAGTTACAACCCAACAAGGTGTGGTGTGTCACAAAAATCAAGTTTACATCAACACAGATATACCAGCATAACTATAGTTATACCAAAGAAAAACAAAAAAGCAAAATACAAAAGGGAAACGAGGGGATTGTCACTCTATATCGGAAAAACTTGGGTGTAGCCGGGATTTTCCGCCCTGCCTCTATCTCTGACTTAATGTGAGAGATAGAGACCAAGGCGATAAATTTCCTGTTACATGCTAGAATCCCCGCTATCTTGGGTACCTACCACTACCACCTCTACGACTACCGGATATTGAAGGAGGTGAGCTAGAGCCGCCTTCAAAATCAACATCCGCATCATCACAAGACCAAGCACTTGCCTTCTCAAAACATGATGATGTGGGATAAGAATGCACATAATCCTCAAATTCGCCACCCGTCCCACCACCATCGCTACTGCCCTTCTTCCCATCATAAGCCCCGGGAGACGCCACTGTGTCCGGCAGCACCGCCTCGCCCTCCAAGTACCTCACCACCTGCCTCATTGTGGGCCTTGCCTTGGGGGAGTTATTCGAACACATCAGCCCTAGCTTCAGCACCACCACAGCCTCCAGGTCATCAAACACACCCCCCAATCTGGGGTCCACAACCTCAAGAATTGCACCGGCCATCCACTTGTCCCAAACCCAATCAACCAAAATCAGCTCCTCCGGCAGGGCCTTTGGCTCAATTGGTCTCCTCCCACACACCAGCTCTAGCAGCAGAGCACCAAGAGCAAACACATCCGAGCTCGGAGTCGGTTTTCCGGTCCGAGTCAACTCGGGAGCGAGGTAACCCAGTGTGCCTACAACCCTAGTTGTTGTAGGGTTTGACCCATGCTCGTATAATTTAGCAAGACCGAAATCTCCAAGCCTTCCATTCATCTCAGAATCCAAAAGCACATTGCCTGCTTTTATGTCCCTATGAATCACAGTTTGCTCCCAACCTTCATGCAAATACAATAAGCCAGAAGCTACATTTTGAGCTATCTTGAACCTCCGTTCCCAGCTCAAAATTGCTTTTGGCTTCTCAAACAAGTACTTATCCAAGCTTCCATTAGGCATAAAATCATACACAAGCAACAAGTCGCCACGCCGGCGACACCACCCCAACAACTGCACTAAATTCCTGTGCCTGAGACGCCCAATGGTGGCGATTTCCGACACGAATTCCTGCAAACCCTGCTTCGACTCATGCGAAATTCGCTTAACCGCCACTTGGGTTTCCGAATTCGGCAATGTTCCTTTGTAAACCTTACCAAATCCACCAAATCCGATCACCTCTTTGTCCCTGAACCCTCTGGTGGCCTGCTTCAGCTCATTGTATCTGAATCTATGAGGCCCAATGTCGAGCTCCCACGGCTCGATCACTTCAGCGTTCTTGATCCTGTGAACTATGTAGAAGCCCAATCCGACGGCCGAGATCACGAGCACAAGAACCGAAACAGAAACGCCAATGATCAAAGCCGGTGATTGCTTCTTTTTCGGGCCGGGAAGTTTAGGCAGAGCTTCTAAATTCAGAGACTTGGCCTCTCCGTTCATCTTAAAGCTCCAACCGGAGACGTAGTGGGAGCTGGCGAGCAACCCGGTCGAAGCAGAGAACCCAACGTACATAAAATCTTCCAAAATTGGAGAAAGATCGACATCGAATGTTAAAATTGGGGATCTGGGTTTGATCGAATTAGGTGAAAGCATGACAGTCACTTGATTTTTCACCGAATCGTAATCGACCCAAGCCTGGATCGGCAGCCCACTCTTGAGATTGAGGTCCTGTTTCATCGAATTTCCACCGGTGAAAAACCCGGCCGGGGTCGATTTGTTGGAGGCCAGGCTGTTGATATCGATCCCGACATGGTTGTCGTTGATGTCCCCGAACTCGAAGTCCTGCACGGTGTCGAATTCGACGGCGAAGATGTGGTTAGAGAAGTTGCCGACAACGGTAGCGTTGAGGATGCCGAGGTACTGGCTGGGAAGGGACCCCGGTAGCGATTTCGACGGCGAGATTATGAAGGCGAGGCCGTGGCCGCCGAGCTTTGGGTACTCCGGGACGATGGTGAAGGCGAAGGAGGTGGAGAAGGAGAAGGCTTTGCCGTCGGTGGAGTTCTTGAATCGGATTGGGGCGGAGTAGAAGGCGTGGCCGAGGACTCTGAGAGTGTCGTTTGTGAGCTTTAGCATGCCGCTTGGCTCGATTGATGCGACGCCGTTTAAGCTCATGTTGGTGCCGTTGGCAACGCCATTGAAGCCGTTGAAGTGGAGCTCTTGGTCGAGCTGGGTTTTTGCTGGGTTTGGGAGGAAGAGGAGGAAAACCCAGTAAAGTATGAATCTTTGGCATGCCATAGGACGTAAAGTTCGAGTCTTTGCTGGGTTTTTGTTAACCATATGGCAATAGAGTTTTCAGTATATTGTGCTGGGTGAGCTGGGTATAGTGTCGGTGTACTTGAATTTGTTTTCCATTTTTTCGATTTTTTTAGTGGTTTGCTTGGATGATTGTGGTGGAGGGAAGGGAAAGAGAAGGAAGCACAGGACTTTGGAGGTGGTGGGTTGGAGAAAAGGATTTTGAGATGAGATTAGAGAGAGAGAAGGATTGAAGGCTACTTTTACCCACTTCAGGCCATTTGGAAAATGGAACCAGACATGGTTATTGTAGATTCACTTTCCAGAACTTTCTTTTTGAGTTTGGTATGCGGAAATCGAACTCACGCCGCGCCAGGATGTACATACATTATTATTTTCTGCCATTACAGTAAAACGTGATCTGCAAATTCGTGGTTTTTGTCAAATTCTGCACGTGGTTTTGAGCTTTTCATGCATGTGCATATGTATGAGATTCTGTTTGCGATTGCTCTCTCTTTTAAAGGAATAAACTTGGATTCAGCAGCTATTTCTACTTACACTCAATTTCGTGTGAACACGTATCTAAATTTTGATTTTTTAATTAAAATTAGACACGTATTCACACGAAATTGGGTATAAACAAGAGTAACTGTTAAATTTTCAGCAGCCAAGTTTTGTTCTCTTTCAAATATCGTTTGCTTTACAAATTTATAAATGTCAAATCATGCATAAAATTCATTTGACTTCGCGTTGCATGTATCAGGTAAATTTAGTTGCTTTTAAGGTTATAATAATTTTAGAAAAATTGTTGTTATTAACACTTGAGAAATGTCATCATGCATTCGTTTATTCTTTAATTTTTATATTACAAAATAACTGGCGATGAAAATTTTAGAGTGCAAATAGCAAATTCCTAATATGCAAATCAACCGACAAACTTTAATTATTTGAAAGCACATGATAAATTAAATGCACATGATTTAGAGAGTTCATTCATGCAACTAAGGTTATATGTGCTTGATCGCTTCTTTCCTCAATGAAAAATTTCTCATATGTGGAATCATATGCACAATTTACATTTAACTTTGTGTTACACATACCATGTAAATTTGACTGCTTTTACGTTTATAATAATTTCAACATTAGAATGTCTAAGCATGTAACTTCGTTTATACCAAAAGAGTACGTACAAATTCATCATTACTCAGGTGAAAACTTTTTATATAACTTTATCATGGAGATTATTAAGTTGCCAGATTACGATATCATAAAGTCGACCGCCATATATTGTAAGCTGGCTGCATGGAATAATTCACACAAGACCAATTCCTATTGGGTGATTAATCTACAAGTCTCTTCACATTTACAAAAATATCCTCCCAATAATCTCAACTCATGGCAGACTCTTAAGTTTAACCGACTCTACCATGTAATTGAGAGTGTGTTATCCTATTAGTATTTTTTCTAATTCTGTGAAAGGAAAGATACTAGTAATTAAGAAGATGTACTTCTCGACTTCAGTATGTAGTATTATCTTAAAGTTTCTCTAAATTTTTTTGAATTATAATATGTGTCAATTAACGCTTGTTTCAGTAGTATTTATTTGAATTTGAATTCCCTCTCCCCACAAATAAAAGAATAGATTAGGACTATGAAATACTGACTGTGAATTAATCAACATAGACATATAAGCTACTTTCCAAAAAAGAAAAAAAGAAATTGCATATAATGGGTCCAACTTCAGTGGTACGTACCATTGAATGGTACGTACTCTTAAATGGTTAAGATTCATTTGGGGCCCACTGCAAATTAATCTGAACCATTCAATAGTCGTACCATTGAATAGTACGTACCATTCAAGATTTTTTCGCATATAATGCCATTTCATTAATATTGTGGGTTGTTCCTATCGATCAATTGCTACATGTAGGTCACTTATTTTGTCCTGTCGAACTGCAATATAATAATATAGGACAACTTACAAATAAAAACAAGTATAATATTAATAGGACACCACAAATTCACAAAACGATGTTTGATATTGTCCACTGTGAAATTAAATAAAACCACTCGTTAATTTGTTTCACATGTTTATTTCATGGTGGCGCACTATCGCGCATGCTCTTTTATTTCTCGTTTATGTGTTCGAATAAATAAAAGGAATAAAGCATTTGTTTTCGTATTTTTGTGTACAAAAATAAGGAGGATAGTTCAGTTAGAGATTCAGAATGACTTTTGCGAATTACGATTAATTATAAGTTTTACGAGAGAATAACAAAAGAAGATGATATCAGTTTTGGTAGCTGTAAAACTAGAGTTGGCGATATTATGCAAATTAGGGTTAGAGCATGTGTAGTTTGATAGTATTTAGACGTGAAATATCGATTATTTTTTAGTACTTGTATGAACTCAATGCCGATACATACTTAACAATTTAAACTAAGTGATCGATCAAAGTTTGATCAAATCCAAATAATTAAATATGTGTTAATATTGAGTATCTTTAAGTACAAAAGAAGCATTGAATATTGATGCACATCCCCATAATGCATTATTAGGTAGACCGCATGACATTGATACCACTAGGGCAAATAAGCCTTCTAAATTTATTTATTTATTTATTTTTGGTCAAAATATTCCATCTAATTAATAATGTATTAAAAAAAAGTACAGAAAGATTCGTTTAGATACAACGAAGAGAAAATATTCTGAATATATACTTGTACATATAGCGATATGTAATACTGAAGTGATGCCCATTGCCCAGCAAAGAATAAAGAATAATAGGTGGCCTGGCCAAGCCAACGACGACCGATGAGAGGAAATAGTTGCCCAGGTGGAACATTCAATAAATGTTTCTTAACCTACTTATAGCTAGCTAGGGGACCAGGGTTAAGATTTTGTGGTGCTTTTATGTACTTTTGGTGAATTCATGCATGGTTAAAATTCTTTTCCACCACCCAACAAAACCGACCATGCTGCGGTGTTCCAACAAATTGAGAGACATTTATGCATTGACCCCTCAGACAAAGTAGAAATTAAAAGTCACGAGATCAAATAAAATTTTTTTTTTCTGGTGCTTAGGGTTATGAAGGCTATATGTAGTTCTTCTTGGATATGCTTAGTTCTTTAAAAATTAATATTTAAAAAAAAAAATTTAGAGCTAAATTTTTCCATCTTCAACTATATTTTATTACATTTTGAGACCAAAATTAGTTTGTTCTAAGGCCAAACTTAGCATGATTCTTTTAGTCCGATTCCTTTTAACTCTTTAGTTGAAGATTGATTTTGTCAATTTTAGAACTAAATGTGGCCTATAGCCCTGACTGAAGATGACCTTAAATACAAAAACTAAACCAAGTCATGAAATTCATTTTGGAATGATAAATCCATCTATAGTAGTTTATTTTTTATACCATGCATCTATAATAGTATCATAGTCTCGCTTAATATGTGTCAAATCCGTTGATTTTTTATGCTTAAAAAAGTTTGAGAGTGAAATGCTATGCGTCCTACATATAATCTTACTCTGAATAGCTAATATCAGGCAATTTTATTTTTACTAAAAGACGCTTAACATTATAAACAAAGAAAAGAAGATCAATTATTCTCTTTATTCTCAACTAGGACAGGTCCATCCACAAGGCAGATAGATACTCGTATTCCCCCCCACCAAACTCATTCATCATGGATATGGAGATAAGGTCCAATCAACACGAGTTGATGTTGAATTCAAGAAAACGCTAAGGAATCTTTTATTTTCTTCTCGACGTATGTCTGCAGTGTTCCTCCTTGAAATCCCATTTTATTTTGGTTTTGCATTTCCAGTGCCATGGTCGTAATTGGATTACTAGGTTGAATACTTTAACAAAACTTAATATGGCCAATGAGCTCAACTACTGTATACTTGCCGCCCTGACGACATCTTACGTCATTGAGATGCCATACAGTATAGAGAAAATACTAATGATTTTCGCATTCTCTTTTTTATCTTTTTGTATTTGTTCACTTGTTCTATGCTTTGACATTTTTTTGTTTACTTGATTTCTAAACCGCAAATGAATTAAATAGGTGTGTGAAAACCGACACCCCAACAAAACTACTTTAATTAAGCTCAATTTGGCCTCGCGTATTGTGAGGGATCATGAAATGATTGATCAGCGCCTCAACCAATAAATATAATCTCTATCAAACTAATCGGTCGGATTTTCTTAGAATACACAGATGCCTCTAACATTGAACAATCTTCTCCTGTTTATTTTGTTAGTGGAGATTTCTGGTCTCAACCTGAAGCTGCTAGGAAAACTTCTCATGCGGTCCCCCAAAATATGATTTAATTAGAGTTGTAATTCTTATACTTTCATTTTTTTTTTTTCATTTTGCACCCTTCTCTTGTTTGTGTTCCTTAATTTTTCGTTGATTGATTCAATCTTAATGCTCTTTTTTTTCTTTCAAAAATACTCAAATCAATATTAAGGCTAAATAAATATGAAGTGCTTGTGAGTAAAATAAGAGTGCGAAATTCATTTCTTCACAGTTACGAAGTCAACAACTGCTCGAAAATGCGGGTTGTTCTCTTGTGCTATTATTATATGGCCTTGTTTGACGAAAAAGACACACTGTTTGCCTACTCAGCATGACTTGTTTCTTGATATATCCATTTGATTTGAGAACCAAGTAGAAGCAGAACTAATTTGAATATGATGTTCGCGTTTCAGATGTAATTAAAATAGTAGTGTTAAATTAATTAATTAATATACTATGTGAAATAAAAAGCTTTTTTTTTTTTTGTCAAACGTGAAATAAAAAGTTAATTAAAATACATAGAACATGTCTCAATCTAGAAAGTTTGCCTTGAAAGACAATAATGGGTTACTCCATCGTCGGCTCTAAACCATAATCATGAGCACATACCTAAGGCCAGATGTGAGCTTCTACCCCCTCGACTTCTTAGATGTAAGCTGGAGCTTTCAAATTGTTGAGCATATTCAATTTTAAATTATTTTCAAGAAATTCTTAAACCTGGAAGTTTTAACATCTTCTAGAAAAATTCAGAATTTTTTTAATCGTAATAGATGTTGAAATCCTAAAAACTTTTGGACCGAAATTGAGAGAAAATTTTCATTGCGAAAGTTTGGATTGAAAACAGATTTCCCTTCTGACCAAAAAAAGAAAATAGAGTTCTCTAATTTCGATTCTTTCGAAAATCCGGCCTAGCTTTAATCAACCATATGGTCTTACACGTTAAGTGTAAAATCTGGATAAACAATGGTGTCAAATAGTTAAATTAATTTAAAGCATCTCCAATAAAGAATACAAATTTGAGATGCAAAAACTATATTTACATCTTATTTTATACTTACCGAAGATCAAGACAATTTCTTTCAAATCCTTTAAAATTTGAGTTCTACTCTAATGGGAAAATATGTAAATTTAATATCTCATTTAATTTTCTCTCTTTGATTGACGGGACCCACCACCTAAAGATATAAAAAAATACATATAGGTTTTTATTTACATTTTCCGGTCAGGATGTATATTTTACATGAATCCTGAGTCTCTATATTTAACATTGGTTCATTTACACGCAATTAACAAAATCTTAACTATTGGATTAATCTAATGATTTGTATCAATCCACGTCATCAAAATTGTATTACACCATTTGCACCATATCTCATCTCTTCCTCCTGTATGTTTCCTCGCCCTTCTTTCTTTCATGCGACTTTTCCATTTGACATATCCTAAAGTTTTTCAATCTCAATTTCACATGCCAAAAATCTCAATCAGTGTTTCAATTATCTCTCCCCATTTTTTTCAATCTGAAATTCATAGGCCAAAAATGCCATAGAGAAATTAAGGGGAAAAAAAATATGGAGTTGGAAAGCTGTTTTGGATTTATTGGTTTCAATATATAATTTTGGAACAAGATGAAGAGATAAAGCAAACTAAATTTAGTTTTATACCTACATAATTGCTGCAAAGAGTTCTGATAAAAACGGAAGAGTGAGAAAGGTGAAATGGAAAAATAGGAAAAGAAGGAAGACGTCTGAAGAGGTAAAATGGTGGGATTATTCATCACTGTTCGGATTTCAAAACGTGGACATGACTATTAATTGGTTAAGATTGGATTTTAATCTAATGGAGGCCATGATTATTCATGGGTTTATGATATTCCAGGTTTTGATTAGTACGAATATCATATGAAGTACAGAAGCCGAAATGGCGCAGGAGATCGAACATGAGAGATGGAATATGGTGCAAATGGTGTAATCACTAGTAGAAAAAAGTACTTGGGTGACAAAACAGATTTCGTCGTGCAAGGCCTCTTTTCGTCGCCTAAACATTTGCGCGACTATTAATTCGTCGCCCCATATTCGTCGCGCAAAGCCCGTGGAGCAAGCATTTGCGCGACGAAGAAAATACATTCGTCGCAATAGAGTTCAGGCGACGAATAAATTTTGTCGGGCAAACCTTTAGACAATGAAAGTCCTTCATTGCCCTAAACTTTCATCGATGAAATATTCAACAATTTTATCGTCGCGCAAAATATTTACAAGTTTAGACGACGGTGTTTGTTTCGTCGCGCAAAATATTTAATAATTTTATTTCAATTTAATTGAATTATTTTAATTTTTCTTCAATTTAATTTTTTTAATTAATTAATTAATTTAATGAATTAATTGGTATTTAAAAGACAATAAAATATAATAAACAATGTAGAAAAACAAATTATATTATATAAAGTAAAAGAAATGTACGTACAAAATAACAATTGAAAATAAATTAAAATCCTAAAACGAAATGGCTATTGAGATGCCGGCGGGAAATATGGTGAGGGAGGGGGCTGGGAACCCGGTGGCTGGAAATCAGATGATGGTGATCTTTTCAGAAGACACACGTGTGACCTGCGCAGACTTCAGCTATCTGTAAAGGCCCCGAGTCTTTTTAAATTTATGGTTAAAACTTGTACTAAAAATTTTACAGAAAAATCGGCAGAACCTTCCCTAAAAGTCTAACATTTCCCATAACCTGCAAACAATAATACAACACATCCACATCCACACAACATTTGCAAAAAATTTGATAATCGTACCAATAGTTGCAACATGTAATCAATTAATTTGAATATGGTAGTAAACGGAAAACAAATATGTAAAAGATTGGGTGTAGGGGTATATTACCTGTCTGCGAGCCCGAGCCCTCGACAGTGGATGTCGCGGGTGCCTGAGCGGGCTGGTCCTCGGGACGATGTCGCCAGTGAGGTCGACGACATTCCGCGGAGAACTCGTATGATTCTTCTCTCACTGATTCTACCTGTCCACTGGATCAGAAGATTTCCGCGGCATTCCGCTTCATTGCACCACCAGGTCCACCTCCAAGGAGAGAGTATAATTCTCCAGTGGCTAAACTTGCCCAGCAGCAGATTAGTCTGGCCCAGGATGCAGATCAACCCTTCTTTTGAATCTCCATCCAGCTAAATCCAGGATCTTTTGTGAGTCCTTTAGCTTGCATGCATTTCCGTATTCTTCTCACTTCATTTCACTTCCCTAAAGCTGCATATACATTTGAGACCAAAACATGATACCCAGTATTATTAGAATTCAATTGAATTATCGATTCTGAGACACGTGCAGCTATATCTGCTTCTCCACTTGCTCGACAAGCACTAAGTAAAGATCCCCATATACTCGCATCTGCCTTCATTGGCATCGAATGGATAAAGTCCTATGCTTGAGCTAATAAGCCACACCGTGAGAGGAGGTCAACTACACAAGCATAGTGTTCGATCCTAGGCTCAATTTTGTAGTCCTTCATCTGGTTGAAGTAAGCCAGACCTTCTTCTACTAAACCTAAATGGCTACAAGAAAATATGACAGCAAGGAAAGCAAGATGATCAGGAAGGACACCTGTTGCTTCCATTTCTGCAAAAGTTCTCACTGCTTTCACTCCGTCACCATATGTCCCATAGGCAGAGATCATGGAAGTCCATGTCACCACATCCTTCTTGTTCATATGCTCAAATACTTGAATGGAGTTTTCCAAACTACCGCAGCTAGAATACATTTCTATTAGTGCATTCCCAACAGGGACATCTGAATGAAATCCTAACCTGAAAATGCACCTATGGATCTCTTTTCCTTGTTGCTTTTTGGCAAGCAAGGAACACACAGGCAATACACCTAACGTGGTGGTTGCATCGGGCATCACTCCCTCATTCCTCATTCTACAAATCATTCTTAACCCTAAACTACAATCGTCGTAGTGAATGCAAGCAGTAATTATAGTATTCCATGTTACTACATCACGAACTTCCATATTCTCAAATACTGGTAGCGAATACTGTATTTTGCCACATTTAGCATATATATCTACAAGAGCGTTGTTGACAATAACATCTAAATTGAATCCCAACTTTTCGGGTAACACTTTTCTAGCTATGTCACTAGAATTTATAGAACTTTAGAGTTTAGAGTACTATTTCATATGATCGTATGATTTAGTTCATAACGCAGGGAAGCGTTTTCTGGATTCGATCCGAACAAAGTTGCGAAAATGGGGGAGAAAGAGATTGCAGAAATAACCTCCAACAAAGAAATAATGCTGGTAGACTGCAAAGTCAGGTGCATTATAGACAATGCCAAATGCATATTGAAGGCAAGCAAGAAAACTAAAACATGATATTAACATTTAATTAGTTGCTAACATTGTACCTAATCTTAATTAATTATCTAAATCAATGCAGATTTTAAGGGAGTTTGGATCTTTCAGCAACGACATGTGGAGTTATGTGAATCACAAACCGGTCATAAATCGATTTAAATCCAAATCCAAACCCAATTCCAATTCCAAATCCAAATTCAAATCCAAATCCAATTCCAATTCCAAATCCAAACCCAGTCATAAACCGATTCAATTCCAAATCCAAATCTCAAATCCTATTCCTCTAAAATCGTACAAAATTCAAACAAAACATTCAAAGTTTCAAACTTACCTCGGCGAATCGATCGAGGTCAGCGAGCTGGGCGCCAGATGATGACGGCCGACGTTGAAAGGAGGGGTATCGACACTAGAGGGCAGCAGCGGCGGCGATATTCAGATTCGGTGACTCGAGAGTGGAGAGGTTGAGAGAGAGCGACTCACCGAGGCTGAGAGATTCAGAGTGAGAGTGAGAGAGAGAAGCTGAGAGAAAGGGTAAGGGAAGGAAGATTGTGGGCGACGAGGCTATGGTAGGTAGCTTTGGGCGAGGAGCTCAGGTTGGTTCGAATTAAGTATGCACATCGAGGAAGAAGAAAGAAGAAAGAATAAGAGAAAAGGCAATAAACCCAAAGGCCTTTTCGCGACGAACTAGTTTCGTCGCTCAAAGTTATCATTTCGTCGCGCAAACTTTTATTAAAAATTTTAAAACCAGCCCAAAATTTTGGTGGCAAATTTTTAGGTTTTAGGCGACGAATTTCGATTTCATTTCGTCACGCAAAGACACTTTAGGCGACGAATCAGTTTTTCGTCACCTAAACCTAAGAAATTTTTTCTACTCCGTTCTTCTTTTGATCTGCTAAAGAATGACTTATTCATTTCTGAATGAAGTAATGTTTGTTCACAATGATCTTGAAGAAGAGGTCTACATATTCAACGATTTAGATTTAAATAAATAAATATCTATGTGTGTTTACAAATTAACAGTTGTACGAAAAATTAACTTACAGTGGAAAATTCATAATAAGTAATTGAGAAGTGGGAAAAATTTGTAAAAAATATACAAACGCTCGTAACAAGAAGGTCTACAACTTTCATTAAGGGGTCATCTCCAAAATTGAACACTATAAACCATGAAGGCTATATTATTTTTTAACCGTTGATTAATGTTTACGTTTACGCTTCTTTATTATATTCGTAATTTGTTTTTTCATCCCGGTTCATTTTTGAAAACATGATCTTTTACTGAATGCAATAAGATGAACGGTTCAGATCGTTTATATTATGTCCCTAAATTTACAATTTAGGGAAATTTGTGTAGGATGTTATAAAGTTTATATAAACTATATAACATCATCACAATTTTCAGTAAACTGTAAATATGGGGACATTCTATCAAAGATCCGAACCGTTCATCTTATTGCTTTCAATAAAAGATCATGTTTTCAAAAAAGAATTGGAATGAAAAAATAAATTACGGATATAATAACTAAGCATAAACGTAAACGTTAATCAACGGTTAAAAAATAATATAGCCTTCATGGTTTCTAGTGTTTTATTTTGGAGATGACCCCTTAACGAAAGTTGTAGACCTTCTCGTTACGAGCATTTGTATATTTTTTACAAATTTTTCCCACTTCTCAATTACTTATTATGAATTTTCCACTGTAAGTTAATTTTTCGTACAACTGTTAATTTGTAAACACACATAGATATTTATTTCTTTAAATCTGAACCGTTGAATATGTAGACCTCTTCTTCAAGATCATTATGAACAAAAATTACTTCATTCAGAAATGAATATGTCATTCTTTAGCAGATCAAAAGAAGAACGGAGTAAATTTCTTAGGTTTAGGCGACGAAAAATTGATTCGTCGCCTAAAGTGTCTTTGCACGGCGAAATGATTCGTTGCCTAAAACCTTTTGCACGACGACTTCATTTCGTCGCCTAAAACCTAATTTTGCATGACGAATCACATTTCGTCGCCTAAAACCTATAAATTTTGCACAACGAAATAATTTGTCGCTCAAGATGTAAATGTAATTGTTTTGTACCTGCTTACAAAACATTTTTTTTTGTAAATGAGGTAATTAATTGTTAGCAAAACATATCTTCATATTTAATAAAATAATTGTCAATCTCAACTTTCATTTATTTTTCAATGTTACAAGTTTATAGTTTTCCGACTTTTGAACCTAGTCTGAATCAGAAACAGAATACACATCGTTGTCGTCACTTTCATCATTTTCTCTTTGTAGTTCAGATTTGGTGCTTACATATGTTCCTCATCATAACTTCATATGTACAACACAAAATAAATTCGTACAAAGTTAATTACTGTTGACTTCATACGTACAACACAACATAAAGTCATGCAAGATATACAAATTATTTGCATACAAAACAATATAAAATAAATCCGCACGTCATATATCAAACTACCATATACATAAAATTTAAATTAATTATCTCAACAACATAAAATGATCAAGAAAATACCTTCAAATTGGTCATCCAACAAAAATCCTATGCAACAAACCTATAAAAAATTAATTAATTTATGTTAATTTTTAATTCAAAAATAATAAAATAATATTAGAAAATAAAAATATTTTCGTCGCCTAAAGTACCTATTTTCGTCGCGTAAAATCACGCTCGTTTTTGGTTTTGCGCAACGACGTATTCGTAGCGCAAGATATTTTAGGCGACGAAACAATTTGTCGCGCACAAATTGGCGCCAAATTCTTCTTTTTCTGCCACTTTTTCCATCTTTTGCACGACAAATGTATCTATTCGTCGCCCATTTCATTTTTAAGCGACGAATGTGTTCGTCGCCTAAATCTTCTGACATTTTAGGCGACGAAACAAGATTTTTGTCGCCTAAAGTCGTCTTGCCCGACAAAATTTCCTCCGTCGCCTAAAATTTTATCGCACAAGCTATTTTTTCTACTAATGAATACAATTTTGCTGACGTGGATTGATACAGATCATTTGATTAATTTAATGATTAATATTTTGTTAAATGCTTGTAAATGCATCAATGCTATATGTAGAGACATATGATCTATTTTACATCTCTCCATTAGAGAGTTGTCCAGTCAACCAAAAATGCAAAATATACATTTCAAGGCATTTTGCATTATTCATCGAAGATACCCTTAGAAGAGATTTCCATGGGAGAAACAATAGAGATAAGGCAGCGCAACATGACTAACTAAACTAACGAAAACAATTGGTGGGAAGAAAGAAGAAAAACACTTATTGAGATTACATAGTGAAATTACAACTTTACAATACAAGATTACATGAGAGAGACACCAATCCAAAATAGGAAGACAACATTATTTTTTTTACCCTAAACAATAAACATCCTCACAAAAGTGCCTCTCTCCTTTCCAAATTATAACCTAAAAAAAAGGACTTAAAATGTGTACAGGCAGGTTCCATCATCACTTCTAGCCGTTGGATCAAAGCTTTCTGCAGTTGGATCAGTACATCCTTCCGGAACTGGAACATTCACTTGCTGCGCTGCTTTGCCAACACAAAGATAAATTACAAAACCTTTAATATATATTTTTTTTGTGAACCCTAATACATTTTGTAAATTTACCAAATCAAGCTAATGGATGCTAACCTCCCACATGGGCTCTCTAAATATCAAGGGATCTAACCGTAGAAAGTTCCTCTATCAATAGCATCTGAGTTGGCATCACCAAGAGCAGCCTCGCTCAAGTACTTATCAGCCAATTGAACTCTCTTCACATTCTCTTGCTCTTGGACAAGCATGTTTCCGTACTCGAGGAGCTTTTCAATTGTCATCTTCGGCTGCTCAAAAGTCGGGGGTCCTTCCTTTGAGTTCACAAGCTTCTTCCCAATGCTGTCCACGCCAACACCTGAAATCCACTTCCTCACTTCATCGTCGTAAACCCTAGCCCTCAAGGCACCAAAGAAATCTGCAAAATCATGACATAGTGTCATAATGACTATCTAATAACATAACATGTTAAATTGTATGATGACATGACATACTATCTGATAATATAACATGTCAGGCTGTTTAAGGTACGTGAGAAACATTTAGCATACCAATAGATTGGCCCGGGAAGGTGTCAACAAGCTTGACAATGTCTTCCTTAGCAACATTGTCACTCCTGAAGATCCCAATGCAGACTCCAATACGATCTTCGCGGGTGGGAGCCCAGTAGAACTTCTCCATACGACCGTCACGAATGAGAGGAGCGTACAATGTTGAGAAATCGTTACCGGTGACAATGATTGGGACACGGGGGTTCTCCTCCTTGTTGTACATACCTGGGAGCTGGACGTTTGTCGGGTTATCAGCAATGTTCATGAGGGTGGCATTCACCATTTGGTTGTTGACAGTGTATTGGGTGGTTCCACCAAGCCGACCAGCTCCTGCATCAAGATCGTTGATGAAGAGTGCACACATTTTACCCTTCTTGATAATGTCAGCCGCTTCACGGTACCTTTGCCTGATCAGCTTCGCGGGTTCTCCTGCGTTTCCACTTTCCAATTCTCCGGCACTCATCATGATAGGGCTGAAAAAATATGATCAAAAAGCTAGGTTGAGCAAGAAGCAAACTTATCTGACCAAGTGACCATAAACTAGTTAGTAACTATTTTTCAGTTTTAAGTTTTATAAAAAATATAAAATTGGAAACCAAAATCAAGCCAAAATTTGAAAACTCACGAACGTAGTTTTCAATTACCAAAAAAATTTCAGTTCTAAAAAAATGAAAGTTACTAAAGAAGAAGTTTTCTGTTTAAATAAAAAAAAGTTGATAACAAAAGCTGAAAACTGAAAAATAAAATAAAATAGTTATCAAACGACCCCTTAGTTACTTAAATTTTCGATGTGTGACATTTCGAGTCTAACACATGAACAATTTAAACTGAGTGCCTTAGAGAACGCCTGACAAATGAACTGACCTGATTCCCATCTTGGCAAAGACAAGCTCACACTGGAAAGATTTACCCTGACCTTTGCCTCCCCAAATACCCAAGATGAGAGGAACCTGCAAACAAAATTAAGTGATGATTTAAGTTAAATTCCTGCAGTTAATATAAATATGGAAGAAACCCATTGTTAAATATTTGATAGTGACATTTACCTTGATGTTAGGAAGGGTCATGTAGTTCTTGGTGATGTGAACAACAAGCTTGTCCATGAAAGCGGGAGCAATATAAAAACCATCCATGTTGTTGTCAAAGTTGTACCTAAATCAAGAACCATCTCGTTACCATCTTGTTAACTGTAAGAACCCGAAACTTAGAAACAACTATATTGGTTGTGGATTTGGGGACGTGACATATTCATAAGAACATATATGACCTATAAACTTACTGGCGAAGCCCCGTGCTGATGTATTCGTAAGAGCTCATGATGGCGAAGTGAGTTCCGTCTCCTTGAGGTGCCTGGAAGAGGGAGTCCACCATACCCTTTCCTCTTGTGATGTCTTGTTGGTCGTCGGAGGTGTCGAAGGCAAGGCCTTTCCATTTGTCCTTGTTGGTCTGCTTTTCTTCTTCCACCTCCGCGACAATCCTGAGGCTCCCGGAGGAAACCTTGGGGTTGGTGAACCTTGAGTTCACTTTCTTCAAGCTGCTTCCCAAAAAGGTTGAGCTTGGGACTGAAGCACTGCTGCTAGAGCCTTTTAGGCTCAGCTGCATTAAAATGTAATCATTAATTAGTTATTACGAACACCTTCCAAACTCACACCCATGTCTAATTATTTTCCTTAATTATAAATTGTTACAATCGTACATACGTATACACGTATGTATGGATGTGTTCTCTTTCCCCAAAATATGAACATAATTAAACTATTTATTATGTTGATTCTTGGTTGTATATATAAAGTTGTACGTAACGAAAATATAATGACTACCAACCACTATTTAGCTTCTAAGCAACTGGTGATTGTGCATACAACACACACAAAATTTAAGGCATAAAAAAGGCGGAAAAGGCATAATACTGCTCTGTTAACAGCTCCAATGGTAGAGACAGCAGTGGCCATGATCTCCGGCGGATTGGACAGTTGTGATCGTGCGTTAATGACAGAGAGGGGGGTGGCACCTGGTTGCCTGCAAGCACAGTATGCTAGCTAGAGTGGTGTTCTGGGGGGGAAAGGAATGAGAACTGGCTTGCACTTATAGTGCTTGTATTTTGAGTGCACAGAATTTGCTATCCTTTGGATTCGGTTGTTGAATGGTTTGAGACCATAGAATCAAGATTGCCTTGATGCCACGTGTCAAACAAAGAGTGCATGGAAACTCAAGATTTCTTGGTGCTTGAGGTTAGTGTGTAAGCTCTCTTCTTCTCCACCAAAAATTAGGCAATTTATTGGCCACAGAAATGAGAATAGAAGAAACTGGATAACCCCATGTCTATTATTGTGGGGTTTTATTTTGTTGTTTTATTGTAATGAAAATGCATGGAGAGATGAGGTGAACCATGAATCAAATGTTTGTGACTGGCAACAGTTTTCATTTCCTTTAAAAAAATAAAAAATTGAATTTGTGGAAGAATTTTAACAAAAATGTTTGTGTTATGCTACGGCCACAAAGTTCAGTCAATCAAAATGTTTAGAGAGTCCAAGGCCTAGATCAGATCATATTGGGCTGGCTATTTTGTTCCTTTGAGCCAGAGTCTTGGCCTCAGAAATCTACACTTATTATAACCTCTTACAGTCCTGGCCGGGCCCATACCTCGAGCCCATCGACCATTTCACTCGTTAACACGACGACATAACACAATTCCATTGTGCAAGTAAAACTCATCAAACTAGTACAAAAGCCCTAATAGTTAGAGGATCTTCCTCTTTAACTATTATTTCTCGGGTTCAAACTCTCTTCCTTTTTTTAATGTTTATTACTGTAAATTATTACTTGTAACAAAAAAAAAATTTAAAAACTCTTCAAACCAGTTAGTAAGAGCATCTCCAATCATGCTCTCTATTTTTAGTTAAATTTTAGCTAAAAAGACTATAAAGTTACTTTAGGAGCTCCTTAAAAAAATTTTACTCCAATCATACGCACTCTCTAGTTTAGGGAGTCATAATGATTGTGGACCAATAGTAATATAATTTTTATTTAAAATATTATTAAAATAGTAATAATTAATTCTAGAAGTTCATTTCTCACTCCCTACATTTAGGAACTCCTGGGAAAATCTATATCTTAGGAGGTGGATAGGGAGTGTGATTGAAGATGGATTTTTTCAAATCCTCTCTAAAATTTAGCTAGGAGCTCATTTAGGGATCCCATTGGAGATGCTCTAACTAAATACGACGGTAACCACTCGTTTACAACCGTTTCACAATATTTTTTTTATAATTTGAACTAACAATTTTAAGGTTATTAATGAAAGATCATCCATGCAAAATTTCATTAAAATTGAAAGTCATTCAATTATCTAGCTGCGTCTTGATAAATAAACAAACAATGCAATTTACAATAATAATTAAAGGGTTAAATGATTTTCAGTTTGAGTAAATTTTTGTAAAGATGATCTATGAATGAGGCCAAAAAAATGAACGGTATAATCATGAGTTCACTTTGTGGAGTAGCCATAAACGAGTGGTTAACGCCGTATTAAGTTACTAATTAGTTAGCGCTTAAGCATGCTTTTATATGCAACCTTTAACTCGTTAATTAACACGACCACACAACTAAATTGCAGAAGTAGAACTCTTCAATCATATGAAGACATATATAGACTATTTCACAGTTTCACTCATTAACACGGCATGAGAAAACCTCTGTTCCATTCTAATCCTGTATATTAATTGGGACTATAAAGGAGAAAACTTATGTTTGTCAGTCACAATACTAATATAAGTATGATTGGTCCTTTTAAAAGTTTTTTCCCTGCCATTTATGGGATAATTAGCCACCTAATTATTAAGATGGTTAGTCACACAACATCAACATGATATTGAAAACAAAAACTAAGACATACACAAATTAAAACAGAAACGTTGTTAAAAAAATTTCTTCAATATTACATTCATGTCTTCCTGAAACCATTTGCTGTTGAATATGCAGGACAAGAAAGAAAACACAGCAAATTAACATATACAAAACCTGGAACAGAGACGTGGGCTAGTCAAACCAATGTGCTCCCCGCTCTACACCTAAGCTTGAATCCCTCTCTCCGTAGTTTAAATTAATTTAGTGTAGAATATCACTTGTATATATACAAATTAAAAATAAAAACATGGAAAAATCGGAAATCACACTTCTTAATCCTCCAGATGACTCACAAAACCACATACTTCCCAATTTTCATGATTCTTTTAACTTTAATACCTTCTTTCTTATGATTAAAAATTCTTAAACACTCTCAAGACTCAGTAGTGTGCTGTGTACTGTGTAGAATTTAAATGAGAAACTGTGATCAACTTGATTACTTGATGACAGCTCAAATTTTTATCAAGAACAGATGGGAAAAAAGGATTCACATGCAGCAGCCCTAAAGCCAGAAACTATGGCATTAGGAACAAACAAGCACAAACAGGACACCAAAAAATGTGAGCTAGGCTAGCAAACCCTAGCTAGCTACCACTGCAGCTGGATAAAACTAAAAAGGATCGATGCATAATTGAGCCATGATAGGGAAAGACACTTTCATCGTTAATCTCGAAACCCGAAAACGGAAAGCTCCCGCCCCACCATCCCCCTCATACATTCCTTTTCTCATGCATCAATTAATTCTCACTCTACTCCAAAAGGAATTTCACAGTTGTGAAATGTGAAATGACAGAAAGCAGAAAAGTTCATGCATTTTGCTGAAAATAGCATTTTGTCCCCCTCCAACTCACTCTCTCATTTGCCCGAATATTTTTGCTTTTATAACCTAGAGCCCTGAAGAAGAAGTTTGACCACTTATTACAACTCCTTGCCAAACAGGAGATAGCTAGGGTTTGTGGGGGGATTGGCAGCTTGCTATTTTTGAAGCTTTTTGTGGTGTTCCAGAGACAAGAACAGTCGTCTTAGCACCGACCCGGCCGGATTAAGTGGCCAACAGCCAACCTGATAATGTAGGATTAAAATATAAACATGGGGACTTAAGACGTGTATTATGGATTTAAAATAAGGTTAATAATGGAGAACTGAGTAGCATAACGACAAGTAGACGCCATGAGTCACAAGCTCTATATCCAATCCCTAAGCTAGGAAACTAGGGTTAATTAATAAGACAATGTGAAAACTAATCTCATTAGTTAAGGAAAGAATGACATAGCAGAAACCCACCAACCCCATCATTTGATTTTGACTCAAGGTATATTATAATTTGCAACAAAGTGTTTTTCGTGAGCTCCTCATGCACTGGCTTATCAACTCGTCGAATGGTTGCCCGAGTAAGTGGGAATAGAGGAAGAATTTCATGGCCATCTACTACTAATGAACTTTTAGTAGAGTAAAATTGTTTAATTACATTAATGAATGTTATGCCAAAGTAGTTCAATTTTTTATATTTGCAGCCCTGAAATTTTGACTAATAATGTGTTTTTTTTTCTTTTACAATTCAATACTCTAAATTACTCTAATTTAGAGAGAGAGATTAATCTCGAATGCGAAGAAGTGGATCTATTGCTTTGGCCAACCGTTATAACCCACATTTGCTACAGGAATAAGATTAATTAAGGTATATCTCTAGAACACCTTAAGTTTATTTTGGGCAAGATATACTTTCCATATATGAGTATAGTTATTGTACTTGTCTCTACTAGATATTCAAGAATAATGTACTAATTAGAGCTATCATCTCTCATTTTTTGAGCCCAACTTATGATGATAATGATTAGGTCTTCCATCAAATACTGGACTACTCATTCTTGAAGATTTTTTAAGAATAAGGACCCTTAATTTAGAGGCATTAATTAATCAGGAAATGCTTACCCAATTTGAGATTAAAAATGTACCCCATAAAGGAGACCCAAAAGAACAATAGCTTTCACTAAAGTGAGGACGTCTCTGTAGAAAACAAAAAGAATACTTCAACTTAAACCCTTTCAAGTTATGGCTATAAAGACTAAATCTAAACTTTGCATATGAACCAGTCAATTTATGGTACCACTTGAAAAAAACCCTTGACACAGATTTATAGTACTAAAAAAGCTTAGGACTATGACAGGATTAGGCTCTTCATGTGGAGCATGCAAATTCCTACGGCGAAAATGCACAAGCGAATGCGTTTTCGCTCCTTACTTCTGCTATGACCAAGCTGCAGACCACTTTGCAGCAGTGCACAGAGTGTTTGGTGCAAGCAATGTGTCCAAGATGCTACTACACTTACCGGTACAAAACCGAAGTGATGCTGCCATCACCATGTCATATGAAGCGCTAGCTCGAATGCGTGATCCTGTGTATGGATGTGTCTCGCAAATCTTTGCACTCCAACAACAGGTTTCCATGCTGCTAATTTACCCCAAACTTCTCACTTGTCAATACATAATTGTGCGCGTCATTTATCCATCAATCTTTCCTTGCAGGTCGCGTACTTACAAGAGGAGATCGAAACTCTTGGGAGCCAAATGGTTAATTTTGCAACTTGCCATCCAAGTAATAGCAACACATTCGTTGATCAGTTGCAAGTATTTTCACAACATGATGCTGTTGACACACAACATATCCAGAATCAATTACCAGAATTACCAATATTTCCACACATAGGAAGTGCAGCTGCCAACCAAGGGTTTAATAGTGAGATGGATATAGAGATGCCTTCTTTACATGAATGGGAAGAAGTGAACTTATTTGGTGATCACTCTACACCAGATCCTTTAAAAAGATTTCTTGAAGGCATGGGGCAAGAAAACTTGGGAAACAATCCATGGCCGAATGAGACTGCTACATGGGCTTTATATTAATTAGCTTTCAGAAAAATGCAGGAGCCAGTTCAATATGATCAGGAGAAAAACTTGGGTGTAACCGGAGATTTATCCCTTTGCCTCTATCTCTCACAATTACGTGAGTGTGAGATAGAGGCAAGGGGATAAATCCTCGGCTTCGCGCTAGAATTCCCATCTAGGAAAAGACAAATTTTCTACTAGTTTGTTTCTTCTCCTTGAGTTTTTGTTAATCTATTCAGGTTCTAAGTCATAGTTGTTGAATTTTCGTAGTTTGAATATGTAAAAATTATCCTTCTACTGTATCAGTTAAGCATCCTACTCTTTATGGTATCTAACCCTATTTTTACCTTTTCCTAGATCATATTCAACACGATACCTTTGTTATGTTTTATAATACCTACGGTAAACTTTTGTAATCAGTTGAGAGTGAGTATAATTAAGGCTGTGTTTGATAATATTTAACTCCTTATGTCTTATGGGAGTGTTGAAAGTGATTTCAACTAACTAATAGAAGCACTTTTTATAGTGTTTGACTAAAACAGATAAAAGTGCTTTATGCAATTAGATGTTATGAGGTTTTTGAGGAAGTACTAATTAGTGCTTCTATAAAACGCAGCTGCAAGTGAACATGCAGAAAGCCCTTACATTTTTATTTTTTTTATTTTTTATTTTTGATTCCTAGCCAAAACGTCACTGTCTGGATAAAGGAAATAAACATGAAATTTAGACACAAATCAGATGGAATTCCTCAGTACTTTCGCAAGAGATTACTGATAATTTTGAATGGAATTTTCAACTCACACTTTTTCTTATGACAAACAATATGATAATTTACACTAAAGTCATCTAAATTGCGAGAGAGTTTGAACCTAAAATGTAACACAGTGAGTTTAAGAGGAAGACCATACGCATCAAAGCAATCCACTACTTATCTACCTTTTAAATGTGTTGATAATTACATCTCATACAAAAGTTAGAAGATGCTTTAATTTATGATAATTCCTTATTTAGTCCCGGGTCAGTACGTACCATTCAATGGTCCGACCATTGAATGGTTCAAGAATTATTTGGGACCCACCGCAAATTAATTTAATATCATTCAATGGCCGGAACATTGAATGATACGTATCACCCAAAAATTTTCCTTTAGTCCCCACTAGTACTACAATATGCCATTCTTACCATCTCATCACAATAAAACAAAATGCTTTAATTTATGATAATTCCTTTTTTGGAAAGTAAATTTGAAGGAAAAAGAGACATCACTATTTACTAGTTAATGATCTTTTATTGGAAAAGTATGTGGTATTTCAATTTTTCTTTATTCAAATTGCAAGTCATCAGTGAGGAAATAACGAATTTTGTATACAGATGGTCTCGTTCGTATCAACGGGTAACAAGGAGTACGCTAAACTGCAAAGGTGAAAACTACAACTTCAATTTTCCCATCTATTACTTTCACCAATGGTGATGTTTTAATGTGGTATATAGTAGTCATTCGGTACTACGGTCTAGTGGTATTTCTCTTCACTTGTAAGTGAGAGGTCTTAGGTTCGAATCTCGTGAATAAGAGTTTGAAACTTTTTTTTTTTTTTATCACCCCTTAGCATAAATATATCGTTGTATACAAAACATGTGGTAAATAGTAAATAAGTGCAATAATCGTCTTTGTTTACATTCCTTCCAAGTTACTTGGCCTGAAAATCAACCTCAAAACCAAGGTCTCCTTTAGTACTCATGATTGTACTATGGGATTGTCGTTAGGAGATTGAGGCCTCGTTTGGCAGCTCGGACTGGACTGACTATTTCAGTCGGATAGGATAATCTGTCATCGGACAGTACTGACTAAATTAGTTGGGCGTTTGGTGCAGTATCGGACTAATATCGACTATTTATACTGTGTTGGCCGGCCCAAGGTGTGTGTGAAGAACACAATTTGTTCTTCATACAAACTCACTCAAATCCTAATCAAATGCCAGAACTACGAAAGGTTTGACCTTCGTAGGAGACGAAGTACGTTGGTAACCTTTAATTTGATTCAAGGTGCAACCACAACTCCTCCAAGCAAAGGTGTTCATCCAAGATGAGATTGAAGGCCCTCTTAGGTATTTAGCCTTTGCTCATGCAAAGAAGATTCTACAAAGGTATAGGATGCTACAACTTACTAATGTGATTTTGAGTTGTGTCTTGGTTCACAATATTTAGGCTTCAAAAGTCATGAGCAAAGTTTTGTTTTTGAGTACTAATATGCTAGCTAAGAGCCTTTAATTTGTTAATATCATGCTTAAGTGTTGCTCAAATGAACTTGTAATTCAAATATTTTCCTTCAAGCTAGACCAAGAGAGTGAGAGGGACGGACCCAACTAATTATACGGAGGTTTTTGGGTGTATAATTAGTCCGGTGTGTGTGGTACTAAATGGTGGGCCCGGTTTAAATAGTCGGGCGACTATTTTAGTACGGAGCGCACCAAACACCCGAGACCGGATTATTAGTACTATCCGGTGCGCTATACGGCGTACCAAACGAGGCCTGAATGGATTGGAATAGCACTAGATCGGATAGGACAATTTTAATAACCGCACAATTTAATATTTTGCATAACATTGGATTAAAGAGCTAGATTAATTGAACAATATAAGTTGCGTTTTGATATCCTAAGTCCGGTCTTCGAGTGCTAGGTCCTAGGTCGGAGTCTCAAGCGCCTAGTTAGGAGATCTTGGGTCCCAAACTTGAGTCCAGAGTCACAAGACTGAGTCTTGAGTACTAACATAAGATTAGATTAAAGATAATCCAACACTACTGCTTGTCCAACCTACCAAATGGTTTACAACTTACATAGAACAAGTGTAATGTCATCATAACGTCCTGTACCAATGTCATGATAGCGATATAGCCGTTTCATAAAAATCTTTCACCTAAACAACTAATTTAATGCTGATTTTTTATTTGTACTATCAGCCTAATCTATTCGAGCATTTCCACCCTTTTTTTTTGCCATGAGAAAGTGCCAGAATCACTCCCACCCATTTTTAGCTGCCCCTCATTTTTGGAGCCCGAACTGGAGGCTAGGCTAATCTGAGCCCAAGCTTAGCCCGCTATCACTGACGTCAGCCACGAGCTTTCTTTTTTTTTGAGTCAAAAGCGTGCGCCACACGCGCCAGGAGGGGGAGTGAGCGACAAGTGCGTCAAGCATGGGACCCGCCACAACGGCTATACCAACAGTACCACGTGGTGCATTCCTAAGCGTCTGATTTCCACCAGTAAAAGTAATCCAACAATCCTTAATTTTTTTTGTTAAAAAAATAGTAAAAAATAAAAAATAGTATAAGAAATAAACAGTGTGAGTTATAAAAATTACCCAAAATATGCATAAATATATTACAGTTCATTTTTACCCTCTAAACGATGTTAAAACGCCGAAATCCATCTTTATTTGTGGCAAAGCAACAAGTTTAATTTGTCTCATCATTCCCTTTTCGGAAAGGTGTTCTGATCTTGAAACGGAATCTGAAAATTTTTAATAACACTATTCACCAAAAATAATTTGTGGACACATGGCACAGTCATATAATTGTATTATAAATTAATCTCATACATTGAATAATTATTAAATAGTTGAATTATAATGAAAATAAAATAATCATTGTAAATAGTAACAACAGTTACCATTCATAATGAATAGAGCCGTAAAAGTAAGATTAATCTTTGTTAAGGCAGTTCTGAATAGTAATCCGCAAGACCCTCTAGAAGCTAAATCCACTAAAATAGGTGGAAATGCTGTACGGACCAAAGTCTATATAATAATGCGACTGAGAGAGAAAAAGTTGGGCTGAATAAGATGATTTCATACCGAAGGCCATTATTTTTCTTGTCTCACTCGAACTAGGTCCAACCTGTTGACCAAAAAAGAACTAGGTCCAACCTACCCTTGGAAAAAAAGAGGACACAAACTTGTTGGGCAGCCCAAAAATGGGTCCAACCAAACCCACTTGTGTCAACTTCTCAAACCTGGTGGTGGCCTGACCCACCCACCAGGGACCCACACTTTTTTGGGATACTCAACCAACGTGTTGAGGTAGGCAAGAATCTATGCCGACTCTCTTCTATTGCGGTTTATGTGAATTTTATTTACGCGAATCATATAATATTGTTATTGTAATAGTGTGAATTTAATCCATGTAACACTGTTATTGTAATGGTATGGTTAATTATTGTACAGTGCGAATTTGATTTGTACAAACATTATTATTGTAATAGTGATTTTAATGATTGTAGCCCACTTTTCGTAGGTATCAAATTCGCAATCGATGCATCACACTCAAAAATGAATTCTCTTATTGAACTCAAATTGTTATGCCTAATTTGCGAGTTTCATTCATTTTCAAATATCAAACTCAAAATTTTCAAATCGTGGAAGTCCGTCCTTGTACACTCAACTACTAAAAAGGTTGGAAATGCCCAAAACACACAAAGTGAAAAATATAATCACCAAGTGTTGCACGATAATGCACATCGTCCATCTTCTAGGTTACTCTTCAAGACTTTCTGTAGACAAATTAATTAAATTCAAAATTATTTAGTCGTTTAAAAATTATTTAATAAATAAACAACTACAATTTTTAATTAAAGACTAAAATTGTGATAACATTATTTTATTAATAAATAATTTTTTTATAATTAATTTTTATAGAGATAATCTTAAAAAATAGTGTAAAATAAACTATTCCAATCAACTAACATTACAAGATCGTCAAAAAAAAAAAAAAAAGAGAAAAATAGAAAGAGAAGGTCCAAATTGAAGGTTGCTAACATTCCATTCATTCTTATAAATATCGAGTCTTCACACCGACTCATTCATCAGTCCTGTTCTTATAAAGCACACCATTTATTTCCAGCATCTGAAATTCTGTTCAATTCAATTCATGCCAATCATACAAAATTTAAAAAAAATTAAAAAGAAAAAATCATGACACCTGTGCATTTTCGTCAGACAGTACAAATGCAGCACAAGTCAATTGAATTGATGGAGATAATAACAGATCCTTATCCTGTCCCTCTTTTTCAATTTGAGTTACCAACTTGGAGACTAATACTCTTGTTCAACCACCCTTGACCTGGACAAACATTTTCCTCTTTTGGAGGTGGGAAGTGGTTGCAAGAACCAAAAGAGGAAAATACCTCAAGGCGGGATGTCATTGTGATTGTATCTTATGTGAAAGTTAAAACGCATCACAATGTATAATTAGTTTGAGATACCGCTATGTCAAATTTTCCAAATAATGCAAATTGTCTATAGACTATCATACATGACAAATGTAAGAAAATTTTCCATTTTTTTTTCCATCACCTATATGAGTAGATTACCATTTGTTAAAAGTCGGTTGTTAGGGTTTTAATTTCTTTCACAACTTGCTTAAAGAAACAAGTGTCAGGAAACAGTAGAGTGACAAAAACTAAAAGATCTAATTCAAAACAAACACCATCTAAAATTCACCTAAAAATTCTCGCATCCGTTTGCACAATGATCCAAAGTTTCTTGTTACTCACCAAACAACAATACTTAACCAATACTGCAAAAACATGCAAGGAAAACACATGCAATCAAACCGAAGAATTCTCTTAAACAAATGGCATGCAAGCAATTTGCAAACATCGGTGTAGCCAAGTTGGCTAGAGCTCGAATCTCCCTCCCGTAAATTAATTAGAATACCGCTCGAATAAAAGAAACAGGCAAGTAATTTGGATCAATGGAATCTGTGAACTCCTATCATCTCCATGATCCTAAAGTGTCTCCAAACAACTTAATTAAAAGTTATGACACTACATTTTCCTTGGCATATGACTATATGAGCATATCCTTTGTATATAAACAAGATACTCTCATTAATAAAAGAAGAATCAATTATGTAAACAGTTCTCTAAGACCAAATGGAAAGTCCTACCTCAGTCAAATCTGTCGATCGACCCATCAAATCATACAACCCTAACCCTAAAGCCCTGCAAGCATCAAAGCATCCATACCAACTTGCCAGACGAACCTTAATGATATTCCTGTCATCATATCATACAACCCTAAACCCTAAAGCCCTGCAAGCATCAAAGCATCCATACCAACATGACAGATGAACCTCAATGATATTCCTGTCGGAGCATGCACTAAACTGGAAACTCAACTTTCAACTAACTATGCATGAAACGACCATTTTTGGGAAGAGATGCACATGACACAATATGCAGAAGATCATGAACATATTATTTCTAGAGTGCATCAATGGTTGGCATGCATTATTGAATTTATCGGTTGCATACACGCTTAAGAATTCAAGGGAATTTATCGAGTGAACCGGAGACACTAAAGCAACGCATGGAAAGAATCTTGGAAAGCTTACCAATAAGTGAGAATTTTCACAAACAGTTTGCAATGGAAATTTCAAGAGCTCCAAAACCCCTCCATTTCTTGACTATTTTCTTCTTCATTGCCTACACCATCATCAATATATTCTTCCACAGAAGATTAAACGAAAGAACGAGCAAAATACATCCATATGATCCACCGGTTTCGAAACATAGCAATTGAGAAAGAAAAAATAAATAAAACCTAACAACAAAACTAAAGAGATTTGAGATTTAACAAGCAAAAGATATAAACAAAATAGACCTCCTCCTACCTTTGCTTGCTGTGCCTACAAAAGCTGTCAAAACATATTTTTGCACAAAACCAAAAAAGAACAAGTCAGTGATCAAACCAAGCATCTCTCTCTCTCTCTCTCTAAATCTTTGTTGTCTCAGTAAGATGGAGGAGGTCTTGGAGGGGGAGGACCCCAGAAAACATCATGAGGGATCTGACCGCCATTCCCAAGTAAATTCGGAGCCAAATTGTAAACAGCCATTGCACTAGTATTCTCACCCAAACCTTGAGAACCTGAATTTGCTCCTGTCCCTGCCAAATTCACACCTGATTGTTGCTGTTGCTGTTGCTGCTGCTGTTGTTGCTGCAACTGCATTCCTCCGTCTCCACCTTGCTCCTCCTCGAGCGGCAGCCTTTCATATGTCGCGTTTGTGAACGTAGCTGCAATAACCATCACCGGACCAGAAGCCACCAATGCTCCCATCACGGTGCCTCCCACCACCTGCCCCTGGCCGCCTGCCAAGTACACGGTCAGCCCTGTTGCCCCAGGCGGTGATGGGGCGGGTAGGAACGCCCCTGACAACGATAGTATCTCGAACCTTCCGTGCAATGTGATCACTCCACTTGGTGCTGCTGGTTGCCGAAGAGTTACATTAGCAACAATGCCACTACCGCTCAGGACAGAGACGCCTCTATGCCGCCTTTGAGCAAAGGTGGCAATGCTGTCCACAATGTCGCTGCCGCTGCTGATTTCCAAGACGTGGCTTCGGAGAGCGTTGGGGCTCTCTTTAGTGATGACAATAGGCGGTTTGGGTTTGTTTTTGGAACCTGGGGGCCGGCCACGAGGCCTCCGATTGCTGCTCCCAGGCTCGAGGCTGTCGTGGCTGCCGCTACCGGTGTTGGGGCCCTGATCATCGCCTTCCAGATCATTGTTATCCCGGGCGTCTTCGTGGTGTTTGTTCTGCTTGTGAGGGCTCGTGCTGCTGTTGGTCGGAGTGGTGGTGGTGTTGTTTTGGTCGTCGAGTTGTTCCTCGGTGTTCCGGAGGTGGAGAGACGGCGGAGTCGAAGAGATTGAGTCCACATGACCTCCTCCTCCTCCCATGGAAACATTTCCAGCCCACCATCGATTCGCCATGGCCTTCTTCCAATTAAATCTTGTAAAATATATAATACAAAAAAAAACCCAGAAACCAAAATCCAAATCCAAGCAAGAAAGGAAAGAAATCCAAATCCAAGCTCTTGTTTTTACACTCTTTCTATTTTTGGGTGGATAACGACAACCTCCTAGCTTAGCTAATTAAGGAAGGTAAAGATAAAATCTTTATCTTCTCTTTAATATTGCACTCTCTCTCTCTCTCTCTCTCTTTTCTTCTTCTTTGTTTGCTTGCAGGAACAGATTGAAAGATCTCTCTCCAATAAGTAATATAAAATACAATCTCGAAATCCAACAGATAGAATCCAAAAACCTTAACCCTTTTCACAAAACCCACCTAAACCCAATCTCTTATTTTTTACTTGAAAACCCTAAAAGCTAAAAACCCAGAAATATTAGATCCAACAAACCCCATTTAAATTCCAACAACCCTAAACCCCACTTCCTCAAAATCCAAATCTAACCTCAACAATCTTCAAAACCCACCTCGCAAAATAGCCAAAAATTCACATATTTGAGCTCACAACAGTAACATATATATATATACGTGTATGTATGTTATTGGGTACCCACAAAGTGCATGCCTTGTGTTCTTCTCTGAGAAGCCTTTTGAGTTTGAGCAGCTTCTAGCTTTCTTCTTTCTTCCTTGGAGCTTGGTTTGCTTTGCGCTCTCTCTCTCTCTCTCAAGTCTCAATCAATGGGAAATCTTGGGTTGGTTAGTACGAGCAAACTAACCAAAGATTTTGTTTTTGTGGTAGGGGCCTCTTCTCCTCTGTATTTTCAGTTTTATCTCTCTCATATCTCTCTTTCTACTGCAAGACTCTACCTTTTTACCACTTCGGGGGCTGCGGGGGCGTATGTTAAGGGTCCCAACGCTCCCTGGCGTACGATAACAATTCGTGCATCTATCTTTAAAATAAAACTTGTAAAAAAAACAATTAAGGAGAAAAAGAAAAAGGCGGTTTTGCAGAGAGTGCCTGGTCTGGTTTTGCCTGTACAAGTTCCGAGCTTCCAAGTTGAATGAGATTTTATCCTCTGCAGTCATCACCAAGTAGACTCTCCAACCGCAACCAACCACCAAGAAGAAAAACGCATCTTTGCGTATCTGAAATTACCGTTGTGCCCTTCTTAGGTGACGTGGGGGAATTTGATTTGACTGGGGGAGGGCAGGGGTGGTGGAAAAGTGCAGGGGAAGTGTGCAAGGAAGCATAAGAATTGGAGTTTCTCTCTCCTTTTAGAATTTTTACAGACAGAGAGAAAGGAGAGAGGAGAGAGAAAGGAGGGGTGTGGGGTAACGTGCGCATGGAGTAGTGGGAACACGTCATTGTCTGCGAGTCCCGACAAGGTATCAAATGCCAATGTCTGAAAACATCACCGCCAAAAACCGCGCCCCATGACCCATACTTGTTTAAGGCCATCTCCAGGAAACGTTGTCTTCGATTTTGTTTTACTTCTTAAAGAAATTAATATTTTAAAAGAATATTGTTGGTTTAGATTTTTCCATTTCCCAACTATGCGAGTTTAAGAAGTTGCTATATATAGTCAGTCTTCGGCTAAATTTAGCTCTGGTTCATTTTAACATATGCGTTTTGATCATTAGCTGGAGATGAATTTTATACAAATTCAAGCTAAAAATAGTATGTAGCCCTTACATTGCAAATTGTAAGAAAAAAGACCTTGAGTTAGGCGGCTTATCAAATCAAATAACGTTGCATTGTCATTTACTTGCTCATATATATTCACCGTTAATTATTGTCAAGGTGATGTACGAATAATGTCAAAATGTGAGCGCTAATTCAATCATTGAGTAACATAACTGTAATGCGTCCATGATATTAAATGGTCAAACTAACCAATTGGTTCAACTATCTTACTCCAAATTTTAGATATTTAAGATTTAGTTTTGAGTGCACAATTTTTATTTGGATCAAACTTTAATAATACGTATTATTCAATAATATGTATTTTGAATATAATATGTATTTTAAATAATTTAAAATTTATTTAGAGCTCACAATAAATTAATATAAAACTATTCAACGTTTAATTTGACAAAATTAAAGACTCCAACGTCCAAGAAAGTTTTGGTTGCTCACTATAAAAGAAGTTCTTGACGGCACAGATTACAAGTTAAAATAAGTAAAAAATTTGAACCCCCAAATCTCAGCCATCTAAAATTTATAAAACTACATAATACTACTGTTCCATGACTATAAAAAAATACAATAAAAAAATGAAAAAACATTTGCCGTTAGATTAACATCGAACCACAAGTACAGTTTTCAGAGACCATCCATGTATCATAAAAAGACGTGTAATTTTATCGAGTATTTGATTTTTGTTTGCTTTACCAATGTTAAGCCTAGTGCGACAGTCCTAAGCCTAGCTAGTAGCTACTGCGGACAGTCCCAGCTGGTATTGGAAAGTTGATGTGGGCTTATGACCCAACTTTGGCCTGTGCACTCATTGCGACAGCTTTTACCATCTTTAAGGACGTTAGTTTACGGAGAAATTTTATAAAGCGTCTGGTATTTAAACGGAAAAATTTTGAGTGGTACGTACCATTCAATGGTATTAAATAGTACAGATTAATTTACAGTGGGCCCTAAATGAATCTTAACCATTTAATAGTACGTACCATTAAATGGTACGTACTCCTAAAGTTGAACCCGTATTTAAACCAATATTTTACGTGTTATAAATACTACTTGAATATTCGGCATTTAAAAAGTAATTAGTATACTCCTTTACCCTCATTGATATATAATACTTGTGTACTTACTTATCAGTATTCAAGCATTACTGACCATTATGTGGTCCAATAATTTTATGACATCTGTCAATTACAACACTTTATTATCCTTGTAACCAAACGCACACTAATCCTTTCATCCCAAGACCAAACAGTAGTCGTCTTCGAAGTCTGCAAATCTTCCATGCCCATAGCTTAGCGTGGCTTCTTCTTCAGTCCACCTATACCCTCCTCCAACTTCTCTCCTCCAATGACCCCATCCCTCCTCCAACCATTGGTTCAACCGCCGCAGTGAGATTGACGGCGACGAGAAATGCAGATATTGGGATTGATGACGTGGATGCCGCAAAAGTCGGCGGCGGCGAGGATTAGGAATCGTCGATGGTGAAGAACTCGACGTCAGCTTGGAGAGTGAGATCGAGCTCGGCGAGGGTGTGGAGGACGAGACTGGTGAGGATGAGAGTGGAGCCGACAAGGCCGCGGTGATACTTGTTGGAGAGGAAGAAGGTTTCTGTGTTTGGTCACAGGTTTACATGGTGAATTTGTGTTTGGTTACAAAGATTACAAAGTATTCGGATTGACAGATGTCTTAAAATCATTAGACCACACAGACAGTTAGTAATAGTTTGTAAAACTTAGGTACTGGTGCTCTAGTATTGTCTTATTACCTACTTTTCAAACATTGACCCAATTTTGTCAAAAAACAAAACATCGACCCAAATTTACATTTTTAAACATTGACCCAATTTTGTCAAAAAAAAACATCGTCCCAAATTTACATTTTTACCCTTTATGTTTTGTTTTGGATAGTTTCTAACATTGAGGGTCAAATATTAAACCCTTTTTCTCACACGAGATTTTGAAATTGTTTGTGTCGAGTGTTAGACATTTTTATAGACTGCGTATATCGAGAAGTCATCACACTGTCACTGCTAATTGTCCTTTTTGGAATACAAAATATCAATTCAAAGAAATTTTCATGGTGATAATTGTTTTCAATCAATGTGGCGTAAATATGAATTTTACGTCAATTCAAAAATAATTATGTGATTTTCACATCATTAATTTAGCAATATATTACAATACTAAACTGTCATAAAGCATAGATTGATACGGTTTTAATATACAATGATACAATGAAAAAAAAACTGAAATTGGGTTAAAACTAAAGTATTATCACTATGAAATAATGTTTCATGGCTAATGGTAAAAAATCCCATAAAAATATTATACCATACAAAAGGTCATTTTCTCTTGCGCCTTAATTTCCCAACCATTTGATCTACTACTAAGCTTGTAAATAGCAATTAAACTTTCAAGCATTTGAACCCTAAATTGCTCCTTTGGAGTAGCTGGTTAAGTGGATGGAGAAGGGTGAGAAAGTGCAGCTTGTGAACAAGCTCATATTAGAAGCTTAATTGTAGGACACACTAGTTAATCCTCAAATCAGATCATACAGTAAACCTAATCACATCTCAAAAATCCCATTACAAAAACTCCTACTTTGGCACGAAAGATATCAGTGTCCTTACCACCAAAACGTGACTAGACCTTAGTACTAAGTGACGGTCATATGTTTTACTTGGTCTATTTGGTCCCTATCTTTGAAGCAGAATAAATCCATTTCCAGTTTGCTAAATCTCTTTCTATTTCAAATTTTCGAGAGGACTATGTGGTATAGGTACACCGCCAACGTGACATCTCATGTCCATAATATAAAGACACGTGTGGATTTCTCTCTACGTGTGATATGATATGATATAATAGGCACCGGAGGCCACAACGGAAACTAGATAAGGATTTTATCTGCTAAAGCGCTATAACTCGAGATACAAAAACAGATCCTCTGGTTCTGGTAAACACAAACGTATCTCAGAAATCCACTGCAAAATCCCGACGACTATCGCACGAAAAACGGTGATCATATTCCACCAATTCATTGCCCTGAAGAACTTTGCAATTCATCGAACTGAAAATATCAATGCCAAACACGAGCACAAAGAACGGTTCCACGCGGAGTAAAAGTACTACTTAGAACTAGCAATCTCAAGTTCTGTACATTGTTGAACAAATCAAACAAAAATATTTCACCATTCTCCGGCAAGAAATGAATCCTTCCCTTCCAGATTTTCTCGACATAACAAAAAATTGGGGTGTGGGGAGTTAAAAGAAGGGCCTAAGAACCCTACTACGAAACACGACATATATCATATCTTTAGACAACAAAGTTATAGGTGGAGGAGGTAAAGATGAAGACAGTTTTTAAAGGAAGGTGAAGATGATTACTAACATAAAGTTCGATCTGCTCAGGTTTCCCGACCACCAGGTATAGGCTATAGCAGTTCCATCTGTGTTACATCCCGCATCTTGCAGCTCTACGGCCAAAATTAAGAGGTCCTGCCAGAACAAGACCACCTCCCTCTGTACTACTCAATGGTCACGACCATGTGTGCTCACTAATATGCCTTAAAAAAAACCAGATCCGGTTGCAATGACTATACAACATTTTAACCTCCACTGCCGGAACCTTCAGCAACAACAGTTTCAGTTGGAAGTAAAGTGCCCGTTACATCAGAAACTCGTCCTGATTCACCCTGCTTAGTCTCTGACTGCTCTAAAATTGGATCACGGGAAATTTCAGACTGCAAGGATGGAGCAATTTTATTTACATGTAGCCACGTCAACTCCCACAAACTATCATCTCCTACGTCACTTTTCTCCACAAGAACTCCCCTTAAAATCATTACAAGTAAGGTGTTCTTAAGTAGCTCTGGTACTTGGTCCCGTAGCTTCTCACATTTTCTCCCTCCAACTTTCACCTTCATATAATTTTCCATTCGATTGAGAACACCAAGCCATAGTTTGCTGAAGGTTGTTAACTGCGATAGCTCGGGTAGTAGCTCCAGAAAAACTTTGGACAAGAGCTTCAAGGCTAGGATAAGCGTGCCTTCCATGTTGCGGTATTCCTTTGGGGAGTGTCCCTGTGCAATTTCAAGCAAGTCGTCAAGCATTGTGAAGATCGCCACATCAAAGCACTGTAACCAGAGACCATGTGGAAGAGGGATCCCATCCACTCCAGTCAAGCACTTCCGTAACATGGACAAAGCATGGTTCCTGACCTCTTCTCTCTGGTCCAAACAAACTTTTCTCAACCCCTGAACAAGCCGCAACCACATTTGCCCAATATCCTGAGACATTTTCACAGCTTCTTCCTCATTCGTAGATTGCTTAGCGTCACAGGCCCACCTTGCTAAACAATCAACAGAACCCGCCATAAGATCCAGTGCGCACACAGATCGCTCCACCTCTCCAACACGAGACTCAGCAAACCGCCTTGACGCATCAACACAGAGAACATAATTAGCAGGCAACAAGTGAGTTCCTTCAGACATAATGAAGAACAGTGCATCAAACCCAGCCTCCGAAGCTTCTGGGTGCCGAGCAGTAATGGAGAGTAGTGATGTAATTATGCGCCACCCCAATGGTGATCTTATGTGAGAGGCATTTGCTTTCACAAGACGACCGACTTCCTGCGTAATTTGCTCACAATATGCATCGGCAACCCGAGCATCAAGCTTCAAAACAAGTTGCAATGATCGCAATAGTTCATCAGCAAGGTCCTCTTTATAGGGAAGCAGCCGCTGGCAAATCCGAAGAAGTCCAAAAACAGCCTTCTCTACCAGGGCACAAGGCATCACAGTAGACTGAACAATGTTCGATATGTGCTCATACACAATCTCCCAAAGAAGCATAATCCTATCCCTATTATTTAGGGTAATAGCTATCAGCAACTCCAAACAGAAAACTGCAGTATCTTCATCCTCAGGTGAGCTGCTCCCTTTCTGGGGTCGTCCTCCAGCCCAGATCAGTGCCTGTGCAAGCTGTAACAGGGATTTAGCCTGCAGAAACTTGCTCTCTGAAAATATGCCATCAATGTGGCACTTTTGAATTGTCTGAAGGGTGCGCTGATGAGCAGCAAGTTCTTCTTCAGTAGGCTGTGATCTCGGCTCCTCTGTGTCAAGAGATAAGAGCTGACTAAACCGGCCCATCAATCCAGAGGACTTCCTAGGAGTACTCACAGGGGGCATAGGAACAGATGATAGAGAATTGGTTATGGGCTTGCCATGACCTGTGTCAGCAGAAAACTCTGAATCACCAGCTGCTTCACTGGCCACAAAAGCCGACAGAAGACCAAGTTTGTGTAATCTTAAGATACAGTCAAGAACATTTCTCCAGCCTGTGCGAATGTAATCACCATATGTATTGGCAATCGTGAAAACTGTCACAGTTGACATTCTAGCTTTTGTATCATCACCAAAGGCTAAAACCGGTTCCTCATAAGATGATGGGTTTAAAAGGGTTGTAAACTTACAAAGAGACACAACCAGATCGTCGAGCACATCTTCAAGATGATAGCATGCTGCAATCTTTGCAACACATAAAAATCCATCAATGCATGTTTGGTAAATCTCTTCATGTTCTGCATGATCAAATACCACAGAAATGGCAGCAATTGTGGGGCCTGACATTATAGCAAACATATCCAGGTCAAGGTAGGCTCTGGTATCGGATACAATGAATGGAGCATTCTTCTTCGATTTGTGTATTAAATCAATCCAACGGCTTGGGTTCATTTCAGGAAAACCAGCACCTTGTTCTGGAGTTGTGCGGATCTCATTCTTGCATATTGAGTGGTAAAGCTCTGAAAGGAATTCTCGAGGTAAATCATCACCTCCATTGATGTGTCTATTATTCCGAATGAAATCCTCCTCTGTCATCTTCTTCTTCACCTGAACATTGTGCTGGTCTGTGTTGAGCATTATGATTGAATATGATAACAGGAGAGCAGCATCCTTGTTAGCTAGAATTTGTGGTGATTGCTCATAATATCTCTCTGAGAATGCTTCAAGCACCCTTTGTATCTTTTGTGATTCTCCAGGCAATCGAAACGTCTCCAGAAACAGTCGCAGTGCAGTATCCAAATGCATGTCTTGAAAATCAAAGGTACCGGCGAATTTATTAAGAACCTGAATACAAAACTCATCATGGTTTCCCAGGAAATCCCCAACAAGATTCTTGTCCAACCCAGCAGTGTACCTGAAAAAACAGGCCACACTTTCAGGATCAAGTTTGTCAGGCAAGAGATGGGTTCCTTGGAGGAACTCCAGCCCTTTCTTTGGGTCATGGTTAAAGTGATCGGCTCCAATCATCAGCCTTCTCTTTATGTGCTTCCTTCGGCGAACAAATGGAACCCAATGATTCGGATCACTGTAGTTGTCACATTTCATCAACCAGAATGGAGTATACTCATCAAGATTTGTGGGGGGCGCCTGAACAGCACTAACTGAGCCATTCCCTGCCCTCTCTGCCATTCCCTGAATAATAGCAATAAGACCATCCAAAGCAAGAATTTGAATTGAAGACAAAGGCAAATTAACAGGGAATGCACTCTTTGACAACAGATTAGCAAGCTCTTCAAAGACATTATTGCATGTTATGTCGCAATCTAAGTTCGCATACATCTCCACCATGAAAGTTTTCTGCCGGCAGAAGTCCACAACAGCCTCCATGGCAACCTCCTGCTGCTGATAAGAAGCCCCATACCTGCTTTGTACAAGCCGCAATATCACACACGAAAAGAATGCCTCAAGCTGTAGCTTAAGTTCAGTGCGGAGATGGTGATACAGACTGAGGACAATGCTGCATACCATTGAAAGAATAAGTGGACTTGTTGATAGGCCAAACTGCATCAGATTTTGAAACAAATCATCCTGAACCAAACTTAATAACTTGGGGTGATGCCGAATGGAGGACCCCCCTAACTCTATAGCACAATTAACCAAACCCAATGCAAAAAGAGGGACATCTTCATCAAAAGCTATGGTGTTAGACCTGGGACCCATTCCTATATGCTCAACCACATTTAACAAAGAGCACAGGAAGTTGAATATTTCCACCATGCAGGGAACCCCAAATGGCTCAGCCATGAGTTGCACGTCATATTGACCAGCTGTCTTTTCATCCATCCCAGATTCTACAAGACCTGAGGAAGCATACGAAGAAGGATTTGTAGATAATAGCTGACTATCAAACTCAGAAATCATGTTGCCATTCTCCAATTGTCTACTTCCAGAAGCATGCTCATTATTTTGCCCTGCAATCTGCACAAGGGAAACACCATAAATTCGTGAATAAGAATAGTATTTAAGACTGGACATCTGCAAGTTCAACTTATTGTTTCACTCCCGAGAATTAACAGACCACCTCTATGCTAGGACCCAATAATACTTGTCAATTTTGATATTAGTAGTACCTCTCCATTGATGGTATTGCTTCCATTTGGCAATGCACGTTCAGCATGGTGAACATCTGGAAGGTGTGAGAAAATACATCTAACAAGTTCATGCATTGTGTGGCGAGCTATCCGCTGCAACAACTCACCTTTTGTTCCCGCTTGATGGACAATACGGAAACATGTGTTCACTATAGTGCAAACATGCTGATTGGTCAATATAACAGATGCTTTACTCTTCATGCAAGCTAGAAGAACCTGCAGTATCTTCATCAATACCACTTCTTCTGATGCAGGATCAGTCACCTCAAATCGGCAGCCAGTGATCGCATCAACTAATAAGTGCATGGCATCTTCAACATTTAAGGAATTTTGATCGATGACATCAAGTGTTAAGATATTGTAAACAGAAGACAACGCCACACCAGTAATTGGTGCACCAGTTTCATCCGACCTAATCACATCCAGAAATGGCTGGAGATACGCAGAAGGGTTGACGGAATGCATATGGTGCTTCCATGAAAAGATTTGCTTGCGTAACGCCTTTAAAGATTGGATTAGAGGGTGTTCCAGCTGATCATCACCAGACATATAGCGTCCTCCCCATCTTACATTCCTCCTCATAACCGCTAACACAGTGCCTATTTCTGAATTAATGATGCACGCTAAAGTAGCATGATTAGAATTCGTCGCATCACATTCCCCAGGTTCTTCCTCAATTGCGTGGATTCCACTTTGCAGCTTCAGACGCCCCATCTTTCAACAGAACCCAAGTTCTATCGGTATTTACCAACTTCAACGCACAGAAGCAAAGAAGTCTATAGGTACCGCATACCTTCACGGTCTACGGAGCTACTGAAGCATACCTAGTAGAAATTCCACACATCAAATAAGCTGAAGTGAACAAGTTTATAACTATTAGCACCAAATTCGAACAACCACGACCGCCCCGAGTACCCACACTCATTGCCAATCTATCCAATTCCACACCCATAACTTCCAATTCCGTATATTTATTTGCATCTAACACAAAATTTAAAAGAATTGACAAGAAAATATGATTCATGCATAATCTCAACTAACAATTGAAAACAAATAACAACAAAACTAAGAATCCATGGAATCCTACAATGACAAAATGAAGCTTCACAGCCTTAAATTATTCGAAAATTTCGATTCTAAAACCAGTAATCATCCATATTCCAAAAACCCAAGATTTGATTCTAATTAGAAAGCTTTAAACTAAATTAACTGCTAATCAGCTCCCAAAGAAACATATTGATCTGGACATTGGCCCTTCCAATGTCGAATCCGCAGATTTGGGTGAAGAACAAGGAAATTCAAATTCCAAATTTGATTTGGGCACTTACCCGACAGCTCTTCTCCTCCTTGCGAGGTCGACGGCGATCTCATGCCGGAAGCCTCTGAAATCCGGTTTCGCGGCGGTTGCCGGCCCTAATTGTCAACTTCGGGTTCGACCCGTTCACCAACCACTTTTGGTACCAGATCGGCTGTTGAACTGTAAACAAACACGTTCCGCTCTTCTTTTGGGGGGCATAAAATGAGATCTTCCAGTATACTGTCTCTCTTCAAATGTGGACCGTCTGATTCCTTTCATTTCATTTTTCGTTTTCCTCGATGCCCATCAAAATATCATTTTCGTTTTAATGAAAAAATTAAAAATTAAAAATTATTGCTCTACAAACTCAAAAGGTAAAATATTAAATAACAAAGGAAAATAAATTAACAAGTGGTGGATTGTTCTGACGGTAGTTCTTCCTTTCAACCCATTGCAGTAGCTCGAGTTTGTATTAAATTTGGCTCAAATTTAGCTCTTACGAGTTTGCTCAAATCAAAAACAAGCCAAATCAAGCTCGAAAGGTTTAAGAAACAAGGTAAGCTTGAAATTTTAATATGTTTGTCTCGTAAAATTTGTGAGCAGTTCGGTTACAAGAAACTTTCTTAATTATTTCATAGATTTTTTATCAGAAGACAAAAGCTCTTAAAACTATCAAGTTTTTGTTTTAATTTTTCTTGGTTAAAAATTGTTTTTTATAACATTAAGCATCAATGTCTTTGTTGTAGATTGGGAAAATTACAAATAACATATTTGCCCAAGATTCAAGAAGTACTATGAGGAATCACGCAAATCAAGTTGTGTAGAGCAGTGTGCTTCCTATTTACACTCAAACGTCACTCCGTTTAGTTTTCCATTTTGGTTGCTCACTCCGTTTAGTTTTCCATTTTGGTTGCTTACGTGGCATCCACAGTGGTGCTATTGTGGGTCCCACATCAAATAAAAATAAGAATAATTTTTATTTTTATTTAAATTATTATAAAATAAAAAAAAACTGAAATAAACAAAATAAAATGAACTTGAAAATCAACCAGACGGACCTACCAATTATATAATCACCACCTCACCTCAGCCCGCCCACCCCTTCCATGACAGATCAAACCCAATATGGAACATAGCTGCAGATATTACGACGCCTGGGTTGGGTTGGGTGTCATCGGAGATTGGGGAGGTTTGGGCAGAGGAGGGAAGAATGTTTGGGTTGACTGGTGAAAGGCTGTGGGCATCAGGTTGGGGTTCAGCGGAAGTTGGGATTGGGGTCGGCTGGATCGTTGGTCAAGGTTGCGGGGGAGCAGGGTGTGTGGTTTGTGGGTTGGGTCGAAGGAGGGGCTGCGGGAGAAGACGGTGGGAGAAGGGGAATTGGTGGTGGGGTGGGGTGGGGTGGGGTGTGATTTTATTTTATTTTTAAAGAACCGAATTAAAAATAAAATACTTCTAATTCATGTGGGCATCAAATTAAAATAAATCGACTGCATTGTGGGTCCTAACTGCATGCCACATAAGCAACTTGGATGAAAAAAAATAAACAGAGTTACTATTGAGGACCAATGCTCCACTTTTTGTTGAATTCAGGACCAAAACTACAATTCGATCATAATTTAGAAACCATTGCTACAATCTCCGCGATTCTGAAAGCATCAAAAGTATCTTACACAAAGCTCAACAATGCATCATAAAATACCGACTTTCACAACAAAACGTCAACAATTTGCGATGCAAGAGTTCGAAACTATGTACGTCAAACGTGGCACGATTAGATGCCGAGTAAAAATACTAGCTAGTTAGAAGTAGCAATCTTTGAGTTCTGTACATTGATGAACAAGGCAGTACAAAAACATAGAAGGATTCACTAGCAACCGACTAGGAGGCCAGACAAATATTTATCCGGGGAATACACTGCAACAGAATTATCCGGAGGCAATTTTGAGGACACCGTTGGAAGGAAGACGAAGATGACGACAACGAAACTACCAATCCGCTTGGTTTTTCAAACAACTAGTATGTATATAAGTTCCCTCTAATAATCCACATATCTAGCAGCTCTACAAAAAACAATCAAAGATATCTTCTGCCAGTTTCTGCAACATAAAAATTTCATAACAGGATGCCTCCTAATATAACTACTCAGTGTTCGGGATCATGTGTGCTTATTAACATGCACGAACAAGACCAGTTTTAGTTGCAAACAACTATACAACATGCTAACCTGCAGTGCCAGAAACTTCTGTCGACTCAGTTGGAAGTACATTACCCTTTTCTTCCGAAACTAGACCTCTGTTTTCACCCCGCTTAGTCTCGGACTGCTCTGAACCTTGATCAGGGAAAACCTCAGATTGCAAAGATGGTGCAATGTTATTAACATGCAGCCATGTCAACTCCCACAAGCTATCACCTCCTAGAGCGCTCCTTTGCACGAGCACTCCCTTTAAATTCATCACAAGCAAGGTATTCTTAAGTAGCTCGGGTACTTGGTCCTGAAGCTTCTCGCTCTTTTTCCCTCTAACTTTCACCTTCATATATTTCTCCATTCGACTGAGAACACCCAGCCACAGTTTGCAGAACGTTGTTAATTGTGATAGGTCAGGAAGTAGCTGTAAGAACACCTTGGACAAGAGCTTCATGGCAAGGATAAGTGTGCCTTCCATGTTGCGGTAGTCCTTTTGGGAGTGTCCCTGTGCAATTTCAAGCAAGTCGTCAAGCATTGTGAAGATCACCACATCAAAGCACTGTAACCACAGACCATGTGGAAAAGGGATCCCATCCACTCCAGTCAAGCACTTCTGCAACAATGACAAAGCATAGTTCCTGACATCTTCTCTCTGGTCCAAACAAACTTTTCTTAGTGCCTGAACAAGTCGGAACCACATTTCCCCAATATCCTGAGACATTTTCACCACTTCATCCTCGTTCACGGCTTGCTTAGCCTCACTGGCCCACCTTGTTAAACAATCAACAGAACCTGCCATAAGATCAAGTGCGCAAACAGATCGTTCTGCCTGCCCAACGCGAGATTCTGCAAACTGCCTTGAAGCATCAACACAGAGAACATAGTTGGCCGGCAACAAGTGGGTTCCTTCTGACATAATGAAGAACAGTGCGTCAAACCCAGCCTCAGAAGCTTCAGGGTGCCGGGCTGTGATAGAGAGTAGGGATGTAATTGTGCGCCACCCCCCATGCGATCTGATGTGAGAGGCATTTGCTTTCACAAGGCGACTGACTTCCTGTGTAATTTGCTCACAGTAAGCATCAGCAACCCGAGCATCAAGCTTCAAGACAAGCTGCAGGGACTTCAAGAGATCATCAGCAAGGTTCTCTTTATAGGGAAGCAGCCGCTGGCAAATCCGAAGAAGTCCAAAAACAGCCTTCTCTACCAGAGCACAAGGCATCACAGTTGACTGAACAATGTTGGATATGTGCTCATACACTCCCTGCCAAAGAAGATCAATCCTATCCCTATTATTTAGGGTAATAGCAATCAGCAACTCCAAACAGAAAACTGCAGTATCCTCGTCCTCAGGAGAGCTGTTCCCTTTCTGGGGTCGTCCTGCAGCCCAAATCAGTGCTCGTGCAAGCTGTAAGAGGGATTCGGCCTGCAGAAACTTGCTCTCAGTAAATATGCTGTCAATATGGCACTTTTGAATTGTCTGAAGGGTGCGTTGATGAGCAGCAAGTTGTTGTTCAGTAGGTTGCGATCTCGGCTCCTCTGTCTCAAGAGATAAGAGCTGACTAAACCGACCCATCAATCCAGAGGATCTCCTAGGAGTACCTATGGAAGGTACATGAACAGAAGAGAGAGAATTTGATATAGGCTTCCCAGGCCCTGTGTCAGCAGAAAACTCCGACTCATCGGCTGCATCACTGGCAACACGAGCTGGAAGAAGACCAAGCTTGTGTAATCTTAAGATGCAGTCCAGAATATTTCTCCAACCTGTGCGAATGTAATCACCATACCTATTGGCAATTGTGAATACAGTCACAGTTGCCATTCTTGCTTTTGTGTCATCACCAAAGGCTAGCACAGGCTCCTCAACAGATGATGGGTTTAAAAGGGTGGTAAATTTACAGAGAGATACAACTAGATCATCCAGGACATCTTCAAGATGATGGCATGCTGAAATCTTTGCAACGGCTAAAAATCCATCGATGCAAGTTTGGTAAATCTCTTCGTGTTCTGCGTGATCAAATACCACAGAGATAGCAGCAATTGTAGGGCCCGACATTATAGCAAACATATCGTGGTCTAGGTAGGCTCTGGAATCAGACATGATAAATGGAGCGTTCTTCTTAGATTTGTGCATTAAATCAATCCACCGGCTTGGGGTCATCTCAGGATAACCAGCACCTTGTTCTGGAGTTGTTCGGATCTCATTCTTGCATATTGAGTGGTAAAGCTCTGTCAGGAATTCTCGAGGAAGATCGCTGCCTCCATTGATGTGCCGATTATTCCGAATGAAATCCTCCTCCGTCATTTTCTTCTTTACCTGAACATTGTGCTGATCTGTATTGAGCATTATGAGTGAATATGACAGTAAAAGCGCAGCATCCTTGTTAGCTAGAATTAGTGGTGATTGCTCATAATATCTCTCTGAGAATGCTTCAAGCACCCTTTGTATCTTTTGTGATTCTCCAGGCAATCGAAACGTCTCCAAAAACAGTCGGAGTGCAGTATCCAAGTTCATATCTGCGAAATCAAAGGTACCGGCAAATTTATGAAGAACCTGAACACAAAACTCGTCATGATTTCCCAAGAAATCCCCAACTAGATTCTTGTCCAACCCAGCAGTGTACCTGAAAAAGCAGGCCACACTTTGTGGATCAAGTTTGTCGGGCAACAGATATGTTCCTTGGAGGAACTCCAGTCCTTTCTTTGGGTCACGGTTAAAATGATCAGCTCCAATCATTAACCTTCTCTTTATGTACTTCCTCCGGCGAACAAATGGAACCCAATTACTAGGATCACTGTAGTTGTCACACTTCACCATCCAGAATGGAGTACACTCTTCAAGATTCACTGGCGTATGTGCAGAAACTGATCCATTCCCCACCCTCTCGGCCATTCCTTGAATAACAGCAATAAGGCCATCCAAAGCAAGAATGTGAATTGAAGACAAAGGGCAATCGACAGGGAATGCACTCTTTGACAACAGATTAGCAAGTTCTTCAAAGACATTGCTGCATGTTATGTCACAATCTAAGTTAGCGTACATCTCCACCATGAAATGTTTCTGCCTGCAGAAGTCAACAAGAACCTCCATAGCAACCTCCTGCTGCTGATAAGAAGCTCCATATCTACTTTGTGCAAGCCTCAATATCACACAAGAAAAGAAAGCCTCGAGCTGTAGTTTAAGTTCAGTGCGCAAATGGTGGTACAAATTAAGAACAACGCTGCATACCATTGAAAGAATAAGTGGACTCGTTGACAAACCAAACTGCATAAGATTTCGAAACAATTCATCCTGAACTAAACTCAATAACTTGGGATGATTCTGAATGTGGGATCCACCCAACTCTATAGCTGAATTAATCAAAACCAAGGCAAAAAGAGGCACATCTTCATCAAATGTTATGGTATTAGATCTGGGTCCCATTCCCATATGCTCAGAAACATTTAACAAAGAGCACAGGAAGTGAAATATTTCCACCATGCAGGGTACCCCATATGGCTCAGTCATGAGATGCAAATCATATTGAACAGCCTCCTTCCCAGTAGAAACCGCGAGTGCATTTTCATCAATCCCAGGTGCTACCAGGCCTGAGGAAGCATTTGAGGCAGGACTTGTGGATAATGGTTGACTGTCATACCCAGAACTCACATTGCCATTCTCCAATTTTCTACTCCCAAAAGCATACTCATTGTTTAGCCCGGCAATCTGCACAGGAAAAAACAACCACATATTCACAAAGAAGTTCTTAACATTGGACACTTGTGTATCAATTAATAAGTTTATACTATATAATCAACAGATCACATCTAGGCTAAGACCTAATGCATGCAAACTTTGATAGTCGCAGTACCTCTTGTTTTCTAGTACTGCTTCCATTTAACAGTGCGCGTTCAGTGTCGTGAACATCAGGAAGGTGTGAGAAAATACATCTAACAAGTTCATGCATTGTGTGGCGAGCTATCCGTTGCAACAACTCGCCTTTTGTTCCTGCTTGATGAACTATACGGAAACATGTATTCACTATAGTGCAAACATGCTGGTTACTCAACATTACAGATGCTTTACTCTTCATGCAAGCCAGAAGAACCTGTAGTATCTTCATCAATACCACTTCCTCTGATGCAGGATCGGTGACCTCAAATCGACAACTGGTGATGGCATCAACTAACAAGTTCATGGCATCTTCAACATTTACGGAATTTTGATCAATCACATCAAGTGTTAAGATATTATAAACAGATGACAAAGCGACGCCAGTGATTGGCGCACCAGTTTCATCCGATCTAATCACATCCAAAAATGGCTGGAGATACACAACAGGATTAATGGTTTGCCACTGATGCTGCCATGAAAAAATTTGCTTGCGCAATGCCTTTAAAGACTGGATTAAAGAGTGTTCCAGCTGATCGTCACCGGATATATAGCGCCCACCCCATCTTACGTTCCTCCTCATAACCGCTAATACAGAACCTATTTCTGAATTGATGATGCATGCCAATGTAGCTTTATTTGAATTGGTTGCCTCACAGTCCTCAGGTTCTTCCTCAATTGCCTTGATGCTAGTTTGCAGCTTTAGACGCCCCATCTGTGAACAATATTCTTTTGAACAGAACCAAAGTTCTAGCTGTATTTACCAGCTTCTATATAGAGAAGGCAAAGAAGCATAGGCAACGCATACCTAGTTGAAATTCAACATACCAAGTAAGCTAACTGAAGTATAACAATTAATCGAGAGGTGTAATTCAAAACGGTTGTGATCATATCATATGCAGACATTTAGACTACCATATCCACTACCACTAATTTTCAACAACCATGACTGCCCGGCACCCACCCTCATTGCCACTGTAACCAATATCACAACCGTAACTTCCCATTTCGCTATATAATTTAAATGTCTTTACATGTACACATACCATCTAAACACACCAGAAATGACACGAAAAACCTACACTACCTTCACGAATAAAAACATAGTCAGGTGTTATGCTTCATACTTAAATTCCAACTAACAGTTGAACAAAAGTAAAATTTTACGCTGCGGAAAACTACTCAGTAAATTTACATTCCAAAAGTAATGAATTGATTCTAAACAAATAACTTAAAACCTAAAACAAACACTAAACAGCTCACCCAATAAAAAGTAAACTAAAATTGGCTCTGTTTGGTTCCATTGATTTCGACATTGGCCCTTCCAATGCCGAATCCGAAATTCGGACACCAAATGTGCTCCAAACATCAGATTTAGCCGAAACTAACAATTCAAATTCCAAATTTTCGTTTGGCTACTTACCAAACAGTCCTGCTTTCAACCTCGCCGGCGATCCCAAGCCTAACGCCTCCCAAATCCGGTTCCTTCCTCTCCCCCTCCGGTTCAAGCCCAACTGCAAGCTTCGGGTTCGACCGCTCCGCTTCTCTGGTAACAGATCCGGCGGACCCCATCAAAATCAGAAAATAAATAACGCAAAAATAAAGTAAAATTTCGGACGCCAAATGCGAAGTAGATTTCATGCGAGTGACGTTACGTGAGAGAGAAGAATATACCTTGGTTGGAAAAATGGAAGAGCGACGTCGAATCCCTACTGTCCGGCCAAGGATCTTGAGGAGGATGAAAATAAATGAAGAAGAAAGAAAGTAAACTGGCAGTAAACAAGCAAAAGAAGAAGAGTCCACCGTGTTTTATTTTATGTTTTTTAATAATAATATTTAGAGTTATTAGGCTTCATTTTCGCTTAGAATTTTTCTATTTAAACCCTATCTATTTAAGTTCACTATATTTTTTATCTATACCCAATTAAAAAATTATAATTTAAATTTTATCTAAGTACACTTCATTTGTTTTCAAATTACTCTTAAACACTAACACACCACACCCCAACCAAAAAAAAATACTTTCTAACAAAACACCAAACTCACTACAAAAAAAAAAACTGTAAATATAAAATAAAAATAATAATAAAGTTTGTGTACCTTGTTTAACGATTCTAAAATGACTATTTGACTCTCCATACTTGTATTTAAGTGAAGTATGTGGAAAAAAGTATGAACTTGAGAGGGAGAAAATGAAAAGATATAATTTTTTTGTTATAATAAAAAATTAGAATTTGTGTTGGTGTAGATAGAAACATTTTTTTAAGTTTTAAGTAATATGTCATATTTTGTCTTTTCACCTAGTTAAAAATTAAAAGAAAAATAAAATTAATTAGTGGAGTAAACTTAGATTAGTAGTGGGGTCTAAATAGAAAGACTCTTTTCGTTGAACGTAAATTCGATTTTCGAACTAAATTATTATGATTAGTCCATTTTGACGTAGATCATATTGTATGGTATGTATTTAACATATAAAAAAATTAGTAAATAGTAATTGTCAATTCAATTTTCTAATCTTTTCTATTATAATTTCCAACTTTTTGCGTTAATATCTATACTTTTAATTGTATTTTTATTTATTTTTGGTTGGAAAAGAGTTCTCAGTGTTATATAGTGTGATACTTCGATCATTCGAAGTGTTATTTTTTTTGTAAGGTTTAAATACTATTTAGTAAGGAACGTGATCACTTTAACTTAAAAGAATTTTCGTTCAAAGTTCAAATTGTTAAGTGTTATAAGTAACAAAGTCCATATTTTGTTACAAACGAGATTGAAAAATGAGGAATTCAAACTAAAACCCTTGGATGCAAGGAGAAACAGGACAAAATCCATCGCACAACAAAAAAAAAGGTAATAAAGCATTAATGTTTAAAGTGGTATGGAATTGGTGTAACGTAGAGATCTAAATAAAAACACCTTTTGTTAAAATAGATTCTTACTTGAATTTAGTAAAAAAAGTTGATGAATAAATGTGAAATATGACCATTCTATACTAGTATGAGTGCACTATGTACATTTGTAACTAGTAAGTATCTAAATCCTAACAAAAAGCCGCTAATCACACAAAAATTACTACACAAAGCTCTAGTTAAAGTTATGCATATAATTGATCAAAACTTAAAGTTAACATGTACAACCACGATAAAGTGGTTCACTCGAAATGTGGTAGAACATGCTCTCTGATTTTGGGTTCAAGGAACGAAACTGGCAAAAACACAAGTGATTCTCTAGTTGAAAGCTTTGTAAGGACTTGTGTCATTTGACTATGAACAGGGGTGAATTGAAATGACTTTAGCCTTTCCTGACCCCGCTAAAGATTAGTTGTATCTTTCAAGGTGTTAGATAACTCAAGCTTCGACCCAAAAAAAAAAATTGACATGTACACGTACAATAGAAGATGAGAGATAATTGATCCGACTACTAGAACTATAAAGAGACATATTGAGCAGCAGTGGACGAAAAACTGACTAATCCAAACTAGTTTGATCGGTGTAGGTTTAACACTAACAAAAAATGTAATCTTGGACTGAACTGAATCAAATTATAATTAATTAATTTTGAATTGGTTTGACCTATATGAAAACTCCCTCAACTGAACCAAGTAGTCTACATTACTTTTTTTTTGTTGGTTCTTGACATCAACTTATTGGTCACTATTTACTATTATATTTTATTTAACACATTGATATCAACCTTTAATATAATAAGATTGGTACTTTGTTTCTTTGATGGAATACTAAGTTTTACTAAGATGTTATGGCTTTAGAAATTAGAATAGCATATGCAATATTGACTTTGTATGTGCTTAAAAATAGTTAACACTCTTAGGTCGATGATTTTCATTTCATAATATTATAAGTATGAGGTTTAATTTTTCTCTTTTGTTTAGTTATAATTAAACTGCACTGCACCGCTTAACGTTAATTAATTTAGTTGTAATTCCATATAGATCGGACCCACCATACAACTAAGACAATTGTGTGTATCGCAAAATTTGCTTATTCGAAGATATAAAAAACCTGAATACTTACAAAGAAAGCTACCTTGTGATGAGTAGCTTTAACAAATGTGCAAATAAGGTTTGTTATTACGATCTGATCTTCAGCTTCACTTATAAGTATGAGGTTTTAAATTCGACGTACCTAATTAGCGAGCTGATATCTAATCATGACTCAATCATTGTGTGGTTTAGTCTAACCCCAATTAATAAATAAAAACTATAGCTACTCAAAATTCAAAATTGTATTCCAATTTATGTTTGGGCTCTCACTCACAGGTGTGAGCAAGTGGACAGAACCCCGGCCCCATATATCCATATTCAGATCTCGTTCGTTATCCGCTGACACAAAAACAAAGGAAAAAAAATCCGATTGGAAATTCGCAAATGGCGCTTCTCAACGTCTCCATGTGCTCTTCCAAACTCCCACCAAAACCCTCCCTCTCTTTCCCCCCAAAACCTCACCCTTCCGGCCAACATCTCCCTCTCTCCGCCGGCTATCCTGCGCCCCAGGTACACTGCGCACCTGGCCTCCTCCATCCCCCTGCAATTTCCCCCCCTTCTCTCCTCCATTTCCGCTTATCGCACTGCGCACACCCGCGTACATTAGCCGATTCGCTCTGATGAATTCTCACTTTTCAAATTTCTTGCACAGGTTGTAAAGAATCGCTTGGAAACTTCTGGAAACTCCGTATTGTCGATGGGAGAGTCCGTCTGTAAGGCGAGCCTGATCGCCCTGCTCTCGGCTTCTGTGTTCGTAGCCGATCCTGCACTCGCCTTTAAGGTAAGGTTTTAATCCTGAATTCCAATAATCTGTTTGGTTCCCGAGAAAGTGAACGAAAATTACACAATGTACTAAAATTTCGTCTCGTTGTTGATTAAAGGGCGGAGGTCCGTACGGTTCGGAGGTGACTAGGGGCCAGGACCTCACCGGCAAGGACTTTAGCGGCAAGACTTTGATCAAGCAAGACTTCAAAACGGTCCGATCGATCAAATATGTTACCTGTAAAGTGTTTGATGTTTATCTGCATTCGAAAATTTTGAATTTCAGTGTGTTAATTTTGTTGCAGTCGATACTGAGGCAAGCAAATTTCAGAGGCGCTAAGTTATTAGGTGCTAGCTTCTTTGATGCTGATTTAACAGGTACATTTGTTTTCAATAATTTATTATCACAAATACTGTAATCTTCGAGTGGCGTTGGTACGTGTTGCAAATTTTTAGGAAGGACAAGGAAGAAGGAACTTTTTATATATGCATTGGCTTGAATTAGAGATTAAGCATGTATCTGATATGCAGAAAAAGAAAGAAAAACAACGTGGTCTATTCGTTGTTTTATTTACTATGGTAGTCTCTCTCCAGGGGCTGATCTTTCTGATGCAGATCTAAGAGCTGTGGACTTTTCTTTGGCCAATGTGACAAAGGTGAACTTTGATGGAACAGTCTATTTTACATTTGATCAATAAGAAACCCTAATTTAGATGTTCCGCCATCAGTTTCGTGGTAAATGGTGAAAAATGTAGATAGGGGGATAATAGTGGGACTGAAAGTGCTCCCAGTAATTTACTAATATTCAGTCAATGCGTCTGAAGTTCCCATTTCCAGGAGTTATGGAATTACAATGTGGAATAATAAGCAGAAGGATGAGAGAATCCTGGCTGCAATCCATTGTTTGAGTCCTCTTAAGTTCGCAACATTGCCGCCGCGCCCCGGGGGGGCGCCACTTTTATGGAGAATTTTTCGTGCAGTTGGATCAATACTTTTTTTCTCTACTATTTAATTTTGCTCTCAGTTTTGTTTCTTAATAAGATTTGAAGCTCAAATTGTTAATCATTAATGAATCAAAATTACCTCCATGCCTTTAGAAAATTGTCAGTCGGAAGCTCTCTTTATGTTGTCCTTTTTCGATGATATTAGGGGAAAAAAGAGATTTGAGGTGGGTTAGAGTTATGGAGTTTCATGCTTTATCAGGTTTGTGACACAAGTGTCCGTGTTCTGGGCCAATGCTGAATATGTCTAGTGGATCCCCAAATCCTTTCCCTTCAAGCTAGCAGGTTCACCAGAATTCTTTGTCACTGATAGTCACGTTTGTTGTTTTTGAGATTGCACTGAAAATGAAATTGGTGGAGCTTTCCATTCAAGTTCATTGGAGTATTTTGAGGAATTTACCCTACACTAGCATCATAATTTGCAGAAAACAGTTAAACAAGTCACTCTATCAGACAGGGCTAGCCTTCAGTATTGAAAATGCTTTCATCTACCAGTTTAGCGGAACCTTATAAATTTTCCACATTCCCATTTTTAGAATTATGTTAGTTTTCATCCCGAATGCAGTTACTTTCCCATCCCATGCCTCAGGTGTTGGTAGTAACAGTTGGGCTAGGATTCCCTAGTCCCGAAGTTCAAATGTTTCCAAGCAGAAAAATGAAGAAGGAAAAGTTTCCATAATGTTCTAACTTCTCACTCACACATGTACCACTTCTGCAGGCAAATCTGAGCAACGCTAACTTAGAAGGTGCAGTTGCCACAGGCAACACATCTTTCAAAGGGACAAATATTACGGGTGCAGGTATGTCAAGATTTGCTCAATGCTAATATTTCCCAATGCTTTGACTTAACACTTACCGTTAGGGATTTCATCTCTAGGTTTAGTCCAATCTGTGCGAGCTATGTTTAATACTACAGTGAAAATGGAAAATTAGAAAACAAAAAATGATAGTTTTTCTTCTCGGTGTACAATCTAGTTCTCTCTCCAGTCTCCACAGTAGCTTCAGTTTTCTTTGGCTAGTTTCCGTGGAAAATAATAGATAATGGAATGTTTCATTTCCTTGGGGTGAACCAAGCATAGAGTTAATATTTTTTATGCGGTATTACTTACAGTTCAGTGAACTTAATCAAATTTGGATGATTTGCCTTCTGTGTCGACAGACTTCACAGATGTGCCTTTGAGAGAAGATCAACGGGAATATCTTTGCAAAGTTGCTGATGGGTAAGAATACGATACTTTATATAGATGCATTCATCTTCACAAATCTGCTCCCTTTTACAATGAAGCCACTGTTCTGTTAACAGGGTGAATCCGACAACTGGAAATCCAACACGCGAAACCTTGCTTTGCAATTAATAGATCATTGATCAAAATATAGAAGGACATTGTAAAGAGGAAATTGGTATTACTGGATACGCGGGAAGCTGCAATTTTCACAAATGGAGCTTGTTACTTAATTTGATGTAACTATTGTGTGGTATGTAAGTAATTGTGCCTTCCATTTGTTTAGATGTATACATGAACACCGGTAACTATTGCCAGCCAGGTACAATTTGATACAGATACTTTTATCAGTTAACTTTCTCTACCCTTCACCATGTACTGCGTCTTACATTTATTGAAATTTCGGTTTTGTGCAAATCACCATTGTCGGAGGCTGAGGTGACCAGACAGCTGAACTCTTATCTGTTCATTGTTTCTCCCGACTCCATTGACAAGTAAACCATTATTGGCGTCAGCTTTCACCAGGTATTGCCGTCTTACATTTATCGCAAATTTTCTTCAGTGAGGTCACCGTAATATGCTTTTGTTGCCATCACCAACACAATAGTAGTAAACTGCTTTTAGATTTCACTTATCAATGAAACAAATAGAATTTAGCTCCACTGAGATTAGCAAATAGCAAACCACATTAGACCTTTAATTCGACGCACTTAGTGTAGTGACGATATTCAACTGATTCACAAAGTTTGATCAATTCCAATCCGTTTTGCTTTCAAATATTAATTAATTCCCATCAGTACTTAATCAACCTTTTATCATTACAAATTGTAAACTTTTCTCTTGCCTTTTGCAACTTTTACCATCCTGTTTATTTATTTTATTTTTTCAATTTAGAATAATTACTTTAAAGTCACCCCTTGAGTTGACAAATGCAAAGAATTCTCAAGTGGATGGAGAGTTATGGTATGCATTCTTCATTTGCTAGTGCGGCTGCTTTCAGGCCACTTGGTGTGTTTTGCTACAATTGGTCTATTTGAAGGTGAAATTTTTAACTCTTCTTGTTGATATGAGGCTAAGAGCCTAGTGCTCGCTCTACCACTGAAACTAAAAGCCGCCCCCATCAAACTTTGAAAAATTGACGCATCACTCACACATACAAGGACATCGAAATATCACACGCTATATCGACTTTGTGGAGTAATAATTGTTTTCTGCAGGAATACAATTACGTGGTATAATCAATTTGCATTGTATAATACGAGTTTGTTGGACATATCAACTTTGTCGTTCGTCCTTATTAAACCACAAGTAGACTAGTTATATCACGTGATTGTATTCCATTACCTTGTGCTTCTTGGGGATCACTTTCTTTAGCAGAAATAAAGGAGGGAGATTGAGATATAGAGGAAGAGAGAAATTACGAAGGGGAGTTGATTAAAGTGTGGACTATTCTACGTATTATTGCTTGAATTAGTTACATAAGTGGAACGGCTGAATACGACGCTAGTCTATAAGTAGTATCCTAATAAGCCCCCAAGAAGGCCTCTATATAACGTGGTCTCTTAGCATTGCCAAATATCCTAATCATCTACATAGTAATTGATTCCGTGGGTTTGCATGTCCTAATCCTAATCTCCATCTCTCCATTCTTTATGCTTCCTCGGTTCTTAATCTCACAGCATTGCCTACGTGGAGCCTCCTCCTGCAAAAACACAACCAAAATCACAACCATTAGATTAGATTGGACCACTAATCACAAATTAATATGAAAACATGCCCACTAATATACTGTGCAACATGGGAACAACTCCCTACAATGGGGATGATTATGGAAGTATGTTAAGTTAATTACGTCTGGCATATGAATAACGTATGACAGTGCATGATTATTTTAAAATACCGTCCCAATAGCATTCAAGTTTATCTAGTGAAACACTCAAAACATATATAGGACCCATGTGTGAGAAAAAAAAGGAGTACCTTTGTCCAATAGTGAGGGTCCATCTTCTTTGCGGAGACTACAATCCTCTGCATTGCATGGGCGTACTCTGCTCTCCCACATTGCTTCCCTTTATTGGCCACAAACCTCTTGTAAATAGTCACAGTCCCACCCTTAACAACAATAACCTGGTCCAAGAAATAAATGATGGGCTGTTGACACGGGTCGGAACTCAAGGGTCGGGTATTGAACGTGAAGGGTCCATCACTCTGGCTCCGCCACGTCTTGAACGTCTGCAACGGCATCTGAAGATCCATAGCTCCGATCAATGACGGGTAAAGCTGAATGGTGTATCCCCAAGAAACGGACATTGACCATTGACTCCAGTGGTCGTAGCAAAAACTTTGTTGTAGGATCCGGCCCGGGTCGAGCCGGTATGCACGAAGAAGGGACTTGAGTGAGTCTAAATGGGTCTGTTTCGGGAACATGGGTTTCATGGAGTCCAGGTGGTGAAGTGACACAAGTGGTGCCAATGGGTGCGCAGCTAAGACACCGTAGGGGTCCCCTCTGATATCGAACTGAAAAATTACAATATACCAAACGGATCACATTCATATTTCTATATATACTAAACAACAAAATACAATAGGATTTTTTATTGAAAAAATCATAAAATATTGATGTAATGACGTGATCTGACCGTTTTAATAAGACTGAATACTGCTTAACTAAATGATCGTGTTTGGAAATTAAATTATACATCCTGCGCCTGAGAGTTTTTTATAATTCAGACATCCTTAATTTCGACCGCACAAGCCCCTGCTTTATCAAAGACTCACCCACCAACCATGTTGCGTAAATGGATGGAGAAATTTTAATGGTACGAAGTCATGGCCATGATTCATGGAGCCACCAGAGAAGCCTCCAATATTAATCGTATGATTCATGGAGCCACCAGAGAAGCCTCCAATATTGATCGTATGATTCATGGAGCCGCCAGAGACGCCTCCTAAACCTTCAGAGAGAAAGTTCCGCGTAAGCCTATTACGCGTGGTCTTAAATTTTTAACTTTTTTACATAATAGTGCAATTGTCAGAGACTGGTTTAAGAAAAAAAAATTTTGAGTGCTCCGGAGTATTCCGTGTTCTAGATTTTTTAACCGTTGAATTTTAATTTTTATATTTTAAAATAAAAATCAAACGTTTAAAATATTTAGATATGCAAGAAAGTTACACCAAAAGTGTGGACTGAAATGCTTTACGACTGGCAGGTGGAAGAATAGGTAACAACTTTTTCCAATTCCATGGCCCCATAAACGCCACAAAAACTGGTGTAGAAAACAAAGGAAAGTGCTTAAAGACAAAGGAGAGCGATAACACGGTCATTGACACAAATTTTTCAAAACAAAGTAATCCTATGAAGAAAAAAACTGCAACTTCAAGGACACGTCTCCAACCTTTTACTATAAGACCCGACAAGTGAAACACATGCATGCAGCTTTTAAAAATCTTCAAATATTAAAAATCAGAGCAACTATAAAACCTACCAATAATAATATAGTTTAGGAGATTAAAATATTTACTTACTGTCCAGAGGCTATGGAACTATACATTTAGAACAATGCATGAGAGAATCTATACCATTCTAAACCTAGTATGTTTTTGCACATCCTTTTGTCACATTTCTATGAGAATACGATTTTTGAATTCATTTATGTTTTTGAGTTAATATTGGCGGAACTAGGATTTTTTGTACAGGTTAGCTCTTATTATCTACGCAAAGATCTAAGTAAACTTGAAATTGGGCGTGACGCCTCTAAATAGTCGTGAATTTCTTTTCTTCCAAATTTTGCATTAGACTAGAACGCACACCAACCCTAATTTTCCGTCATTGTGTGTGAATGGTTGTCAACTTCTTTCGTAGGGTTTACTCTTTGGAAGTACAAAGAGAAATAACTTTACCAATAATCGAACGGTATTAAACCACAGAGCTAAAATTTAGCTCTAATCATTATTTTTTACTTAGTTCAAATTTTGATTAAAACTTTTCAGACGTGGGTTATCAACTGATCTGTTTTTAATTTGACTCGAGTCAATTAATTCAAACCATCTCTTACGATGATTGACGAGATGAGGTGGCAGCTGACCATTGGGTCATCCAACAAAAAATTTAAATCCCAGTCCTTACTCCACACACGTGGCGCGAAACCAATAACCCGCCCACACTTCCCGTTAAAAATGCGTCACGAACAAAACCAAAAACTGTTGACCGACCGCCCATGCCCCTAGCAGCTAAGCACCGCCACGTGTAACCAGAAAAAGTAAGAAAAGTATAACGTACCTGGTGGAACCCACCGAGTTTAGTGAGCGGCACACCCATCTCGCTGACGCAGGCCCACACCCGCTGATCAGAGCCGTAGAAATTGTAGTACCTCTCCAGACAGCCGTCCATCAGATCCACCAGCCGCGCAGCGAGCGAGTAGCTGATCGCGAACCCGCCGCCGCCAAACGCCATGTCGTACGCGTGCATCACGTTCTGCTCCACGCTCTCCGAGTTCCCTCCAATGTAGTACATCCGGTCGTGGTCGTACCTCGCCAGCACAGAAACCAGGTTGTCGGTAAAAAACACCGTGTCGTCGTCCCCCATCACGAACCACCGCACGTTGGGCAACCCGAGTTTAAAGCTCTCGTACACAATCCGGGCGATACGAACCGCCGATTGGGAACTCGAGTACCTGAACCGGGTCCAGTCCTCCGACACCTGGTACGGAATCGAGCCGGAAAAGTCCCTTTCTTTTTTGGGTTTTGCGTCGAGCCATACGAACCCGCGGGTTGTGTTCGGGTCCCACCAGAGTTCCCCTGAACGGCTCCGGTCACGCCACGTGGTGAGGGAGGCGCCGATGCCGAAGAGAATGTGGGAGACGTTGGTGGGTTCCGGTTCGGGTCCGGGTCCGGGTACCGGTTCGGGTCCGGGTTCCGGTTCGAACACGGGTTCCGGTTCAAACCCGGATCCCGGAGCTTCGGAGTCGGTTCGGGTCCGGGCGAAGTCCGGCATGGGGAACCAGTGTGACTTGGTGGAGAAGGCGGAGAAGAGCGCAAGTGAAATCGACGCGACGAGGCAGATGAGGAGGCCCACGCGCAGGCAGAGGACCAAGTAGTGGCCGGTTTTTTCCGGGAATGCGAACAAGTTGGAAGCTCTGAGCTGGTCCAGCCGAGTCGGACTCGTTTTCTGCATTTTTTTCTCACTTTTACCCAAAACCCCCTGTACAAGTTCTAATTTCGAACCAGGAAGTCCCCGGGGAATCGGGTATTTACAAAATTGCCCCGGACTGCAGAAAAACCCCTCATGTACGCCTAAACCCAGAAATTCTCCGGTATCAGAGCTTTTGGTTGATAGACAATGAAAGGGTAGGAGGAGAAAGGGAAGAATCCGTACGATGATAAAGAGTAAGAAAAATAGTAAGAACAACTGGGTTTTAGAGAGAGAGTGTATGGAAAATGGTTGTGGGAGGAAGAAAGAAGCAAATATATGAACGAGGAGTGAGAAAGCTGGCTTTTACTGTTTACAGTTTTGCAGAGATGGGATAATATTGGGTGTGGTTTGTGCTGGCGAAGGCAACTATATCTACGCAATTTTAGGGGTGTCGTTCGTTTTGATTTTCTGATAAGCGTAAATATGGAAATATGAGATGGGGAGGGGAAATATATAGAAATGTGTACATAGTACATTCCACACAGATATTTTATTTTCTTTTTAGTGTGTTCTGTTTTTAGGGTTTGTAATTAATTGGTAAATAATTTTGTACTTTGCTAACGAGGGTTAGTTGAGTTGGTAAGAATCGTGTTTTTCGCTAGATTAAAGCCTAGATTTGAACTCCGTTGTTGACAATCTCTCTTGGGCGGCGATCTGTTAAAACCAACAAATGGTCTAAGACTCCCTCTGTAAGTTTTTAAAGAGGCTTGTAGTATATCCTGACATTAGAATCAGGTAGCCTCCCATCCCCCTAATCTTTTTTAACAAAAAATAAATAAAAACTAATTTTGTACTTTAGAAATTTTGTTAAGGAAATTGTGGTTCCTATTTCAAAGAAATCGTCATGCATTATTTCATGGCATTATTTCATGTAAATATTTCATGCAAAACATATAAACATATAACTAGAAATTCTCAATTCAAGATTTTCCAATTGACAATGGTAACGTTCACTCGACCTGTGTTGTTATTCGTATAGTTGTGCATTGAGTTTTCAAGCTTTTTGTGTTGGTTTTGACCTATTATCGAGTAACAGTTGTGTACATCCCAAAACTTGAGAATTAAAATTTCAAATTTAACATATTAGCATGAGTCAGCCGATTGGCGAAAACAAAAAATTACGCAAAAGGGGAGACCGACATTTGTGAAGGCGGACGTCATTTTTAGAGGAAAACGCAAGATATAACATTAATTTAATTTTTGAATAATACTTGCATCTCCCATTACGAGGTGAGCTCATTTCCCCACTTATAAATTACATATATTCAACGTAGAAATTTCATAATGTTTCGCTCAATCTCTTGCAATTTTCATTCAAGATCATCCCTACAAAACTTTTCAACCTGATCAAGTAAAATTACCTAAACGTATCAAATAAATCGACGTACGTAGATAAAGTAAGAAAGATATCTCACGTATTTAATCGTTAATTAATTTGATATATTCGACGATTAAACGATCACCAATTTGAATTATTTTTTTGTAGGAATCAAACGGGTAAGACAAGAGACGAATCTGCCCGATTAGCTTAAATTTCTACGCCGAAAATACATTATTTACAAGTTGAGAATGAGTTCATTCCTACTGAAGGGATGCAAACATTATCCTTGATTTTTAAAATGTAAATGCATTTCTTGGTATAAACTAAAACTATTGGAATAATCCATTAGTTATGACTAAGCTCACTACTCGTCATCATATTATTGATGGAACTTATTCATGTTTGCATGTTCATGAACGATCAAAGAAGTTGATTCCGAAATAACGGTGCATGAGTAAATGCTAAATCACTTGAGTTACAAGTTCGATCATTCAACAAATTAATTAAATATTTAGAAAATTAAATCAGCACTAATCAAATCCACACATGTGAAATACCCTCATTACGCACCCAACACAAGCGCGAAAGTCTTTTAATTCTTAGTAAAAAGAGAGATTCGATGAACAGAGAAAATGCCATGTCCTTGTTCTTCTTTTTCCCCGCAACAAACCCAATTACTTTTAGGTGCTTTCAGGACGACGAACCCAACCAAATGTAATATGAGGTGGTATGATTCTGGCACAGATTGATTCAAAAATCTAAGTCGTATCTCGCACACCTTTCTGTAAAACAGGATTATAATATACTAATTATTTTCTGGTTTGAATATAATTGTTTGTGTTGTTTTGTCCCGGATTTAACAAAGCGCCCCACTTGAAGCACTAAGGTTGCATAATTTAAATTTTGGGGTTCAGTAAAATTGCGCCGGCAATGCGGACTTGATTTCTGTGTGAGGATGTAAAGAGCTGTCTTGATCAAAACATTAGAAAAAAATCTTATAAGGTTTATAAGAAGTTTGATCACTTTTTTTAATTGTCAATTGGTTTTCGGTTTGGAATTTCAATTCCTTTTATGGTATCATGGCATAAACTTAATAATCATATGTGCTCTATGTTATGATTAGTTAAACGCTTACACTCAACTTCAACTTTCATCACACGATATCATACCACGCCGTCTACGCGAATCGCTAAGCTTACTCAACCACACATACTCTACTTAATAAACCAGCTAAATAATTTTCAGATCGAAACTTCAATTCATTCACGCTACCAAAGATGCATTCGCCCAAATATAAAGCTCAACAATCACACGTGACAAATGAACTTTGGTACAAAAGGTATTTGTAGTCTGGGCAACTCAAAACACCTTTTTGTTACTTCAGATGCAACTCTTCCCCTTTGCCTGGCCATTTCAATAATATGCAACAATCATTATGCTGTAGTTAATGCAATGCAGCCTATCAAAATGTGTACCTACCAAACTGGACCCAAATGACTGAAAAGATTATAGTCCTTCAGTTTGGCCCCTTTTCAGGTCCTATTGAACCAGCCAAGCAGCAGCCATTGAAGTAGAAATTGATTCAGCATCCACGTTCTATCGTCTAAGCCATGGGATTGCAATTTAGAATGTGTTTTATGCACACACTATGTTTCTGGACACTCCTTTTTATTTACGCTTCTCGCTTCGATTTATTCAACTCCAAATACTAGAAAAGAAAATGAGCAAAGGTAGGGGCTTACATAAAAATATGCGAAAATCATTTTGCGTAGCAAACAAGCCTTGAACCAATGGTTTGTGGTGGGTCCAAGCTACGATTTGCACCTGCACAGGGTAGGTCTAAATATTTTAGTTAAACAAATCATCATGGTGGGTCCAAAAACATAAACAACCAGCCTTCCGATCCCGACTTTCTGTACAAACTATCGAGAGGAGATTAAATCTCACCTAAACCCGCTCAAGTGTTCCTAAAACTCAAACAACTCAAAAGAATAAGGGAATTGTGGTAATATTTTTAAACTCAAATTAATACACTTCATGATTCAATCAATTCAACTTGTATCAAGTGATGTGCTGGTGTCTCTAATCCAGGAGGGCCTTTACTTTGAAAATATGTGAGATGAGAATAATATGACATTTTAAAAAATTTCTCACAGATTCAATGAGGAATTACGTATGCAAATGCTACTAAAACCAAATCATATGACGACATTTCTTTACTTGACATTTCAAATGTTGAAACTAATTTAGTTTAATATAAAGGCATAGATTATTTGCTTATAAGTCCCTATATAAATGTTATATGCTTAAACAATAAGTCCGGGGCTTAATACGTGGCTAAAGAGAATGTAATCTAAACAAGTTAGGTTCATGCGAGACCATTCTCGATCATAGACATATCCTAAACGCCCTCGATGAATAAGATCGCTAATCGGGTATCGATACCGCTTAAGATCAAGATACGTTATGTCTTCTCTCGTGGAGCAGTGACTAGTCTCGAGTCATCGTGCAACCGACACCGATGCATGCGTGCCAATATGGAAACGAAGTTCATCAACGCCATCAACGGCGAGTTTTCGCGTTCGCGTCACATGAGAACTCAGTCGATAATGCAAATTAGTCCTTCGACCGAGGCATCACAAATACTCTCAGGCAGGTCCTTAATCTTTGATTATGTCAAAGGCACCCCATCCGAGGTGTCCACGCATCGCTGCTAAGCTACTTCTAGCCAGCTTTCGAGGCAAGTGATCAAGAATAAGGGATCTCTAACCTTCAAACCGCTTCGAGGAGAACACTTGCGATATGATTAAGAATCTCTTCACGAGTATGAACGCGATTGTAGTCGCTCCAAATCATATTTCAAGGTAATCATATAAGTACGGAATCACATTGATAAGAGACATGAATAAACCATCAAACCAAACAATGTGGTCGAGAGTATTGTATTATAAGGATCGTATTGCATTGGTAATCCTAACTCGAATAGGCTTCTCCACCCTTCCTCGACAATTGCAGCCATGACATACCAAGCAGTGTCACCATGGCTCAGTGGGTGCACTCTAAAGGTGTATGATCACTAAAGGAGAATTGAAAGTAAGTTTCAATTCACAAATGATTTGAAAGAGTTCTAATCCTCCACCGCTTCGCTAAAAGGAACCTAATGGATCGCACACCCATGGTGCAGTTTGATGCGAGAATTGAGATTTGTGCAAGAATAATTAAATGGTTTAATTATTTGTGGCAAGGATTAATTAATACGTTAATTAATCAAACGAATAAGTTCAAGTAAAGACCCTGCTGGTTTTCAGCTACGCCCAAAATTGCTTCAACGCTGCTTCTCCATCACTTAAGTTGTATGACAACTTAATGACTAATAATAGATTATGGCCCAATAGCCCAATGAACCCAACATGGCCTTCAATATTTAGGCAATGTAAAGAACTTGCTTACCTGTAAGTTTGCTACATTACATTGGTGGAAATGATGATAAACAAGTTTATAACATTTCATACATAGAGGTTTTCTCGGGAATCTGTGAGCATGAAATGCTCCATTCTCTCAAAGAGTGCTTCGCTTACTCCTGTATGAAAGAGGCTAGCAATCCTACTCCACTCTACAGCACTCATCTTCTCATCAAGACTCTCCTTGGTGAAGAGACTTGTGAGGTTCCCTACTTGGGAACTCGAGAAACCAATTTTCGATCATCCTTCGAAAATGTCTACGATAAAAGAAGCTTGAATGAAGACCCTCCATTGGTGATTAGCTCATTATGCAAAGAGGAATCAACAAAGGTATTTGATTTCAACCCAAAATTTAGTCTATTCGGAAATCTTGGTTCACCATATCTACTACAGCTTGGAATTTTTCGTAGCTCGCTTTTGGGCAGCATACATGTTTCCGCCTTTAATTGTTAAATGCATGCTTAATGATGTTGCTTAATGAACTCGCTAATCCACAATTTTCATTATGTTGGAATCCATATTCCATCATGGTTTCGCTGAACTTGTATTTTGATGTCTGAATTCGATGTCATTTTTTGTGGTGTTATTACTAATTTGGATGTTATTTTGATTATCATATTCATATAATCGATGTCCTGGTTTTTGGTTATTTTCTCGTTATGACAAAAATTATAAATAAATAAATAAATGGACCTACGGACCCGGGTGCAGTGAACTCCAATTCGCTTTCAAATGGGCAAAGTTAGGGTCCTGCCTATTTTTAAAATAATACGATTCACCCCGCTCTACTCCTCGCTTCATTTTATTTCCAAACTAGTCGCTTATCCCTCCAATTTTGAGTCTCTACCAAATTTCTGCACTACACCTTAAATCATTTATCAGAAAAATGTATCGATAATGATCGAAATTATCTACTAATTATGTAGACGGACCGAGTTCCATATTTACTACATTTCTATACTCTTTTTGCAGCATATATCACACCGTGTAGATCAATACTCCTTACGAGTTTATCTAAGTTGGCTGCTTAGTTGTGCTTACATATGACACATCCCGAATCTTGGGAGGTACATGTGGACACCCAAAAAGCTCTGACGTGGCCGGGTCACACCACGTAGGTGAGACGAAAGCCAAATTAAATGAAATAAAAGATATTTGAATGAATTAAATGAATAGGATATACAAAATTTGCACAAGGTAAAGCAAATAACAAGTAACAATAAATAGACGAATACTAATACCGAAAATTTACGATTACAAGGAAAATCAACCTCTTCATACCACCGGTCTCGACGCTAACGACTCCAAGCCGCTTAACCTCGAGGGTGCAAAACAAAAAGGAAGTGAGCGGCCGTAGTTAGTTTTGTAAAACCTTTCCTTTAGGAAAATACTAACCCTCGCCGTAAACAGTACTAAGTTTCCTCAGAAATCGTTTGAAAACGACTATAATAAGAGAGAGGGTGTAAAGTCAAGGTGGGGCAATTTTAAAATAGCATTTCTACCGTCCGAAACTAAAGCAGAAGCCACCGCTCAAGATAAAATACTTTATCAAAAGTTCAGAAATAGTTATACGTAAAACCCGTAAGTCAGCTGTATATCCGTGGCATCGCGGAAAATCGTGAGATAAGTCACAAACCAACTATAAGATAAACGCTGCTTAGTGGTGGTAGATACACGAGTTCAAAGGCAGATATATTCTCACGCTAATGCGCTCGGTATAAATAATGGCACGCTCATGTACTACGATCACGTGGGAAGCCTGCTGCATAAGCGCATCACACGAGTTCGAGTCGCCCATGCGACCTAGAACAGCTAGCACCTACCATGGATCCTTGCGCGAGCGATTTCCAAAGCAGACGTGGAACAATCACGCATACGGTCCCGCCCGACAGCATAATCAACACCGTAGTTCTCCTGTGTCAGAGCTTGGTAAAAACATACCACAGAGTATTTTTAAATAAAACAGCCGGTGTGACTTCCTCTTTTGGGATAACCTAAACAATCAATATATAAGGTATCCTCGTGCCGTGACCTAATACCAAGCGATAACCATAATACGGAAATACCAAGAAAGTACGCCACACGGGTACCAAGGCATGTGAATACCAACTTATCGGAAATCAGGGAACCTGAAAATACTAGAGAAAATTACCATTACCAAGGTTCAATTCGACGCCCAAGCGTCACGATAGGTATAAAACCCATAATCACAAACAAAGTACAATATTAAGTAATTCTCTAAAACCCCAAAATGTAATGTTCGATACAGCAACGCGCATACAAATAATACTAAATCACCAATTTTAATGCGTATTCCAATGGAAATGTGTGCCAAAGCCCACTAATTTCCATAGCCTAACAAAATACCGTATACGATCTAGTAAACCAAGTAATTGCCATGAAATACAAGGTCTACCAACATACAAGGGTGAATACTAACCTTAAGTCATAACAATAGTGTAGGCATAAATTAAGGTTTGCTAACAAAGTAACAATAATCACCTTAAAAGCATAGTGCTTAAAAACCCAAGTTCATATCTAAAACATATAAAACATTTAATTTAAGTAAGGAGTGGGCCCACTCACAAACACCGCTTGAAGTCCGAATGCACGTCCTCGAACGCCACGGTCGCCAAAACCTATTTTTAAAACCCACAAATTAGTAACGTACTAAATTACAAAGAAAATGGCTATTGATATTCGAAGCGGTGTTTGCCTGAAACCTCAAAACCGCCGGCCAGGCCGCCGTCGCACGCGCCGCCACACGCCGTTTGGCCTCACGTGCCGCCACACACGGCCGAAGGTGTCTGCCAAGCAGGGGCCATTGCTAATCGTTCGTTAACGCTGTAGAGTTAATGCATCTAATACTCCCCTAATATTCTCGTCCGAATTAAAGCTTCGAATCCTGGCTTGTCGACATCACAGACCGGCCTGGATCTTACGGTCGATAAGCCGGGCCGATCGTTTTCAACAATTTTTCCGCCGTCAGCCGAACCGGAAAATCGCAGAACTCCAGTTCTTCATCATTTTTCAAGTAAATTACACGTAAATGAAGCTTCTGGTTTAATAGAGTTCAATTTACTGTATCATACATTCTCGTCTAAGCGTGGTTCTAATTAAGAAACAGCCTCAGTTCAAGTTTAGCCGCCTTCCGTAACCTCAATCTTGTCCAATTACGTGCCTACGCAGGACTCAACAAGGTCCCCGCACCTGGGAGTCAGAATTCGTTGACCGCAGGCCGGGCCATCGAGGCCGAAATCGACGCAGGCGTTCGCGAAAATTTTCTAGAAATTTTTGGGTTCCCGGGTTCTCTCCGGTTTTTTTTTCACTTTTCCGGGCCTGCGCCGTTGACTCGAGGCTGTCAAGACATTTATGACGGCTACTGCATGGAAGCGGTGGCTAAGCCACCAGCCAAGCAATGCAAAATAGCGGTTTCCCTGTGTCCCTAACAATTTTCCGTGCTCTCCAATTCACAAGCCTCTGGTTTTCACTGGCTTCCGCCTCAAATTGCTCCGACCTGGCTTGATGTGAGTAATCAAGGTGACAAAGACGGGCGTCAGGAAAGCAACGCCGCTGGCCGCCACCACGTGATCCTCGTATGGTGCATGTGTAGCAAATTTCTAAGTTAAAGAAATTCGTGCTTCGTTTGCGATCGAGCAATAATCGCCCGCTTAATGAACAAGGTTTGCGATTCATTTGGCTAAGAAAGTTTCTTATGAGGCGAAAGATAGCTTGTGGTGCCATTATAAATTTTCAAGCTTTTTCGAAGCTCATTGCTTTTTGGGCCGCAGAAAGGCCGTAAGGAGAAGAAGGAGAAAGAGATACTGATCGTGACAAGATCCTTAATTCCGTGTATCGGTCACATGGGCCCAAGCCCAAACAATCTAAAACTACCCAAAACACCGAATATCATGAAACGCTTCAAACCAACGTCCAGAAACTTCGTCGTGAGTCCGAACGACGCCCCGCTTCACGCCTACGAGTTCGTGAGTTTACGAGCACGCTGAAGAAAAATACAGGAAACGCTGCATGCAGTTACGACGCAAAGTCAACCAAAAAGTCAACCAAGGGCAAAATCGCTATTTTGCACCTCCTGAATAAAATAGTATTATTTCCTGCAGATTTTGTTGTAACAACATACCTAAGTTCAATTTTTCATATAGTTTGATGAATATAGCACATTTATCCTATCACATGAAAAATTATTTTTTTTTAAATTTAAAAATGGATGAAAATAAAGAAGAACAAGTTTTAAAATTGTCTATCTTCTATACATATAAAAAGCCAGAAGGCAAAAAGGGAAATAATTCATAATTCTAAAATTACTCCTCCCTAATTAGAATTTTTAAAATATAACAATTTAATTTAAAAAATTCAAACTAACATAAATAAAACTACTCATGTAAGTGGGCATGTTTTTTTCTCTTATTTCTTTAATTTTTTAAATAAAAATTTAAAAAAAATTAAACAACAATAAAAAGTTAATAAAAAATTAAGACGTAGAAGAGCAACCGCTACACGACTTATCATACAGACCAAAAGATATATAAATATACACAAATTTTGTGAAACATTCATAATACTAAAAATGCCCTTCCTTTTTACAACTTTTTTAAAAAATAATTTAAATAATTTTTTCGGAATTTTTTAAAATCACAGATCATTAAATTTTTTAAAATAAAAATAAAAAATAATAAACGTAATTGCCAACGTTAGCGTGACAAAAGCTAGTATTTAATAAAAGGCCGGCATAGTTGTGTTATGGATTTATTGGGCCACTAACCAAACTGTTATGAAGCCGGTATTATTGTCCACAGCATGAACAGTAAACCCATCCTTGAAGATTTATAATAGTGTATGGGATAATAAGCATATAATGAAAGTAAATTAGCATGACGATTAAATATTACAGTGTCAATTTGAACTTGTAATTTTAATTATTTTTTCAAATTCATTTTAAGGTGAGTTCATCATTCATGTGCGAACACCCAATACAAGTTAGCAGTATTTGGCTTTTCCACTGGCCTCACTAGATATTTCATGTGCTTGTTTTTAGGGTACCGACCTGTTAACTTATTTCCAAATCTTTTATAGTGTAGAATTCTCTGGAAAATGAAAGAGACATCCTGAAAACCTTTATAAGCATGCTTCTGTTAGATTCTAAAACAATTACTAAACTTCATGTTATATTAAGAAGGAAGACAGCTACAAGCTATGATACAACCTGGCCCCATAATTTATGCATTTTTTTATTTCAAAGGTGAACACTAAAATGCCTCTGGGGTCGGGCAACGGTTGACTTCTAGTTGACTTTCGCAGCCGACACGTACGATCCATTTCTTAACATTTTCTTGTTATATTCTGTGGACACGAGCAGCCAGTGGGACGCGAACTTTAACGAAATTTGGAGTTTGAAACGAAGGTTCTGCCTGGCTTCTTCCCGTAATGCTCTCCTTCACTCTCCCTCTCTACAATTCACACTTTCTCCGCTCATTCTTCTTCCCGAGATACACAAACCCTGGGTGGCCCGCCACCTTTCTCTCGGGAGCTGAAGCTCCCAAACCACCACCACGTGAATCCACCTCCAATTCACTGCACTCAAGCTCGCAAGCTTCCCTAACCTCGAATCTGACTGCATCGAACTCCTGGCCAAGCCTCAAGCTTTCGACGAGTTTCCTCAAGGATGAGGGCCACAACCCATTTCTGCGGGTGACCACTCAATTGACTTAGTTGTATTGGGCATATTGACCAAGAATCAAATCAGACCGTGGTCCGAACCGAAAACCTGACGGTCGATTTGTTTTTTCTCGCTTTCACCAAACCTAATTGGTAAAGTTCTGTCGCAGATTCGCTTTATTATCGGAACCGAACCTAACCGAACCAATTTTTTTATAAAATCATTTTCCACGTGGTCAGGGTTCCCATGGGTGATATCCTAGTACATTGGATCTCGCATGGACTTACCACACTGATTCATGTCACTAACTAGTCGCTAAACAGTCGTTTCTTCTTCTTTTTCATTTTCATTTGTCGATTATCGACTTCTCGAAGTTCCGCCTTCCACTTCCACAGAGAACTAAACTTCGGAATTGACGGCTCCATTTTCTCACTCCGCTCTCTCTCTCTCACTGCCTCCATGGTTTCCCTTCCTTCTTCGGGACCCTCTCTCGTACTCTCACTCGATCTCTTCCTTCAGATCGTCTCACCTGCCTCGACGCCGCCTTGCCATTGTCGTCTCTCCAAATCCTCCGGCCCTAAACCTTGAAGAATGGTAAGACTCCAATCGACCTGCACCTAATTTAATAAATTCATCGTCTGACTAATTTAATTAAACTAAATTAGGTTTGAGTTCGAAAATTTGGGAATTTTTGAATTAGGGAATTTTTTGAATTAGAGAATTTTGAATTGGGTTCTGCGTATTATGTGCGTATGTTTGTGTGTATGGAAACATGTATGTGTGGGTCAGAATTTTGAGTATGTGCCTGTGTTATGTGAGACTCGTGAGTATGTGTTCGATGTGTGTGTGTTTTCCAAATGAAGATTATGGAGATTAGACTTCCTTTGATTGGTTAATGAATCAAGATTATGGCTAGTGTTACAGCCCCATTGTATAAGGCCACGGATCTAAGGAATTATTGTGCAAACAGCACAAGGAACTTAGTTATGCAAACAGTTTCATAATCTTGTTTGCTGAATTGTTATGCAAACAGCATTATTAAGATAAGCTTCTCTTTTTCAATAAAACTCAACGGCAGTTGAAATGTTGAGTTTATTGTAACTGGGGTTTTGGAAATGGATATGAGATTTATTGTAACCAGTTTTGAAATGTTGAGTTTATTGTAAACAGTTTGCATTTGAGATTTATGTAAACAGGCTGTGTTGTGCTGCTGTGTTATGTTGCTGTTGCAAACAGCAGCACTTGCTGTTTGTTTAGGCCAAATATGATAAATGGGCCTATTTTTATAACAAATTTTTTTAAAAGCCCAAAAAGTGCGCTTATAACTCTAGGCCCAGAATCGAATAGCTCCTTGCACTCGAACCGAAACCGATTACATCAAGAATGCTAGATTCTCTTCGACACTTGATACTGCATCGAATCAAAGATCAAATTTTTTTCCTATTTCGGTTTCAGTTTCACTCGTGATACCAAATCAAACCTGGGACCGTGCCCACTCCTACCCTAGTGAGTCCTAATCCGTGATCCCAAGCTTTGCATGCTCAATTTCAGCCTTGAAATCGAAGTTGAATCGCCACTTGTTTAACTTCCTCTCATTTTCTCCGCCATCTCCGCCATCTTTTGACCTCGGCTAACGATTTGGGTTTTTGACATTGTAACTCTTAGTTTGAGTTTCAGACTCGTGATCCTAGTTTCCGGGACATTTATTAAATGTGGTTGTTTTACCTAAAGAGTGACAACTCGCATACGAGAGTATACAAGCAATGCACTACGCTTACTGGCCACCCGTGAGTGAGCCTTTTTTCTAAAATTATATCTTATATATGTTTGTGAAATGAGATTTACGTTTATGCATTGAAACGTAATCTTAGACTTGCTTTATTACTCACTTGGTTTTAGAAACTTAAATGTTTTAGCATATTCGTATTTTAACACAGATTTGTGAATACCATTTAGAACGCCTTACTACTAGCCTTACTTGAGAAACGATACTTTATACTTACCCGTGACATGTTTTCATACCCGCTCAATTATAGATTGCTTACACCTGTCTACAAGATCGCTCCTCTGGGGCCGTAACCACCTACATGTATGTTCACACCGCACCGACACGCTCACTTTTGATCCATCGTAGGTGCCAGCCTCCTGCTCTAGTTGTTTCTACTTTTAACTCGTTATGATGCGCTTAGTGCCGCCTTCACGCTGCATGTAGTACTCGCCGAGCGTAGATTATTACATCCAAATTCTTCATGGCGTATCTCGCATTTAGCCTTGTGTTCGTGACTGCCATCGAAGCAGTATTCTCTTCCGATACACCCCGCCCCTTGAAATCCACTTGACACCGAGATCGTGGCGTGGCGCGCCAACACTTGTGTTACCTAAACTAATAATCATGACAACACTTGTTTAAAATAGAATCAATAATAATTAAGTTCAACATGCACAAGGTTCAAGAGTTGCTTAAGCATACAAACGAATTGTAAGTCTAAAATCAATATCTTAAAATCTATCCACAACACGGATGGATATTATTAAGAAATCAAAAGAAAGATAAATCCCTACATCACGAGAAGAAAGGTTAAATCACTTCGCTTAAATGCCTCGAGGTCACCTCGATGCACCGCTTACTAAGTCGGGAGGAAGCAAATAGAGAGTTGTGGGAGCCGGACGCAAAATAAAGCTTTCTAAACCCTTTCTTTCAACAAATAACACCCCCGCTGGAAAATCGTATAGATATAAAATCATACTAACATGATATGTCAAATCATACTTTATATATAATCAAAAGTAGATCTCAGCATAATCCGTAAAGAACCATTTATATTTCCAAAAGCTCATACCACAAAATAGATCCATAAGTATAATAAAGAAAACCAACACAGTGGTATATGTGTAATCACCTATGTACGTGGTTGGGAGGAACCTCATCCTAACTCTATACAAGCACTTTACGACGTTATCAATCCATTTGTACTCCTAGTACCACACATAAGCACTGCGCTACTACCACACACACCGTAGTCCTTCGTTGGGCCTTCCAATAATAAATATAAACATAAGACAAGTGTTTGCACAAAGGTATTTATCGATAATACCCTGAGTAATGTTGTGTGACTAAAAACATGTGAGACTGTCATACGTCATGAGATTCGCATTTTCACAACGTAGTTGAAAGCATACCAAGTGTGTTTGAAAACATACATATATACACCAAATATATAAATAAAGAATATCTAGACTTTACTGACAATTTATTCAAACGTTGCATAAGTAGAACAAATATCAAAACCTTTGTATATCCAAAACCATGTACCAATACTATTTCATAATATATGTAATCATTCTTCAAAATCATTTAAAATCATGTATATAACCACATCATAAATATCTCAAAGCATAAAACCATTTATTAAAACAAACCACTCCCGGCACTACTCACAAGTACTCCTGAGTATAATCCTCCTGTGTGTCATGTTTCTCGAACGCTTAGTCAGACGACTTATTTAATATTAGTGGAACAATATTAAAAACATCCCTAAAATGAATAATAATAACCCTTAATAAAAAGAATCTAAAAATAATATTACTTTAGCGCAAACTGCTCAAAAATGATTTCTGGGACCCGAACCTTCCTGGGCCGGGTCATTGCACCGCCTGCCGCTCCGTAAAGTCGCAAAGACGCTTTCACCACGCTTCAGAAACAATGGACATCGCCGCCACGCGCCCCTACGCTCTAAAGAAGCGCCTTCTACGCGCGACACGCGCACTAGCACTGGTCTCCACGCAACAGACGCTGCTGTTAAGTCGACATTATCACTCGTTAACTTTAACGATTCAAGCAAAGTTAACCAAATTCCTAACGATACCGTTTAACTTGATTTCACAAGCATAGCAATCGACAAACTAACCGACCGAATATGCTGACGCCACGGAATATTTTTGTTACCGGTGGATTTAATATTCCGCCTCCTTCAACCTCTCGCTGGTTGTCGGCCGCCAGAGCCCTCGCCTGGTTCGTAACTGAAAAATATGCCAAAATTGTCCAAACTTCAAAAATTCATATCTTCCTCGCTTTCAACCAAATTGACGCATCCATATATCAAAATTGAAGGTATTGAAGAGTAGAATATTTCATACCAAATTGGGGCTGAAAACATTCGAAGTGGCCTGAAATTGGCCGAATTCCTTGACAAAAACCCTAACCTGCTCGCACTCAAAAAATTACATTCTTTATATGAAACTCGAACTCACTCAACGTGATAAAACCAATGGAAATGGTTTTAGGCTTACTTAGGCTTGGGTTATAAGAGTTCACGGATGTTTGTCGCTTCCGCTTTCTTTGCAGATTTGGCTTACCGGGATGGTTCGAAGCCTGCACTTCAAATCACAGCCGCCGCAGAATCTACGCTGACGATCGTGAATGGGCGATATTCAAGGTGGTGTTTCACTATTGTGATGAATCCAATTCGGTGGTTTTGTTTCACAGAAATGATGTTTATCGACGGTATAGAAAGGCTGAGAAAAAGAGAGAGAGAGAGAAAGGTGTGTGTAGGCTTGTGGTGAGGAGAGGACACTGCATGTGCCACTTCCAGTCAAAATCCAATAAACCCTAATTAACTTACTTAGAATAAAATTACTAAAATGCCTCAACTTAAAGTTCAGAAATATCTATTTTAACTCCAAATACTACTTGAATATGTAAAGAAAAAGTAATTTCCACATGTCGCTTCAAAAAGTCAACATTTGTTCAAGCAGTGGGCATGGTCATTTTACATGAAATTTTTGGAACTGTCAGAATACATCTATTGTTATCAAGGATTTTATCATATACCGCTTTCATTGATTAATGAGCCTTATGTTATTCTTGGATTTCACTTATTGATTTCCACGTGTTGATTTTCGCGTTGGAAAGATTTTATATTGTTGTTTATGGTTATTTACCCGCTTTGGAAAATAACCGACTCTTCCACGCGACAAATAATAAGCTATACCTACTATATAGTATGATTTTGTGAATTATTACTAGTTTTTACAACTAGGTTAGTGACATCGGTCCCGACCCTGATGTACACGCGACACCCAAAAGTCTGATGTATTTCGCCGACACCACGAGGTGACGAGCCAATTGAAGAAATAGAAAGGAATAAATTGAATAATTTAAGATCAATGTATACACAATGTACGCCTGCCAAGAATTTAATACAATACACGCTGCACAAAGTATTTACACACTAAGAAATTTAAACCTTCATTACACCAATCGCCGAACGCTTTGACAAACTACCACTAAACCCTGAGGCGCAAAACGTATGGCGAGCTGGCCAATATGTCATTTTTGTAAAACCTTTGTTTTCGTAAAGTAGTAACCGCCACAAAAATCAAGTAGCTTATCGGAAAACCGTTTTAAAACGTATTTATACAAAGAGAGGGGTAGAAACGAGGCACGAATATATTTCTATCATTCAACGCGCGTAAAGCTACCGTTTCTAACATAAAAGCTTTACTCGTAAGTTCAGAAATAAGGATATACTGAAACCCAGAATCAAATAAATGCCTTCGTGGCATCAACAAGAAATAATTAAGTACAATCACAATGCTAACCTATAAGATAAACCACTCAAGTAGGTATAGCAAATACACAAGTTCATACAGAGAGCTCGTCATGAACAGCTGGTGTATAAGTAATGGTGATGTCGTACACATAATCACGTGAAGTCGGGCGTGACATGCGCATCAACGAGTCTGGACCGCCAAAGCGACGAGAATAAAGCCGGGCACTGCCATGGGTCCACAATGAGCGATAGTAGCGTGTGAACAATCACGTGAAGTCGTCCCGCCCCTGACCAGACACCAAACACCGTGGTAAGAACCTAGCTGAGCGATGAAAACATACTACTAATACTTCTAAGTTATTGCATCAAGCGCGGTAATTTCCCCATAAGCGGATGCCTCAAACTAAACAATATATATAAGGTATTCTCGTGTCAGACTCAAATACCAGGCATATAACTACAATATCGGAAATACCAAAAACACGCCATACGGGTACCAAGGTATGTGGAATACCAACTTACTGGCAAACTAGAACCCAAAATACGATAGAAAATTACCAATTCCAAGGTTCACTCCAAATAAACAAGGTCACGATAGGTATAAAACCCATAATCACAAATAGGCACAAGAGGGAATTAAAATAATTCCCCTAAAATCCCTAAAATAAGGCCTGCTCGATACTAGCAATAATGCGTACAAAATAATACGAAACTCACCAATTTAATGGTGAGACTCCCCAATGGAATATAAGCCCAAGCCCACTAATTTCCATGGCTCATCGAAATATCGAGCCGAAACTAGCAAACCGAGTAAATACCACTTGCCACAAGGTCTACCAAAAATACTAAGATAAGTATCCATTTAAAACCACAATATATCGTAGCATCATTCAAATATACTTTCCCAAACATAAAACACATTTAAATAATATATGGAAAGAGCCCACTCACAAATACCCAAGTCGGAAGTCCAAACGTATTACCGAACGCCTAATGTCGCCAAAACCTATTTTGGAACACCCAAGATTAATAAAGTAATCGAAAATACGAAGAAAACTGAGTTCTAAACTCTAAAACCGCTCGTGCGCTGGGCCGCACGCTCGGGCCACACGCCGCTTATTTGCCTCACGCCACGCTATGCACAGCGTGGAGTCACACGCTGCCTCACGCCCCCACGCCGTCACTGGAAGTCCACCACGGCAACACGCCACACGCCGCTTACCGGTCAGCCGGTGACACGCGTCACATCGCTCCGCTAGTTAATGGAATATTCTAACTGCCAAGTAGAATATTCCGTTAACGCTATGTTAATCTGACTAATATTCCTTTGTAATATTCCCGATCCGACCGTTGAACTGCTTACCGACGCCACCAAGGACCGCCTCAATCTCGCTTGCCGACGCTGGCCGGCCATCCTCGCTGACTTTTTCTTGCCGCTGTCACGGAATCGGAAAATTTGGCCGAGGATTTTTTCAAAGCTTCTAACTTCTTCTTAAGTATAAATTGGACGATTCAAGTACCCAAAATGAAGCTATGAGGATCTGCAATTTACCTAGCGAGGCTAAAACCGGTACGTATGGCCTGACTCATGCATCACTCCTGCTGGCTGAGCCGATTTCCCGAGAGCCCTTCCAAATCCCTGGCCAAACTCCGACTGTGCAGGCTCGACGAGGCTGTACCTGACCTGGTGTGGTTTGGTGAACGAATCAAAGAACATCAGGCCGAATTCCCGAGAAAGGCCACCAGCGCACTGTAGATTTTGTGGTTTGTGATTCCGGCTGAGGGTTCTCAGGACCGAGCACAAGTGGCCTTCCACTTAGGTGGTAAGAAGGCCGCCGACCTTTCTTGGCCAAGGAAGACTCGTAGAGGAAGAGGAAAGGCACGCGTATGGCTCGAGAGGATTTTTTGTGCTTCAGGTTTTTGAAAAGCAGGTATGGATAGGAAGAAAGAGGACACGGTCAAAGACCTGCATAAAATCCCAGGAATTCGTGTGTGGATACCACATGGGCTAGCTGACATTTGGCCTCACCTCAATGTACCAAACTCGCCTAAAATTAAAATAATAGAAACGCTAAAATCAATCGCCAGAAATATTCGCTCTGAGTCCGGAACGACGCGCCCACTCAAGGCTTCACAAGTTCATATCGACGAGTACGCCAAGGAAATACAGTGTTACCGCACGAAGTTACGCACGCAAAAGTCAACCGGGGTCAACCAAGGGCAAAATCGCTATTTTGCACCTCCTGGAATAAAATAATATTATTTTTCTGAATCCGGATGTAACAGTTAGTTCTTTCTAAAAGTAAAGTTTTAGAAAATTATTTATTTTTGCCCACTCACACGTTTCTCGTTTTGCGCCTCTAGGCTTAAGAGCTTGAGCTCCCGACGCCGGTATTACCTGCGGGCATGGCCTTGTCAGCAGGTAGGAACTTACTAGTAATTGTAGTTACTTAGTCATTTCTATTCTCAGAAAATTAGTTACTTCTATTATTATCCTTTCCGGTTCACACACACTTCGTGCCCTCGATTCTTGCATCAGATTCAAATTTCTCTTTATTACTTTAAATTACTTTTCATTTCTTCTAAATTTGATTTTTCACAATCACTGGTGTCACCAAGACTCTCAATTTTGGGGTGTCCACCTCGACATCCGAAGCCTGAAAAAGCGCTAAGCCAGGCTTTTAGTTCTTGTAAATGTTTTTTTTTAAACATAAAAATTAGGAGGTAAAAAACTGCTAAAGAAAATTACAGCCTCGCGATATTTATTCTCTTATTAGTTCTTATAAAAGACAACATAAAATAATTGCATCAGATGATCTTAAAATTGTGCCACATTATGTGTCATATTGATTTTTTTTTTCTTTCTAAACAACTGAGATTGGGGTGAGAGAGAATCGAAGATGGTAATGCTCTCCATTGGTTTTACTCGATTTCTGTTCCATGTTGTTTTAGCTGTTTACAATAGCTTTATAAAACGAATTATACTCTGATCAAAGATATAAGATCTCGAGTTTTTACATTTAAAGTATCTCGCATTTAGGTATATTTTGACATTTTGATTAATAATGGAGCTTGTTCATTTCATGTCATGATTATATGAAATTGGGGTCGTACCGTATCATATTTCCCAACTTTCATGGCCCAATGTATTTCCCGGAAAAAAGACTAAATTTATTTTTAATTTTGTTTCATCAACCCCCATTCACCTCCCTATGTTCCAATTACCTCTCCCAGATTCTAGTACTGCCATGGCTACTATTGCTGCCATCTCTACAACAACTTCCTCGCCCACTCCTCCCCAAGGTTTCATCCAAAAGCCCCAATATCTATCTATATCTTTCTCAAATCAATATTTGAAGTGGAGTTCTTAAATGGATTTTCTTTTTGTTTTTGTAATCAAACAATATTGTTGCCGGCTGAGAGATGGTAATCAGTGGCATTGAAATCTTGGGAAGAGGGTTTGAGCCAGGGAGACGTGGGGAAGGATGAATGGGGCTAGGTTGATCAAAGAATAAAAATAAGTTGAGCCATTAAAGTTGAAGTATGATACAGTACATTTAATTTTATATAATCATGTTGACAAAATAGTTAAACCCATTAGATTAATGAAAATCGTGAAAATATATCTAAATGCATGTAAATGAGAATATGCCAATGTAAAGACTCTAATGTAAGGATATAATATTTATACATGTATTACTCACAATATTCAAACCTTACTTAGTTCTTTTTCTTTTAGTCACCAAGTGTCACGTTACATGCATTACATCCCGACCTTGATGTACACGTGACACCCAACGATAAATAAGCCGACACCACGTGAGGGGTGACGAAAGCTAAATTGAGGAAATAAAAGATATTTGAGGAATAAATGAGTGGAACATACAGAATTTGTACAAGAGTAGCAAATAGCAATAAATAACATGTTAACGTATGAAAGTACGAAGCATCAAAAGCTTAAATTACAAGAAAATCTGCATATCTTCATACCACCGGCCTCGACGCTTATTAACCTGCTCGCTTAAACCCTGGAGTGGCCATGAAACAAAAAAAGCAAGTGAGCGGGCCAAAGTTAGTTTTGTAAAACCTTTCCTTAAAATACTTTAACCTCGCCGTAAACAGTATTAAGTTTCGTAAAACCTTTCTTGAAAACATAATATAAGAATAGGTAGAAAATCAAGGTAAGTACGGAATACCATCATTCAAACTAGCAGAAGTCACCGTTTCAAGATAAAGTACTTTTATCAAAAAGTTTCATAAAATAAAGTTTATACGAAAATCAGAATCAAATACAAGTATCTCGTGGCACTGAAAATCCGAGATAACTCACAATCCAACTACAAGATAAAATGCTCGACAGTACACATACACGAAATGCTGGCGATATTCGTCATGAAATATGCTGGTGTATAAATAAAGTTACGCTCATGTACTACGATCACGTGAGCCGCGCCAATCGCATCACAACAAGTTTGGGCGCCATGCGACCTCGAACAGCCGGGCACCTACTATGGATCCATGTTGAGCGATTTCCGTGAAAGAATCACGTGAAGGCTGTCCCGCCCGACAAAGACAATAAACACCGCAGAAGTTCTCTCCTGTTGAGCGATAAAAACATGCCACGAGTATTTTAAATAAAACAAAGATGAGGTAATTTCCTTTTCAGATAACCTTGAAAAACAACTAATAACAAAGATTCTCTAGTCAGACCAAATACTAAGTATTTACCTAAAATACGTGAAATACCAAGTTAATACACCATACTACCAAGGCATAGAAATACCAACTTAATGGTAAACTAGGTGAACCTAAAATACTAGTATAAAAATTACTAATGTTGTCACCTAAATACTACCCGTCACTCGTCAAACGGATATAAACTCAAGACACGCATAAATGGGGAATTGCACTAATTCTAAAATCCCCAAAATAGGTTGATTCGATAATCGAATACGATACAAAATAAATACTAAACACCAATCCTAATTGTGAATCCCAAATGGAAATATAGGCCCCAGCCCACCGGGATTTCCATGGCCTAACAAATATCGAACTAACAAACACGTTTCATCCGATAAACCAAGTAAATACAATGAAGTACGAGGTTCACCGGTATAACAACAAACACTAATTTAAAGTCATTAAAAGTGTAGACATAAATTAAGCCTGCCAACAAGGTATGATGATAGTCAATAATTTAAGGCATAGGCAAAAACCAATTTAATAATTAAAACATATAAAAACATTTAATTTAAGTGATGGGCTGCCCACTCAATAATTACTTCCAAGCAATTTCGCCTCCCGAAGAGCCTCGTTTTGTCAATCAAGGAGTTGGTACGAACCGAATCATAGTAAACTTAGAAGAGTCCGAAATTCTGAGATTACACTCTACGGCAGAAATGTCTTCTTCAAAAGTATGAAAATTACAGATTTGCCCCTTGAACTTTAACTTAATTACAAATTTGCCAATCATCACAGATTCACAATTTGGTCCCCTAAATTTTTTTAGAAATTGCAATCTGGCCCAACAAATTTCCTGAAACATCACCAATTGGTCCTAATTTCCAATGTGCATCTAGTGAAACCGAAAGAGTGGCAATTGAGAGTTGAGGTTTCGAATCTCACCCCAGCAACTTCCAAACTGGCATCAGTCCTAAACCTCAACAGCTGCAGCAGCACATATGGTCCAGAGGATTGAAGATGGCTGGATTTGGGATATGTGTTGGTGGTTTTGGACGGAGCTGTCGAGGTTGATGGTTTGAGGGTTTGTTCGAGGATTGCAGAGGTGAAACTGGGAGTGGATAGCTGGAGGATCCCGGAGACCTGGGCTCGATTTGCTTCTCGGTTTGCAGGTCGTTCGCAAAATCTCGGACAGGACGACGAAGGTGTTGGATTGCGAGCTGGGATGGTAGCTTGTGTGGTGAATGGCGGTCGGTGGTGGTGAAGAGAAGATGACTGAGATGGACGACGGAAATGGTGATTTCTGTAGAGGTCGGCGCTGTGGGCTCTAATTTTGAACTTGGATGACAAAAGGCAGGGAGAGGGCAAGAACTTGAGTCAGATTCGAGCATGCAGAGCTCGGATGTTGTTCTTGAGAAGGAGATGAAAATGGTGATGGAGGTGATGATCTGGTGAGAGAAGGGTGGCTAAGCCACCATGGTTGCTCGGGAAGGGCCTGTGTCCAAAGCACAAATGGCAGTTTTTGGTTTCAAAGCCTTTTCAGGCTTTCTGTTGCATGTTGAGCACAGCGGCTCGATTACTTGTTTTACGAAGGTTGCAGAGTCTGGAATGGCCCAAGAGAATAGCTCTCCGAAATGGAGGGATAGGCATGGGTGGTATTTAGCAATTTTTTCTGGGTTCTTCTGGTTTCTGGTTTCTTCTTGGTTTGTTGGGCACAGTTTCGACTCAAAAGGAATTGTGGTTGTTTGGTCAAGGAGAAAAGGGCTCGAAGAAGCCAGAGAGGGGCTTCAGGTGGGAATTGCACAAAATGCAAGTGATTTTGTTGAAGTTTGCTTGTGTGTTGCAGAGAAGAAGAAGGATAAGGACACGGGTCAAAGGCAAGGACAAGCCTAGACCAAATCCCAGAAAATCTGGGTTAAACATGGGCCTGCTGGTCAATGTGGCCCCAGCCCAACAACCTAAAACCGCCAAACGTAACACGAAACGCTTTAAAATCGACTGCAAAAAACTTTGTTCGAGTCTCAACGATATACGCCGCGGTTTCACGCTAAGCCAGAGCGACGAGCATGTCAAGAAAAATACAAGTGAATGCTGCTGCATTTAATTACGACATGCAAAAGTCAACCAAAAGGTTAACCAAGGCGGCAAAATCGCTATTTTGCACCTCCGAATAAATATTATTCACCGGTACGGGCTGTACAATATACATCCGAATCCTAAGGAGCGGATCATCTCTCAGCTCTACATAGAATATTAAAATTACAAAATCCCTAAATAATTAGGTTATTCTTAATTAAAAAGGTTTATTTTAAGTTATTTCCTTGTTGTTTTGTAATCAAAGTCATAAATATCAAACCATTATCGCGTTCCCTTTCAAATTTTCTTGTTCCACAAGTTGAGAATGAAGACATTTTGGATAGAACCCTAGAAGACAATCCTGATAGTATTTTTTGTTTTTTTATCAAATTAAATCAAGAAGGCATTCATATATAGTCTTCAGTAGTCAATGTTGTGATCAATTAAATGGAGCATATTTTATGTTGCGTACCTTCTGTAATTTGTTTTTATGTTATTTGATGTAAAGTTGATATTATAGTACTGAAGGAGAATAAGCAAACCAATACAAAGAGAACAACTAGAAGTAAAAATCAATGGAAGGCGGTGAAGGATTATGCCAGTCGAATTACTATTGTAGCCTACTTTCTACTCACTCATAATAATTATATAAAAACCAAACCTCGAGATTGAGCACCTCGTGCCCCTCCAACACACCATAACCAGAGCAAGAAAATACAATAACTAAGAAATATTATCCAGTATTATAGCCTTACTCTCTAATTTGTTTAGGGTTTTAGAATTACATAAATCTTGACCAAACCCAATTAACAAAAAACATTTTCAATTATAAAACATCTGGACACTACTAAATGAAAGGGAATCAAGTCCAGCAAATTGTCTCGCTCTAAGCTCCTAGCTTGAGTATTCATAACATACCTACCACGCATGAAAGCTTTTGTGTCTAATCTGCTGCAGTTGAACAAATTGTATTACTCTAATTCATAATTAAAACAGGGATTAATTTGGTTTTGCAATCCTGAAGAGTAAGTGGATTTTAAAACTAGAGCTTGAAGATGTTTTACGTCTTGGATTTGGAAGATTCACTTAATTGGTTCCGAACGTTTCTTGTTGTATTTATCCTTCATTGGCTTAAGAGAGAGACTCAAACAGCATTCTGTTCGTATTGATGTTGTTCCACAGTCGAACAGTTTACACAGTACCAGCCCAAAGGTTGGACAATTTATAAGTTTGGGTACTTGGGTCCTACTACGTCAAACAGGATATTTGACCATTCAATAACTTATTATTTTCTGTCACATCTCGGACCGGCTCCGCCGTAGCACAATATTGTCCGCTTTGGGCCACGCCCTCACGGTTTTGTTTCTGGGAACTCACGAGCAACTTTCCAGTGGGTCACCTATCATGGGATTGCGCTAGCCCAAACTCGCTTAACTTCGGAGTTTCGATGGACTCCAAAGTCAGTGAGCTCTCAAAAGAGCTCGTGCTAAATGGAGGTGGACATGTACATATAATGCACATCATTCCCTCTCCGTTAGTCAATGTGGGATGTCACAACTCAATTATATGGTCTAATGATATTCTTTTGCATTTGTAAGTGAGGGCAAAAGTCTTAAGTTTAAATCTCGTGAATGTTAAAGTCGATACTAAGTTATTCTCACATCTCATAATATAAATATAATATTATATTAAAAAATATATATATATATATATACACTCCAAGGGTTCGAACTCCCACATATACATTCCACCAACAACCTAAACTACATAAAAACAACATTTATTATGTCATCAATTTGTGGTAAGATAGTTCTTATATTCATGTGTGTGTGTATCTATATGTGTACATCTGTACTAATTAATACAGTGATTACTCCACCGAATAAGTTAATTCATTTGGTCCTTGGGGTGGCAGGTGGCTCATGCACTGGCTTGTCAACTTTTAATTCTACTCCCATAATAAAATATACAATAGAAAACTCCACTTGCTTTTTCGCAAGAGAAACTAAATTATTTGAACCAAATCTTTAAATCATCTGATGTTCCAGCTTACATATATATGCTATATCATTTAATAAATCAACATATTTATTTTAATTTTTTATTCTTTTTATAATAATTAAATTATTTATCCCTAAAATAACTCCAAACCTTGGAAAATGCCCAAACCCAGAAAAAAAAAACCCCAGGTCCTCAGATTCTCATCCTCCATCTCCGTCTCTCTCTCCTCCCGCCCCACCCGCCTGACCAACCACCCAATCTCACCTGCGACAACCCCTCCACTAATCACCTTCATTCACAGGTGGCAACATCCTGACTAAAAGCAAATTTTGGGTCTCAAATCGATTTCAATAAATCTTTGTATTATAATTAAGTAAAATAGTAATTTTGTGTGGTTGTGTAAAAAATTACTTGTAGGGAGGATATATATGATTTAAGTGTGTAGTAAGGTAATATTTAATAAAATGTCCCGAATGCATTCATGCATGCGACTCTATGTACTTTTTATTATTTTTGTTAACTTAGGTTTTCCATATAGATCATGAATAATATGCTCCATTGCATATACATATATATGCATGCTAGACATAACGCAGCTTAACTTCTGGCATTTGCACCTATTGAAGCTAGCTAGTTAACTGCCAAATTATTAAAATATTGACAATTGATCAAGCTATATATAATGAAGATAATTAATTTTATACAATGCCTTGGAGAGAAGAGAAGATATATATTTCTAAGTGAAAAGTAATCTTACCAACTTGTAGTACTTAACAATATATAATTATATAAGTAATCCGTATATTTGACCTTTTAAACTTTTTTCTTCACACCCAGTTCACCAAGAACAAATTTAATGGATATTTTAATATTAACTTAGATAACGAAACTATAAGCAAACACTTAAAAGTCTCACTCTTCTATCAAAATTATTATGTGATGAAGTAGCTAGTTCTGCATTATACAGTAAAAAAATATTAATTATTATTTATGTTCAACAAAAAATGTCGTGTTATTGACTTGTTAACTTGGCGTGATATGGAAGAAAATTACAAAGATTCTGCACACGTTCTCTATAATAAGAAGAAATTGAAACGATCATATCAAGACTGGGTCTTTCAAATGAACAAGCATCATCATGTGAAATTTACGAAAATGATGCTTTCACCGCATTAAATCTATGCAACATGTGACATTGGGTTAGATGAGAAGCTACTACTAGGGTTGTGTTGTAAACGCAAAGGAAAACAAAAAGAAGAAGACATGAATAATTGAGTTGTATACTATTATACGCATCTTAATTAAGGGCCTTATTTGAGATTACTGGTATTTATATACAAACATATATAAATGATGTGAAGCAGTACAGTAATCTCTAACTAGCTAGTAATTAATGTATAATACATCATTAATCAGTTGTTTGGTACCGCCCTACCATTTACCCTCACAGTTTACACTTGTGCGTTATCGTACCATGTAACAATGATGGTCAGGGCCAATTTATTGATTTCAAAGGTCCTGTGCGGGCAAATAAATTGAGGCCACAAAGAATGAAAATCTATTGATTTTCGGTGCTCAAAGCAAGCACGAAGATTTTTTTTTTTTTTAAGACCTAAAGCACAAAAATGAAAGTTTTTTTTAATTTTTTTATTAAGGCTAGAGGCTAGAGTATGAAAAAAAGAGAAAAAATTCATTTCTTTACACGTTTGCAGGTGAGGCCCATTTTTTACTGATTATAGAGGTCTCTTTGACTCTAAATTTTCCTTTTTTTGTACAAAAATAATAATTAAACAAAAATAAGCTAAAGTGTGGCCAAGACTACGCATTTTCTTCTACCTCACACACCTGCACAGCCTCCCACTCCCCCCCCCCCTCCTTGTAATTTTCGTCAGCCGGAGGCCCTTAGTTCATTGGGGCCCTGTGCAGTCGCACACCGCACACCCTATAAGCCGGCTGTGACGGTAAGTCATGATAATAACAATGTATTTATATAGTTATGTATATAATTAACGTGAGATAAAATTTGTTAAAAGTGGTTGACAAACCAAAGAGACTACGAAAAGGACTCAAATGATTAGGACAATTTGCACTGAAAACCATTGATTATCAAATTAATTAACTACGTACGTATCTCATGTGGCTAACCAGAGATTCAAGAAAAGACACCAAGTGGACCAAGTTAGCTATATAATATATATCCTCGAGAGATATAATTATATATATGTTATATCAATTTCTCCCTCACTTCACAGGTCTTTGTCTTTTCTGTGGAACTCTCTTTCGCCTCATGGATTGGTCTCCCTTCCCCACTTACGGCAATGCATGGCTCCTATCCTACATCTTCTTCTAGGCTCAAAAATGGCTCCCATGGAGCCATCATGCTCTTCTTCTTCTCCCTTTTTTTCTTCTTCTAATAATATCCCAAGAAGTATAAATAGGTCGGTTGCAGTGTATGAAGTCTAAACTTGGAGTCAAATTCCATTTCTATATATCAGTTTTATAGCTTTGTTTTAATAAAAGAATTTTCAAGCACAAATACAATATCACATGTAAATTTTTCTACATAACATCGTATCATTAACATGAAATGTCATAGTGTACTTAAGTTGTGTATTCGGAAGTTGCTATCTCAATCCAAATTAATTTGGTGCATGTCTAGCTACCTATAGGTAGCTTGCATAGCTTAGGCATTTAATTTTGATCATTATTTGCGCACATTTCTATTTTTTTTTCTCTTATATATATATATATATATATTATATATATATATATTATATATATATATATATCTATATATATCTCAATTATCAATTAACGATAATTAGTGTTTTCATGCATGTGGATCCAAAGCAAATGCATGACAGTTGCTCGTAAATGGGGCCCTCTCTAAAATCCCAAAATAATACTAGAAACAAGGACTGTGGTATAGCAAACGAGCTAAAAACCAAAAGAGTAGCTTCATTGCTAGAGCCAAAATAGGGGAAAGTAGGAAACCCACGGCGTAAAGCTAGTATCAAGACCCTTTCAGCTGACCTCTTTCTCTTACTCATATATTCTCAAGTTCCCACCATCATCATCTTTACAGATGTGACCAAAACGAGAGAGATAGGGGAGGATTCAAACTCCGATCTTGGGTGCGAGGGTAAACACGGATTTCTCCTATTAAACCTCTATGCCCCACATAGTACTATTTAATTCTATCAATTTTATTATTCTCGATCACTTAAGTTATAAGTCCTGCTGACGAATCAATATTTACTATTTAAGTTATTCACCCTCAATTATATATTCAACTCATGATCTCATATATACCTCAACTTTAGTCTTATAAGGCTGGTCAGTCTCTCTCTCTCTCTCTCTCTCGCTTTCTTTGGTGGGCTAGCTCTTGTGGATGGAACAAGTTCAGTGCTGGGTGTGGCTAAACATTAGGAAAGAGAAGATCTTCAACTCACCTTCATCGTCATCAATGAACTCATCAGCACTCATGAGTAGTAGCTCATCAACAACATGGGAAGAGAAGGCTTTTGCTGAAGATGCAGCAGGGCATGGTCCTCTTGGTGGTTGCATATGGCCTCCAAGATCTTACTCCTGCAGTTTTTGTATGAGAGAGTTCAGGTCAGCTCAAGCCCTAGGTGGTCACATGAATGTCCACAGGAGAGACAGAGCTAGACTGAAGCAATGCCTTAACCCTAGTACTACTGCCACTACACATGATCATCATCAACACGTCCCACATCATCATCATCATCATATCCATGATGTACATGATCATCATCATCATCATCATCATGAGCCTATAGCCTCCTCAGGTCACAATCTTGACCCTAATAATATCTCATCAATATCATGTCCTTTTTCCTCACCTTCTTCTTCTAGGGTTCCCTCATCAGCTAATTTACAAGCTATTCAAAAGGAGAATTCAGGTACTGAAGAACCAGCTTTTTTTATCTCTCCTCCTTTTTCTTCTAGTACTGCTACTGCAGCTCCATCTTGGTCATCAGATAATTCAAAACCCGATGACCAGTTGGAAAATGAGAATATGATCAGGGAAGATGACTCCATATCACTTCTAGGTAATTATGATCATGGTGATCACTATAATGTCGAAACCGACTTGTCGATGGGCTTGAATATCTCGGTTGTGAGCAGAACACAAGGAGGGTCTTGTGGAGAAGAAGCAAGCATAAGTTGTAAGAGGCCTAAGACTACTACTAATACAGATATTTCTTCATCGTTTCCATTTTTTCTCCGATCAGAAGTAGAGGTTACTGGAGCACTTGTGGCAAGCTCCATGGAAGATTTGGATCTTGAGCTCCGGCTTGGTGACCCTCCCAAGGTGAAATGAAACTAGTTGGACTGGCCAATGGGCATGCAGTTGTATTATTGGCTAGCTAATGATCTTGATCATATTAATTGCAATGCTTTTAATTAAAATTTAGGAGAGAATTAAAAGAAATTAATCACTTTCAATTTCTGTTTTTTTTTCTCATCTCTTTCTTGGCAAACCCTTAATTAAAGATTCAAAGGGTAACAAAACATGCCAGATTGAGGTGCCATATGCATGTGCACATAAATGAATTCAAGATTAATTGTTGCACTTTATTTTCTTAATTATTTGTCCTGTCAATCAAATATTCATTTTTTCAGTTCTGATCAATGGGGTATTCTTTTCAGTATATTAGTTACTATATATTGCTATATATTGATGTGACGATATTTGTTATGCTTGAAACTGGAAGTTAAATGACAGAGAGCACACTGAAAAGCTACACTAGAATATGGAAAGATATGATAAGTAGTGTTGCATAGGGTTTATGAGAGGTGTGATATATATATTCCATTCCACCTGTTATATAGCTAGATAAATGAAGGTCCAAAGATATATAAAATTCCCATCAATTTTTCAGATCTACCAGGTTTGCTGTTGCTGTTCAGGTTGTAAGAAGTTCAAACAGGTACACAGTAGTTACCATTAGTTGACTGCCAGTTCTCAGACTACTTGAATCATGAGAGAGAGAGAGAGAGAGGTTTCTTTGTGCTTGTTTTTATGTTTATTTCCTTTGTTGTTTATCTTCCTGCCAAGAGAGGTAGAGACTAGGGAACTTAACTGTATCTGTGAAGCTGTAAATATTGTTGAAAGAACTGACTAGTAACTGACATCAAAAGTCATTTCAGCTACAATATCCCAAAGTACTGAAAGTAATTCAGAGATCAATTAATAATACATTTTAGTATATAATCAACGTGAAATCAAATCAAATCCCTTCTTAAATTCCAAGTTTTTAAGAAGTACTTCTATGGAATATGGATCTGTTGATCTCTTCTGTAATTCTATGCTATGGTCATCATTCTCTCTAATCCTCCAAATAGTCTACCAACCCAATGGAATCAAATTCGATTAATTAATGTAACCCACAAATTAAGAGCACCATTAATTAATCCGGGCACAGAGAGAAACAAATAGTCCATTGTTTTTACTTTTGGAACCATTCTAGCTACATGTTGAAACCCTCAACGACCAATCACCAACCCTAGATAGAAAAGGACCTTAGGAATGGTGACCAATTTTCATGTCACGGTTATACTGTGATCATAGCGTCCCGGGTCAATGATATTATGTAATATAAAAAAAAAATTACATGTGACATTGTGTATTGACACGAGATGACACGATGACAGTTTAACTATGCTTCTCCCAATTAAGTTTTCAAAATTAATGTCAAAATTTCAAAACCCTATATGGACGAGACCCCTATCTGGTTATAGTAATGCAGCAACCCTAGAATATATATACAATGGTTTCTTCCTGCAGAACACACGGGGATACCCTCTAGGGTTTTAAAGTGTGTTTTTTCAACGTTTTCTTTATAAGGTACAACGATGATGAAACATCGCTTTTGACTTAATGCACTTTCAGATGGTCTCTACTCTCTGGAGGGAATTTATGTTACCCCAACAATATTTTTACCACTTTTGGGTGATGGACGTGTGAAAAATTGAAAGACTTTTTACTCTTTACATATATGTGCATGCTTTCATCACACACCCATGAACATTTACAGGAGCATGAATTTCGAGGTGGGTAAAAAGGGTAAATAGGTATGGAGGTTTTGGTTTTATTTTGGTTTGGATGAGGAACCTGTTTCTGTGTAAGGAGGGAGCGTCTGATCTGGCAGTTCAAGTAGTTTGGTTGGTTTGGTTTTATTTTTTACCTCTTATCGAGGTCTGAAAGTATTATTGAGAGATGAAGTTAATTTAAGGTGCAGTTGTAGAGCCAGAAAAGCACATGGATATGAAATGTCTCTCTCTCTTTATTTCTTTCACTGAAGAGGAAATTTTTATAAGGGAATGAGGAGATATTGTAGTACTGATCAGCTTTAAGTGAGCTTCTGACAAATTGGATAGTGATCTTCATAAATGGCTTATGGCTTTTGGTTGGTTACTTGGCTTTGGTGCTTTGTTTTAAATACATTGTTGTTTGAACGACTAGATTGAAATGATTAAAATTTTAATTTGCAAATCCAGCCGTCCAATATATTAGTGCATCTTATACAACCGTACATTATAGACTTTTTGCCTTTGAATTGATACAAACAGGCAAAGGGCCTCTTTGTTGGGTTTGACTGGACTTTACAAAAGCTAAGGCATCTGAACCAACTGCGTGGTGAAGGAAAAGCTTGATGGGAGCTTTTTTGTACACCAAAAAATGATCTCTGGACACCCATAAATTTCTAAAAAGTTTAAATACAATTTTATCCTCTTGTCAAATTACCAAGAAGGACTACAGGGTGATACCTAGAAAAAAAAAATTTGAAAGAAAAAAAAAGACTTCCAATTTCAATCCGATCAAACCCCAATTTGCATTCAAGGAGCTGAGAATTTGAAAGATGTCGGAGATGGCAAACACAAACCCAAAAGAGATCGACGGAGTTCGGATGACGTGGAACGTCTAGCAGCCCACCAAGGTGCAGGCCAACGAGTGCGTGATCCCACTCGCCCCTCCCCTCCATTCAATTGTAAATCTTAGTCAACCTCAATTTTTCCCTCCATCAACCTCACCATCGTCTCCTCCTCCAAACTCTCTTCTCTGGTGACCCAACCCCAACCTCTCTTCTCTGGCGACCCAACCCCATCCCCTCCTCTTCCCTCTCTCCTTCATCAAACCAAGAACCACTCTCTCTTCTCGAATTTACTCCCTTTGTTGTCACCGCTGACAACGGAGGAACCCAACACCGCTCTCTCATCCATTCATCTTTTTATTGTTTTTTTTTTCATGTATTTTGTTTTGAATTAACCCAAATATATTTTGAAGGTTAAAATTGGAAATTACAAAAATTAAGTTGGGTGTTCAAAGATTTTAAAAAATTTAACAAGAGTGTCCAAAAAAATAGGGTGTTTGGAGACAAATTTTGGCTGTCCAAAGAAGCTCTCAAGCTTGATTAGGCCAACAACCCCAAAACTTGAACTGTGATATGAGGCCCTAGTGATGCATGGTATGGTACTTGGGCTGGCCGGAAATGGGAAAACTGCTTACGAGATTGCACATTTGTGGTGAGAGTCCATTAGATGCATGTGGCCCAAAACGCAATGAACATGTATTATTGATGGAATGAAAATTTATGGCATTAAATTGGCAACTACATATAGTTTTTTTACAATCTGTTTGGAAACAGTTTCGTTTTTCGTTAATTGTTTTCTTGGAGATAGAGTGAAAATCTCTAGGAGAGAAATGAGACTCAAGTTTTGTTATTTTTTTTATGATATAACTAATATGGGAAAATCAAACACCTCACTTCGTATGTATGAGAAATGTTTTTAACTACTTAAGCTAGAACTCAAATCGTTCTATATACATTTCTTTGACCTTTCTCCCACCAACCCCTATCACCTCATCCCACATGCATCATTTGATGAAAGCACTCTAATCGCCTTCTTGAAGTGGCTTGGCTTGGATAAGAGGTTTTAGATCTGTTGAGGTGGAGGTGAATTTTGCTACTGTTGTGACTCTTGTTAATTAGCACTTTCTCCACCGACTCAACCTCATAGTGTACCATTCCAGCAATGGGTTCGTTTTGACACCCTTTACCGAGGCAAGTCTGCTAAGTCTTATTCAATATCACTACAGTTCCTTTTCGAACAGTTGTTGTTGGAGATGTTTGAGTAGTAATACAATTCCAATCTTTGTCCCACATTGGTCACCACCAAAAAGTTCTTGCCCTTTATAAGGCTTTGTACTTCTTACAAAGTGATTGGAGTAATGGAACCATGGAGAGGAAAATTGGGCCCAACCTTGAGTTTGGGCTTTGAGGGTAATTAATTAATATTAATTATATATATTAAATATATAATTAATATTAATTAATTGTCAAAAGAATGTCTTGGGGCTCGAGCTCTAATAATTAAATCCATTAATTAATTAATTAATTTTTAATTTCGGATTTAACTTTTTTTCTTCCAATAGGTTCATCCTTTCAGATGAAGTCTGAATTGACGAAGGAGCACCAGAGAGCAAAGCACCCTTTCGAATAGATGCCTCCCAACAGACACACCCCATCCTTATACCTGTTGAGAACAGGTATCCACACTCATTATATTCATCCATTTGCATGTCATTTATTCATTCAGATTTTCACAAACAACTCTCTGAAAACAAAAACCATCCAACTGAGAGAACCACATTTGATATTCGTCAGAAGTCAATTTTCCAGTGCTGGAATTGTGACTTAGATCGTTGAATCCTGGTGAAGCAGACGTCCAACGAACTACAAGCACAGAGTAGGGACGAAATTCTGTTTCAAGGACATTGCGGTACGCAAGCCTCGATTTTCGTTTTTCTTAAGTTAATTTCTTATTGTTTATATACTGCATATTGTACGTTGTATTTATTTATTAGTATAAATAAACTTGTCATTGATTGTTGAATTATTTTCAAACAGTTGTAGGACCCTATGATAGGGAATGCTCTGTCGAGTGTCATTTCTTGCGATTTGGTCCAAGGCAGACCTTTATTTTTGTTCTCCGGGACGAGAGATACTACTATTTGGTGGAGAAACGCATAAAGCTTTAGCTGGGATGCCTTTGGATGGGCCAACTCTTCGTCCAGTTGTGAAACCAAGGGTTCTGAAAGACACCGCGAAGAAGTTCTCAAAAAAGTCAAGCCACCATTATTCAATGATGAAGCTCTTGGGCGGAACCTCAGTTGATGAGTCACGACCTCGCGTTGTCTATAGGGACCTATACTTTTATCCTTATGTGCTACAACGAGACTTCTCCTTTGGCATTCTCGATCTGGTTTCAATCGCGGTAGTATGATTGTCGAGCCCTCTCCTCATTCCGCCCTTCGTAACCTACATTACTCACTTCGTTCGCAACTCTCCTTCGTAGCCGTCGGCGGCGATCACAGACCGGAAAGAGATCCGAGTGAATGGAATGGAAAAAACAAAGGATCAAGTCCACCGGTTCTTGTTATTTTTCCGAGCCCCCCATGCTTGAGTGTGATGAATGAGTGGAAAGATCTTTATGGAAGTCCTCGCCTGATCTACGTGGGCGACCGACCGAGTTGGGTTGAGGCGTCCATGTCACAGGACCTTTCTTTCTACCCAAGAATCCCATTTCATTCTTCTTTCTTCATCATTCATATATCTCCTATTCCTCTTTGTGTCTAACATAAAAAATAAAAACTAACAACCAAAATTAAAAAGATTATAAACGAAACTTTTTTTTTCAGAGAATAGTTATTGGCATTCTAAAAATCTAATTGTGCACTCCAAATTTTCTATATTTAGAAAGAAAAATACTTAAGAATGCACAATTAGATTTTTGAAGTGCTAATAATAGTTTCATTTTCTTATACATCAATATATTTATACTTAAAGGTGCACAATTTGGGCTAAATTATAATATATTTACAATGAATGATAAATTGACATCAAATATTATTTGTTACAAGTAAAAATGAATATCATTGTAAATTATACCAAGTGACACGATTCATTTTAATTCCACGATTTCAAAATAATGAATTTCTCATTAAAAAACACTGACGATGTTACCATTGTCTTTGCATCTTTCCTTATTTAGTAATTTCTTGTCAACTTTCGCTCCAAAATTGTGAAAAAATAAACGATTGTTGGCACATCACTTTTGTATTATTGGAGGAGGAGCTGCTTGGCCTCTTTGGCAACTTGCGATCAGTTTACAGTTCACTGAACTTTGCTTGCAAACCGCGGAAATGGCTAAGGCAGAAAGCATTCACCCGAACGCCAGATGGTCTCTCTACGGCGCGGCTGCCCTCGTCACCGGCGGCACTCGTGGAATCGGGTCTCTCTCTCTCTCATTTCCTAACAAAGTTCTTCTATTGGTCTCATGGGTTCTTTAATATCTCATACAACATTAATAACTGAGTTTTTCGTTGAAATTAATTACTTGGGATTTGATTTTTCGATCTTGTTAGAATTCAGGTACGCCGTGGTGGAGGAGCTAGCTGGGTTCGGCGCGGCGGTGCACACCTGTTCTCGGAACGAAGCAGAACTCTCCAAGTGCTTAAACCAATGGAAGGCTGAGGGCTTTTCAGTCACTGGATCAGTCTGTGATGCTTCTTCCAAAACCGAGAGAGAAAAGCTCATCAAGGAAGTGGCTTCTACTTTCAATGGCAAGCTCAACATACTTGTAAGTTTGCCCTGTGTGTTTTGCTCTCTAGATGTTTGTATAAATGCCCCAAAGAAGAAATTTTTTTCATTTTTCATATGATTAGGATAAAAGTAGAAATGGGTTGTGGTTGTCGATTCTCGAATTAAATAGGCGTCTTTTTCTAGAATCTGAAAACTGTTTCTTTGCTTTTTGTTGTGGGATTTAAGGTAAACAATGTTGGGACTAACATCAGGAAGCCAACCACTGAGTACACTTCTGAAGAATATTCATCACTCATGGCTACCAACTTAGAATCTACATACCATCTTTCCCAACTTGCACATCCTCTCTTGAAAGCATCCGGGCAAGGAAGCATTGTGTTTATATCTTCCGTTGCCGGGCTGGCCAGTATAGGTTCCGGGTCCATTTATGCAGTAAGTAAAGGTGAGGCATTGCTCTGTTTTGGTTTCTTTTGCTCCAAATTATGGATTAAATTCGATTGAGTGCGAAAGCAGAAAGCTAAATCTTTTTGTATTGTCTTTTATTTTGTAATTTCAGCTGCAATCAATCAGCTTACGAAAAACCTGGCTTGTGAGTGGGCGAAAGACAATATCAGGAGCAATTCTGTCTGCCCTTGGTACACTAGAACCTCACTTGTGGAACATGTAATTCTCTTTCCTTGGTCCTTTGCTGTGGTCATTTAGGTGCCACACATATGTTCAAATATTTATCGATTGCAACTTTTCGTGTTTCCCTAAATGTGCTGCAAAGAAGTAATTTCATACCATGTTTGTTCATCTTGAAAATGCACCGAGAAAAATTAAGACTTCTTTTTCACCCTATAATGCAAATTACATTGATTGTGAGTATGTTAGTTCTCTTTTATCGGGTTATTAGGTATTCGGATAGGCAATTTTATATGAGTTCCATGCTTACCAACGGAGTCATATATACTGGATAATGTTCAGATGTATTCTGAAAGTAATCGACATGCGTCTTACGTCACGTTCAACTTAGAAAAGTGGCAAGAGACTATCTGATAGAATGTATGAGGTATCAGCAGCTCAATTATAAGACTTTGAACAATATCTCAAGATGAATAAAGGTTTGATTTTGTAGACCCTGCCGTGGGGCTTTAACCCATATCCCCCCACTCAGTGACTCACCCCTCTCTTTCAAAACCTACCATATCCCCCAATGCTTTTCTTGCAAATGATATTCGATTATTACTAATTTTAGCGGGACAGAAGTTTCTGAGGGCTTTATGCAGACATGTGCCAAAGGTTCAAAACTTCTGATGAATTTATAGTTTTTTTGGTCTGACTGATAAATTTTGGGGAAGTGATTTCAACACACCCTGTTTCACCTCCTACACACCCCTCTTAATTTTAACCGTTGATTCTCCTTTGATTGTTCAATCCAACGGCTAAAAAACAAGAGGGGTGTGTAAGAGGTGAAAAAAGGTGTGTCGAAATCATTTCCTTAAATTTTTCGTTAATCACTGGTACGCCAGTCCCCTGTATACTGCTAATTTAGAAATACTAGTCTGCATTATACGTGTGATTATGAATTAAACAAATCTTGAGGGTATGAATGCAAAAACATTTGTTCGTAATCATGTATACACCTTTAAGCAGCTTAACTTTATGTTGAGGTAATCATTAATTATGTTCATGATTTATTATAATATCAATCAACATCAATTGACTAATGGGGGAATAAACCCATTATAATTAAGATAATAGATATCATATCTTGTGTATTTTGTTCAACAGCATCTTTTAATCTTCCTCTATACTTAACTTTGAGAATAGTTTTTGCAGCATATCCTTAAAACTGACTCGCATTTTCTTTTGTCTCATGGAGAATAACTCTTCGCCTTTTCATACGTATGCGTTTACTTTGTGAGGAATGAATATTTTTAACACCACGAACCGTCCTCTCAACGGTTGTGTTGCATTTCCGGTAGTCTTTTATTATCATACTGAAGCATCAACATCTTGTTTGCCTTTCCCTTTTACACCTCATATTCCCAGGAATCAAGTACTGAAACCTAAATTAGTCTTGTGTCCCACCCCAAACCAGTATAAACGAATTATCGTTGCATTGGATTTGCTGAGAGTTTTATTCTCAAGGGGTGAGGGACGGGTCGGCTAATGGGTTAGGATTAAGACACGTCCAGGATTCGATTTTCTGGAATGTAACCGAAGAAAGAGATACTTAGTGCTTACATTGAGGTTGATTCCGTGCATTTTATGTTTATGTAAGATTGGATATGGTGTGCAATGGGAATGTATCAAAAATTGGCTTTGTTGAAGTTTTCAAATTTACGGTTTATAATTATTCTCTGTTTATCGATGTATTATCAGGTACATATAGTCTAACAAAGTTTCCTGCTTTCAGTTGCTGGATAACAAGGAGTTTTTGGAAGAGATAACATCGCGAACTCCTCTCGAGCGCATTGCAGAGCCCGAGGAGGTCTCATCTCTGGTGGCGTTCCTTTGCCTGCCCGCTGCTTCGTACATCACCGGTCAGATTATTTCTGTGGATGGAGGAATGACTGTAAACAGTTTCAACCCTACTAGGCGGCCATTTTGATCCTCTGGCTTAGTTTGGTATTGCTGTGCTTTGAAAAAAAGCTGCTGTGAGAATAAGCGGATGTGCTGTGAGAATAAGCGGCTGTGAAATAAAGCCAGCAGAGTGTTTGGTAAACTTTTTTGTAAAAGTGCTTTTGGAAAAAAAAGCAGTATGATAGTGTTTGGTAAACTTTTATGTAAAACAGATGTGACTATGTGAAATGACCAAAAAGAGTATAATATTAAATGTGCTATTAATTTAATTTTCTTAACAAATAAAGATGAATTACTAAATATACTTTATTTGTAAAAGAAAAATATTTATAAACTTTATCTTAAATATTAATTAGTATGACAAACTACTTCAATTGAAATATTTTAGATAAACTACTCGAGAAAATATTACATAATCCATGTGAAATCTCTAAAATTATTGAGTTCATTGGAAATATTTCAAACACAACCCCCTAGCATCAACCGAACAACAGAAATCAAAATCATAAACCAATGGCATTGCCAGAATTCAGATACAAAACTTCTACATCAAAATTATAAACTGGTGATGAGCTCAGACTTTTGCAGGCACTTTCCCGTCTTGTTGAAGCATGTATGCTCTCTTCATTTCCTCCAAGACATCATCGTTGGTGCTGCAATATCAAAACAACGTCAGAATTCACTCCTTTTTTCACCTTGTGACTGCCATCATAACCTCAGCTCCCTTACAGTCTTTGTGTCTTACTCCCTACACACACATATATTTCTCACTTTTCATAAAACCGTGTGGGTCATCAGATCCCATTTCTGCATGAAAAATCTACACTCAAACTAATTGTTATGTATATTTCCGGACTAAGGATCATTTCTTCTAGTGACACTTTATTTTTATTGGAGATGGTCCCAAAATAAAAATTACAACTTAATGTATATTCAGATATCTTAAATTCAAATCTCATAAACAATACATTGATGTTGAATAGAAACTAATTGGATTTCCTACGCCAAGAGTGCAACAAAAGATATCATTAAACATCAACAGTAACACAGAGACTGCAGCAGAACAACAAAGACGTCATAAAACAACAAAAGCACCAACAAGTCAATGTGTATATAATTTAATGTTTTGAAAACTCTGTTACCTCTCCCCCAGTAAAAACAGTGAGATCATCTAAACTAGCTCTCCTGTTTTCCCCAAAACCAGGAGCTTTGATGGCGCAAACCTACAACATTCCACTAGTTACAATTGTGCATGTTGACATGAAATGTTAAAACGTCATGCTGATAAGAAAATGTCAAATAGGTATGTCCAATTGTAATACAACTCTGTACATAACCAACTGATAGCTGAAATTGAAAATGAAAACACGTATATTTCATGTAATATCCAAAACATGATGAACTTTGCACTGGAAATCAAAAGCATACCTTAACTCCAGCATGATGTTTATTGAGTATAAGCATAGCAAGTGGATCACCTTCACCATCCTCGGCCACAATAAGAAGTGGTCTATTTTTCTGTTTAAAATTGGATACAAAGAGGAACAAGAAATAACTATCTTTATCTACAAATTTCAAATGATTATTTACTCACCGTCACCGTTGCAGATAAAAGGTAAACAATCAGAAAATTGATACTTACATTTACTGCCAGCTCTAGTATTTTCACAAGTGAATTCAGGTCCGAAATTTTCTTCTCACAAATGAGGATCAGCGCATTAAAGATGAAAATCCAATAAAGATGAAAATCCATAAAGTGACTACATGACCAGGACCATCACAAGAATCCAAGACCAACTTTAAGTTTATGAATAATAGGATAAAGGTTGAGATGTTTGCAGCTCCTCTGGTGCTCAGGGGGAATAAAAAGGTAATTTACTTTTGAAAGAATATACAGACATGCTGACGATGTTGTACTCTAATTAGGAGCTAACCATTCCATGAAGTAGAGTTACAAAGATCTAAACTTACACATTTCTGAGTATTTTGGTCAGTGATAAAATAAGGAGAAATATAACCTCTGCCTAGCTTCATCCCTTCCACCACTTCCAATTCATTATCCAAAGTGTTCCCATCCTACAAAAATATGCAAATTAGAGGAACAGCCATGACAAACATACATAACATGTTTGTCAAACACAATAATTATATAATAAAATAAAATAAAAATAAAAAGATGCTCACAGCGACAGTAATGACTCCTTCCTTCCCAACTTTTTCCATTGCTTTTGCTATCAGTTCTCCAATCTCTTGTTCACCATTTGCAGAAATAGTAGCAACCTAATTCATAACATACAAACACGAATGTCCAATGAAAAGATTCAGTGCAACTAATTTATGAGAACAAATATCCATTTATGTATTGATTGGTCTTCAACAGAAAAACTAATAAGACCCTCAACATGTTTCAAAAATTCACATTGCTCTCATGTTTCTATGGAATGTTGGAAAAGTACAAATCAAACTAAGTTGTAAACTTTGTGGTTAAATTTCATAACCTAGAAACCAAAAGTATAGCATGAACACTAAAAATGCAACATTTTTTTTCTCAACAAACTTTCCCAGCAACCAAACAGTGTTTTAAGAAAAAAGAGAGAAATGAAAAGCAAACGATACGAAACGGGGGAGGAATGGAAAATTGAAATCTGTGAGAAAATAAAAGAGAAAGGGGTGTAGGTACCATTTTCCTGGAAGTAGAGGAGGCGATGGAGGAAGCTAATTTTGAAGCTAGTCGATACATGGTTCCGATGGCCGGAACTGCACTTGTGCAGTGATCCTGAGTAATGAGTTCAGCCTCTTTGGGTTTGAAAAAATCAACCAACAAAACACAAAAAGAAATGCAATTTCAGAAGAAACCCGAAAACCGTTACCTCGGCGGCGACGAGGGAGAAGTTACCGGCATTGACGTCGGTCCTGGCGCCGCCTTTGCGCCAATTGATGAGGCGGAGAGCGTCCTCAGAGTCTCTGGCGATGCCGAGGGCGTCGATGAGGCAGGTGGCGAGCACGGACTCCTTGAGGCCGTAGGAGCCGCGCTCGCAGTCGAGGGTGGGAAGAATGAGACGAATCGCACTGAAATAATCGGCGGGTTTGCAGAAATTGTCGAGAAATTTGCGGAATTTGGAGCGCTTAAGGATTGAGGTTTTGGATTTTTGCATCCAGTCGAAGAGGAAGGCTGGGACTGGGAGTCGAGAGAGACGGGTACTGTTCACCCGTGTTTTGGAAGCGCTTGTGTTTTTGGAGAAGCTGCTATCCTGCGGCTTCAGCTTTTAGGCTGAAAACAGCTTAAGCTTTAAAAAAAAGCTGCTTTGGATAAATTTACCAAACACTTTTTTCACCCCAGCTTTTTTTTTAATTACCTCAGTACCAAACTAGGGCTCTGTCTCGCACATTCTTACCATGCTTCCTATGGTTTGCACATTTTTTGGATGAATGGTTTTGTACCACTCATACTGTTGTAATGAAACCCCGCTATCTGGGAATAACAATTTATAATATGGAGAAACATTTGAATAAAATTGGTGCAATTTCGAGCTAATGGTTATTAGCACTCCAAAATGGTCATCATGCGCTCTTTTCTTTCTTTAATTTTATTACTGACGAGGAGTGCAGAACGATTTTGATGAAGTATAAATAACAACACCCTTGCTAGTATATTTGTGGTAATGTCTCACCAATGATGCCAATACTTATTCATGTGATTGGATTAGATTAGATAACACTAGAGATTTAAGGGTATGCCGATTGCTTCTTTTAACTCGGACAAATTTAGATATGGCCCTTCATTTATCCCGTTCGCTTTAAAATGAATCTAGCAAATTATCCAATTAACCAGTATTTATGAAATAAGAAATGTCCATCAATTTGGGTTTTTCACGAGAGATTTTTTCAAGTGTCGGGTATTTAAGAGGTACTTCACACGTCATAATATAAGTAGAGAAAATGTTATATTTTTTTTGTATCCCTCCACTTGAAATCTGACACTTTCGTTCTAAAGTTAAACCAAATACAAAAGTTTCGACCATGCGAAGTTTGAATTAAAATACAAAAAAATACCAAAGTTGGTAGCAAAAGAATAAAATATATATTATGAAGGGTGTTGGTTGTTGGACTTGGCCCTCTTGGGTGTAATATGAGCATTAGTTGATTTGGGAATTTGGTTTGATTAATCGGGTTGGATTGGGTTGGGGATGGGCGGGCAAATGATCAACCCAACCTAACCCAATCAATAAACGAGTTGAAATTGGGTTGAGTTGGTGTAGGTTATAACTAAGAAAAAATTCGCTTGTTTGGATTTAAGGTCGGGTTGGAAATGGGCGGGTTTGTGGCCCAACTCAAGTTGCACCCCTAATTCAATCAACTAAAAGTAGCTTATAATCTGATTTTTCTCTTTAACGGTATGTTGCATCACATGATACGGCAAATGAATGACTGAGCTTGAAAATGGAAAATCTCACAATTGCGAAAATCAAATCCAACGGCTAACCTACTCGTAGCACTAAGCATTAAAATCGAACCCTATAATATGTTTGTTCGGTGAGAAAATGTTGAGAAAATAAAAAGGGTTAACTATATTTTACACCCTCAAGGTTTGAGATGATTTTAAAAATAGGCCACGAGGTTTCAATTTTCTCACATTGCCCTCCTAAGGTTTTGAAATTGTGTCAATTTACGCATTTTGTCTAATAAATTATTTGAATTTCATTAAATTGATGACATAGTGAGCATGAAATTTGTAACTGGGTTGACATATAAAACCATATTTGTACCATATAGTCCAAAATTTTTTATTAATTTATTAGATAATTAGACATTCAAATATACAAAAGCTGTAAATCGATACAATTTTAAAATCTTAGAGGAGCAATGTGAAAAATTAAAATCGTATGACCCAACTTAAATTTACTTCAAATCTTTAAATCGGAAAAATCTTAGATGATACATACCATTCAATAGTACGGTCATTGAATGGTCCCAGATTAATTTGCGGTAGATCCCAAATAAATATTAAATTATTCAAAATTATTCAAGAGTACATATCATTGAATGATGCGTACTATTAAAATTTGACAATTTCAAATCTTAAAAGCATTGAATGCTCACAAGCATTGAATGCTCACACTGATCTCACCCTCCTTTCCACCCTCTCTCATCTCTCCTCCCTCATTTTAATGGTGAGATCAGTGTAAGCATTCAATGCTTGCAAGCATTGTAGCCTACTCCCAGACAAGTGTGCAGAAAGATGAAGACGTTTGATATTTTTCTGGTGAGAGGAAACCTACCTTACCAGGAAAAGGAAATCAACGGCTCTTCCAAGTTCCTTCCTTCTGAATTTCAAGGCAAAAAGTAAGTGACGTGGGGAACTTGGGCCTGTGGGTTTGTACGTGTCAACCAACATCAACGGTTCAACGTTGAAACACCACCAACACAACCCTCCACGTCTCCGAAACCATCGAAGCTTTTCTTTTTTTTTTTTCTCTCTCTCCTCTTCCTTCCTTCCACCATCCACCTTCTACCATGTCGTGGGTGTTGGGAATTAGGAATTTCCAATACGTGTTGCCATCGTGATGCATGTTGCAAGCAAATTTTTTTATATTATTTTACTATTATTATTGATTTTTGGTCCAATTACTAAATATACAAAATTTGGTAATATTGCACGAACCATTCCAACCTATTTATCTGTTAGTATAACGATTACTTCTATATATTTATAAGTGAGATATTTTATTTGATTTCTACAAATGTTGTAGATACATTTGTGTCGAATTTGATTGACTTGGTGCTGCCACACCGAGTTTTTCATTGCATGGAAGTCACTCGAACTAAAACTCATGTCCTTTTCTCGATTTGAATTTGAATTTGAATTATCTATATATATAAAAAGAGCACATTAATTTAGTAAAATATTTGTAATATTAAATTTGTCATTCTCTACATATTAATTATACTAAATTAATTATAAATGAATAAACAAAATAATACATGTGATTTAAAATTACCCCACGTTGAGGTAGTTATTAATCTTTTTTATTTTTTGTTTCTTATTTTTAAATTACATAAATATTAATTAATTAATTTTTAAAGGAGTCAATTGCCGAGGCTAGTGAGCTTTTAAATTTGTTTTGTAGAGTTTTTGGATTGAATAAATATTAAAAAAATTATAAAACACGAAGTTATATTAATATTTTCTTAAATGAAGTCATTTTAGACTGTAAAACTTTAAAGTTAATTTAAAATGAGTTACAGTGTTAAACTTTTTCACATTGTAACCGACGTTTGATATATGACCAATTTACACCTTTTTTTCTTCAAAAGGGAAATGAGTTCGTACATCTGTTTTTACTCATACACTATTCATTCGATTTCTAGCATTTAGTTTGAATAACTCAAATAAAGAATTTAGATACATGAATAAGAGAAGGAGTGCAAAAAATTGGAATCATTTTGATTCTTGAGTTTCTTGCGTTTACTAAAATATAAATAAGAGAATCATTTCACTCCTTAACTTTCTTATGTGTTTACTTATATGTAAAAAATCATAAAATTGCAAGTTTTTCCTTAAAATCCGCAATCAATAACCAAGAGATAAGGAATATGTGACATCCCACATCGACCAATGAAGAGGGGATAATGTGCCTTATATGTACATGTCCACCTCTATTTCGTATGAGGCCTTTTAGAAGCTCACTGGATTTGGATTCCATCGGAACTGCAAAGTTAAGCTAGTTTGGGCTAGAGCAATCCCAAGATGGGTGACCCACCGGGAAGTTGCTCGTGAGTTCCCAAAAACAAAATTGTGAAGGCGTGGTCCAAAGCGGACAATATCGTGGTACAACGGAGTCGGTACGAAATGTGACAAAATCGAATCGACTAAGGGGGCTAGTTGTTCTAATTGCCTTTCTTTACTTTACCTATTTTTAAGCTTTTCGATTCATTTATTTTCTCATTTATGTAAAGTAAGTATTCCCTGAAAGAATCAAAATATCACTATAACGTAATATTAAGTGACATACAATATGACTTTTAAAATTGCTTATACAATTAAATCATCAGTTAATGGTCAACTAGATGATAAACTTAACATGAGTAAATTGATCGAATGTAAAAACGTTGATTTTCAATGTGAATACTGCAATTTGATGACTCCTTTTGAATTAACACCCCGTCTGTGTACTTATCATATTTTATTATCATGTGTACCTAAGGAAAAAAAAAGAAAATGGAATTGAAGAGGAGAGGACCCCTAAACCTAACCAGTATGCAACATGGGTGAAGTGAACCGTGGTCAGAGTAGGACGCTGAGGTTGAGTTGTGTGAGTCAATCAGGGACAGGGACTGACCTTTCAATGACCACTGACTGGGCACTTGAAAGAAAAAGATTTATATGGATGGATTTATCGTCATGCAGCGTTATGGGTAAATAAAATGAAGAAATGTGAATTTTTTTTTTCTTAGGTCTATATTTTACAAAAATTTTTGGGTGCTCCGGAGTACGGGGTATTCTGGATTTTTTAACTGTTGAATTTTAATTTTTATATTTTAAAATAAAAATCTAACCGTTAAAAAATCTGGAATACCTCGTACCCCGGAGTATGCAAGAAAGACTCCAATATTTTATAGGCACGAAACTTTATGTGAGGGTGAAATCGTGGGATGTAAGTTGTTCAACACTGATAGGTCACCACATGTGGGAACCGGGAACTCGTTGCTTGACAGCCCATACCCTTTACGTGGCAGCTGGTCACCGGTTGTTTCCATAATGTTACTTTTGGGTCCCCTAATGCTATGCTCGCCTTTTTTATACGGGCACTTTAATTTTCTTTTCTCTCTTTTCATAAAAAACCAAAGAACCCATTTGATAATTCAGATGTAAACGCATGTAAATGAAATTCCAAAAACGCAATTTGGTGATTCATAAATAAACTCAAGAAAATATGAGCAATATTGTAAATAGGGTAACAATCTTTCTATGTATTCTACAACATTCAATGCGTTTACATTTACACTAATGGAAAAATTAAGAAAAAACACAACACCCAACAAAAAAGGGAATATATTAAAATCTTTTATGTCAAATTCAACGTAGTTTTACGTATAAGATATACGCAATGTGTACAAAGTTGGTTATAAGAAAATAAGGAAAGATGCGGTATTTTTCCTTAATTAGTAGAGGTCTAGGGTTCAAAACTTTCTTTGTTATTTTTATGGCATGAAAAATAATAGAGGTGAGCGTCGAACCCATTCATGGATGAATATAATATAGTGCAAAGGCCATTTACATTGATAGCTCAATTTATTATCGAACTACACATTAGTATATATAAAAAATATGAAAAAAATGGACTCTTCTAATTTGACGGTCGTGCGCGGTGTCACCACTTGCACACCTTCACGATCGAGCCTAAATGCATAAATCCTAAAATGATACTATATTTCAATTTCTTTTTATAAACTCTGTTTCACAAAATTGTAGACGTCCCCATTTTGGGATGGTAATTCTTGAAAATAAATTTGACAAAACAATGTTCAACATGAAATAAAAAATCGAACATAATGTAGATTATGATTTATGCAATGAAATTAATATATTAATATCGAATAGAAAAATCTTTTAACCAAAATATTGAATACGAGTTGTGTCATTCTCAAAAATAAAAGTTTAGGATAGGTCCACCACCTTCCCCTTCGGGAAGTCCACAACAAAACCTTAGCTGTTGGTGTTACTCGAGTCGTATTTCCACGATGCCGCCACGTGGTGGTATATAGAAGTGGCGATTAAAATAAATAATGGAAAAACTATAAAATAATTTTAAAAAGAGAGAGGGGTCGGTCGTCCAAGGACCACATGCGTGTCAAAAAAAAGGACACCGCCTATACCTACCGTGTCACCCCAAAAGTAGGCCACGTATACGTGTCGAAAAGGCCAAAGCACGTGTTCAAAATCGAGGGATGGTGGAGATGAGATGGACGGCCGAGATGGGAGCGCTCTAGTATTCAGTAGTTCGACGTCATACCAACTGGACAGTGTCGGATCCTGCCCGAGATGGTGACGGGCAAGCTGCCCGTGATTAGGCGTGGTGGCCCCCAGGTGAAATTGTTGCGGGGTGATGAGGTGGCGCTTTTCTCCCTCGTTTAGAAAAAGCTCCACTCCAACATCATTTTATTGAATCCCTTTTCTCTCAGCCTAACAACTTTGAAGTATTTCTCTCTCATTTTATTCAGAGAACTCCAAGCATCCAAGCATCCGAAGAGAAGAGTTTGTTAATTTTCTGTTGGCGTTGTTTGGTGATCGATTTTCGTTTTCTTCTACTTGATTTGATTTATGATGGCCGGAATTTGCTGCGGCGTTGTTGGAGAAGGCGAGGCGTCGACGACGACGACCATGGACGCGAGCTCGAGGAGTTCGCGGCGTAGGAGATTGGACCTGTTGCCGCTTAAATACATAGCTGAAATGGCCGTGCAACCGACGGCGGAGAACGGGCGGAAGCGGCAGAAGATCGATCTGTACCGGTCCTTATCGTCTGTATCACAGAAAGCAGCCGAAAGCTCGAAAGAGGGTCTCGAAGAGTCGAAGCCTAACGCAAAGGTGCGTTTTATGGAAGATGATGTTGGTGCAAAGAATGCACGTGGAGATGTGTCCAAGTCTGTTCATGTGGAAAACGAAGCGGTTCACGTGCCCGTCCAGGAGAGTCCCCGGTTCGGTATGACTTCAGTGTGTGGGAGAAGACGAGACATGGAAGACGCCGTTTCGATTCACCCGTATTTTTTGCAAAAGGAGAATTTGGAATCTAACGGAGCTCACTTCTACGGCGTTTTCGACGGCCACGGCTGCTCTCATGTAAATCCTCTGATCCTACTTAATTAGCTTAATCAGAGTTTTTTACTTCGTCGATTCGCTCTCGAATTCATTGATCGGAGTTTAATCTTGGTTATCTTAATTTCTTTTGTTCCTTTTAGGTGGCCTTGAAGTGTAAGGATCGATTGCACGAGATCGTAAAGCAAGAGCTCGAAACCGAAGGGGAGTCCGTACGGTGGAAGGACGCCATGGAGCGAAGCTTCTTGAAGATGGACGAGGAGGTCCAGGAAGGCAACCACGTGGCACAAATCCCGAACTGCCGGTGCGAACTTCAGACTCCTCAGTGCGACGCCGTCGGATCGACGGCCGTCGTGGCCGTCGTCACCCAGGAGAAGATCGTCGTCTCCAATTGCGGCGATTCCCGCGCTGTGCTTTGCCGAAGCGGCGCTGCGGTCCCTCTCTCCGCCGATCATAAGGTGAGCCTTCAACTCCCTCGCTTTTGTCCCGAGAAACAAACAGAAACCACGAAAGAAAATTGAAATATTTCGTTACCTTTTGGAGATCTAAATCTCGGACTAAATTCAATGAACCGCATCATTTGTTTTGGCGCGTGAATAATTAGCACTAGTAAAAACGGAAGTCTTAAAAAGTTAATGACGTTCAATGATTGCGCGTGCACAACACCTTAGCTAACGTGCGATTACTTTGATTGTGTTTTTGCAGCCGGATCGACCCGACGAGCTCGTTCGGATCGAAGCAGCGGGCGGACGCGTGATCTACTGGGACGGCGCGAGAGTCCTCGGAGTTCTCGCCATGTCGAGAGCCATCGGCGACAACTACCTGAAGCCGTACGTGATATCGGAGCCGGAGGTGACGGTCATGGATCGGACGGCGGAGGACGAGTGTCTTATCCTTGCAAGCGACGGCCTCTGGGACGTGGTATCGAACGACACCGCCTGCGGGGTCGTTCGCATGTGCTTGCGCGCGCAGAATGCGGCTTCGCAGTCGGAGTCGTCCTGCTGTGACGCTGGGGCGAGCTCCGACAAGGCGTGCTCGGACGCATCCATTTTGTTGACGAAATTGGCCCTGGCTAGGCAGAGCAGCGATAACGTCAGCGTCGTCGTGGTGGATTTGAGAAGACCGGGGAGGCCCTAAAACCGGTGTCGTTTGGTTACGCGAGGATGATATAATTACTAATCTAGCCACAGAGGGAGAGGGAAATTACAAGAGAGTAGCTTTCGTTGGGTAAATTTTAGTCGTGGGCTGCTCTTAATTTTCTCTTAATTAACAAGTTTAAGAATTTTCTTTCTAGGTGTGGTTTGGGGTTTTTTAATTTTTAATTTGGAAATATTCACAGGCCTGCAGAAGGTTGCAGAAATGTGTTATTATACGAACTAAACAGAGAATATAAGTGTATAATATTTTCTTCTTTTACTTTTTAATGTTTTATTGCTTCTCAAATGCAATGAGTTTGCTTAAATGTGTTCTTAATATTGAGCTTGGGTATGAATTGTTTTCATTTAAACAAGGCACCCACCAATGCTTGTTAATTGAATTTCGGATGTTCGATGTTTAACGATGAACATCGTAACAGAGGAAGTGTTATGTTACGATGTTCAAACTGTACATGTGTTATGTTACGATGTTCAGTTTGAACATCGAGGAACATCGAACATTCCGTCGTTCTTGATGCGTCAACAGTATTTCAACATTTTCCCAATTTTGATGTCGCTTATTGACGTTGCTTATATGTTTTCTTAATATAACTGACATTGTTAAAATGCCTCAAAGGTCAGATTGTCTAGATATTGATCCTAGCTATGTCAGGTGAATAATTGAAGAACAAGTTAAGTATGTTCTATAAAAACAGGGAAGCGACGGTTTACACGAACACAACCTGTTAAGCTAACGAAGTCCTTCGACTGCTTCCGAGGAGTTAATCTCGAACGAGATTGGTTTTTCATCCGGATGTGTTGTAAAATTAACGGAAGGAACATGAGTCCACTGCTGTCAAAATTGCAATGACGATAAGACTTGAGTTGTTTTGGGACCCCTTCTATCTATCTATCTTCGCCGCCGTGGGAGGATAACTGTGAGCTCCCTTTCCGCCATCTGAGTGGCCGCAGCTCGATAGATATAGACCTCCCTTTCAGCCTCTGAGGTGGCTGAGTGGGCAGATTTTGGGGTTCCACCACCAGATTTTTATTCCTCGACAACAATGTGGGGACTCCTCTCACAAAAACACACATATTGTCCTGCTCAACGGGATTCCGACACGTAGCTTTTTGTATGTGTTGCTGGCCTTGTGGCATCAACATCTCTTAGCTGGTTTAGATTTATTTAGATTTTGATGGCGATGGCCATGGACCCAAATGTTACCCTGAAAATTAAGGAAGAAGAAAAAGGGGGATTTTCTGCCACTTTAATAATGCTTCCACTTTTTCAAAAGGGAAAGAAATGAGGTGGTGGTATGAAATGTTAGTGCATCCTTCCCTAATGGATAGAATCATAGAAATAGGAGAACAAAAAAACCGTTGAATGATCGGCCGTGTTTATATATATACTTCTGAGAGAATTTGCACGCAACCGTATATATATGTTTAGGTACTACTCATTACGTGACATTGTTATGTATAAAAATGCGCACCTGAATATATTTCTTTGCGATTGCCAAGAATTTTTTGCGTATCATACCAAGTTATTATGGGTATGATATTTGTTGAGATACAACTACAATTTTTCTTGAATACCTGCCTGCATTCAGTGCCGACACATATATGATCGTCAAATTTAATCTAAGAGTTCTTGAGCACCCGTGTTAATATTAAATGTTTGTAGACTCAAGAAAATCAATACAACTAATAAATGTTCATCTATGATATGTTAATTCAACCACGCACTCTCTACTTTGTTGAAAAAAATAATTGTAAATTAAAATCTCCTGCATGACAATTGTTAAATAACTGATCATGTGACCGAAACGTCAAGTAATAAAATACAACTTGTGGGACGCTTGTATATATATTTGATCCACTAAAATTTCATAGGTGGCCAATCTTCTATACACGTATCATTATCAATTCTAAATTTTGATATTATATGATTCTAATTGTTCGGTGTTGTCAACTGCAAAATTATAAAAATTCTAGTTTCAAATATAAGACACATGAAACATATTTACCAGCACGTGACATTTCAACTTAAAATGACGGTGTACTTGTAAGTGTTTTTTACAAGCACACAAACTTTTATGCTTTTTGCCGAATCATGTCATATCCAATCAGGTTGCACCCTTACAAAAATTATCTAGAAGAAAGGACACACAATAATCCTGATATATTATATTATAGCATAATATGTGAGGTGCACCAATCAAATAATAAAAACGCATTAGAAAATGAAATAATTAAAACAGAAGAAAAATATGAGATCACCCACACATTAGGGATTTGACTCATTAAATTTAATACCATAATCTCATTACAGTTGAAGACCACGTCACTAGCTCAGATGATTGATGATTCATAGACTTGGAAACTTCTATTCAGCCTGGTATTGCAAAACCATGTACCGATTATTATATAAATATATTATTATTATTATTATTATTTTTTCTGTATAATATTTGAACCTGGATCGTGCGGATTGTTATGTTATGCAAAGGGTCATGTAAAATTGTAGACAGCAGTGCAGTGCAGTGCAGTGCCGGGGGGTTCGTGACTCAAATGTCACATGCAATGTTTGAAACTTTGAGCACCTGATCTCTTCCTTTTCCAGGCAGCTCAGAGTAAAGGGCCCCAAAGAACGTATTTTTTGTGCGAAAATGTGGTCGGATTAGGTTAGATCAAGAGTTTGATTATTTTCGTTACAACCAAGAAAACGCTTTGTCTTCTCCAAAGGTAGAATTTAGCACATTCTCTCGTTTATCTTAGATGATTAAGAATTTGAGAAGAAAAAAAAATAGGTTTGATTCCGGAATTATTGGACAAAGCATATGTTCCGATTCTATAAAATAAAATCATGCGGATGAATTAGAAACACAAGTCAGACAACTATGTTTTTGAAGGGTAAATTAAATTCGAATGGAAACGTTTACATCAAATGCCAAAGTATTAAACAATCAATTTGGTTCAAAACGATTATATCTATGAAGGCTACCCATAAGTGAGACAAATGAAGCCACTACATGTGCTGCCCTATTACAATCGCGAGGTGGAAACATAAACGCTACTTATACGGTGTTTGAGACAAGTATGTTTTCAAGGGGAAGCTTTCTGATCTCCAATATAATTGGAAATGGAATTTTAGCAGGAAAATCTTGGAGTAGGCTACAATGCTCGCAAATATTGAATGCTCACACCGATCTCACCATTAAAAGGAGGGAGGAGGGAGGAGAGAGGGGGGAAAGGAGGGTGAGATCGGTGTGAGCATTCAATGCTTGCAAGCACTGTAGCCAGTCCCGAAAATCTCATCGGAATAAGATGTTGAGAAAATAAATAGAGTCAATAGACTAAATAAACAACGGCCGGGCCTAAACAATGGGCTTAATCGGGATTTAGCCCATTGAGCCCGAGCCAACTCACTTCGGCCCATGTGCTGCGGACAAAATGATGTCGACGCTCAACTAACCCACACTAGCGCCTTGAGAGTTGGTCTTTTCATAATTGGGTGAAATCCAATTTGGGTGGCTATTATTGTTGTTAATTAAATGGGAGTTTACTAATTAATTAATTCTTTTTTTCTTGAAAAACGATAGTATAATCACACTAAATTTATCTAAATTACGGGAGATAAGATTTGAGCTTGGGTACAAAGGGTGAACCACATTGCTCTATCCAACTTGACTAAACTCAGATCTGTAGTAATTAATCACGTCTTCAAGGTATAAAAACATTTAAGTTGTTTACCATGGAATTTACAGATTGTATTCATCCTCCATATAAAGAAATAAACATAATTCTAAAATGGGAAAAAGAAAATCCAGCTTTCGACTCAATAGGAAGAATTCAGGTCCACTTTTGTATTACGTGGGCTTGTGCAAGCCGAATAGGGCCAGGAAGGAAGTGTCCTATTGGGCCTGCAAAGCAAGAGTGTCCTTCCAGCTACTATTGGTGGAAATAATTACGTGGTTATTTAAGAGTGGTTATTTGTACACCCAAGTTTTGTTCCATTGATTTTCTTCAAAAAGGTATTTTTACCGAAATCCAAATCATTAGTGCACAACGTCTATTATGTTGCTCCTTGCTGTTTGGAATATTTGTATATTTTTTGTTGGAGAATAACAAATCCTATTTATGCGTACCTTTAGTTCTTCTTACAAACAGAACTATTGCAATCTATTAAAAAAAAGAGCAATATATTAAATAAAAAACTAAGTAATCTATTTGACGCCATCCCACTTTTGTTGACTATTAAAGCAATCTATTAAATAAAAAACTATAAAAAAATTGAAATATTTCAAAATTTTATGATCAAAATAAGTTTGGAAACTTTTGGATCAGAAATTTAAAATTTTAATATGCATTTCCAATTTTCATCCAAATGTTTTCAAATATATTAGGATTCTGATAAAAAATTTTAAGGAATGAAATTCTAATCCAACATGCATCCATAAATTCGTGGTTAATCAATTTGATTAGGAATCGTGGAATACAAAAATAATTCATGCGACTGTCGTTTGAGTTTGTCCAAAAATTGGTTTATTATGTCCCCCACATAAACAAACAAATAAAAATTACCAAAAAAATAAAAATGAAAGGGAAAATCCGTGTCAATTTCCGGAAGCTTTGCATTTTCCACTGTCTACAAAAACTACTTTCTCATCTTCCCACCACTCCCAAAACCCCTTTATTAATCATCAGGGGAGGAAACCGCCACTCCACTCAGCGGGTTCAAAGCAAAACCCATGACCCTGCTTTGACCTCTCTTCTTTCCCGCCTCCCAATCAGAAAAGCAGCATAACCAAAAGGTAAACAAAACCCTTCTCGCTAAGCAAAGTGGTCTACTTCTACAGTTAATCGCAGTGTATATATATGTGTATATATATGTGTGTGTGTGTATGTTTTGTTTGTACAAAGTTTTGAGCTTTATGGAAGAACAGAAGGCAATGTGCGTGATCAGAGATCAGGAGTCTTCAAAACCCTAGATAACATTGCAGTTAATTGCTTCTGTTGGTTTTGACTGCTGGGTAATCGATATTTATGGTGATTCTTTCAGCCTTCGATGTTTCCCATAAGTGAAAGTTTTGATCTTTGGATGTTTGTGCGTCTGGTAGAAGTGTTTTCAATTGTTTGCCTTTTATTCTTTGATACTGGGAGGGGGAGAATTGAATTCGGACCTCGGATGCTGGGTCGAATGCTCTTAAACAACTGGGTTACGATCCCCTTGCCAACTGTTTAAATTTTTTAAATTTTTCTGTTTAATTTTTTAATTATTGATTTTTGGGGGGTTATTGCTTATTTTCCAATTGGGTTTATGCTTGTTTAGAAAATAGTTTCCTCAAAATTTTATTTTTTAGCACTAAAGGTTATGTATTTATTACTTAGTGATTTGTATCGTATGTACTTTAAGTACATTGCTTGGATACTCAAGGCTGTGTAGGTTTAGCAAATGTAGAGAGAAATTAGCAAACAATTCTCAAAATTCAGATTATGTTGGTATCCAGAAGGGTATTTACGATTTGTTTGATTGATTGAATCTTGCTGGGAATTTAGTATTTGGACCTTGTACTCTGCTTATATTATTAGTGCTGGAAGCCATTTTGCACAAGGGTTTTTGACGTATTCTTATGTGAAACAGTTGTGGAAAATGAGTGCCCAAAGTGCATTGGAGAACACTCTCAGGGAAATACTGCATGTTGCCAAACCCTCGCCCGAGGATTGGACAGCGCGGTTGCAAATCATTCATGAGTTACGAGGAGCCGTTGAATCCACAGAAAGTTTAAGAGGTGATTTGTATAACAGTTTCATGGTTCTACACTTCTACTGTTAACCGTAAATTCATTATAAATGCTCATTCAATCTACCTTTTTTTAACGAGCTGCAGTTTGAAATAAGGAAATTAATAGCAGAATTTTGGTTTTGACATAATTTGAATATTAACAGGTGCTACTGTGGAGCCATTTGGGTCATTTGTGTCTAATCTTTTTACAAGGTGGGGAGACTTGGATGTTTCAATTGAGTTTACCAATGGTTCATTTGTTTCACCTAATGGAAAAAGGCAGAAACAACGTTTACTAGAAGATGTGATGAAAGCTTTGAGACAGAAAGGTAGGTTTGTTATTTTTTTCTGTATTAATTGTTTCTATTTTTTTTCCAGGTCTCATTATTTAAGCGTATATCCTAATCATCTCTAGGAAACTTAATGTGTTAGTTAAAAGAATATGTTGGCACACTTGAGAAATATTTCCTGGTAATGACCACAAATTATGTATAGGCGTTGGCTTGAACTATCTTTTATGTATAAGTTTCCAATTTAATTTCAAGCGAACATTCAATTTCAGGTGGATGGAGGAAGTACCAATACATACCCAATGCAAGAGTTCCCATTTTAAAGGTTGAAAGTAATATCCAAAACGTCTCTTGTGATATTTCAATCGATAATCTGAAATGTCAAATGAAGTCCAAATTCTTACTCTGGATCAGCGAGATAGATACACGCTTCCGCGATATGGTTTTACTGGTATAGTGATACTGCAGATTAGAATTCACTTTCTAAAGGAAAAGTTTATGTATCTGATATAATCTTCTATCATTTGTAGGTAAAGGAATGGGCGAAAGCACACAAAATAAATAATCCAAGAGCCGGGACTTTCAATTCATACTCTCTCACGTTGCTTGTGCTATTCCATTTTCAGGTAATCTTAAATCCTCATTTCTGGTGTTGACTGGAAAGTAATTTAAATTCTGAGGGATTCTTTAGACTGTTTTCACTGCACTTTAGCATTATCTAAGATGGTCGATACCAACCTAATTTACTGGAAGTAGATTAGCAGCAATTCTGTAATCTTTGAGATAGTTCAATCTCTTGTTGCTTCCATGATTTATCAATATATATGATAAAGTTCTATGTAAAATATGTTCCTAATTTTAGCTTAATATCTTTCTCATTTGTAATTTTTTTTGCTAGACATGTTCACCTGCAATTTTGCCACCTCTTAAAGATATATATCCTAGAAATATCATTGATGATCTTAAAGGTAATTTTCATCTATCAACTGGTGACCCCATTTTCTTTATTAATTGGCTGCTCGTTGTTGGTGAAATTGTGAAAGTTTGAATAGAAGTTGTTCTGATAGACAGTTGTGTGCTTATGCTTTGAAGGTACAATATGAGAGTAGTCTTCTCCCTTTGATGTCATCGTTGAAGAAGTAATGGTTTGTTAGTTGAATTATTGTAGTGTCATATTGCGCTCTTCTCTGCTAAACAACTTTCTTGAATAAAAAAAAGTTCTTAGTTGTAGAGGAACCAAATTATAAGTTCAATATTTTCATTGCTCTATTCCTTAAGTTGCACCAACATAGACCTTCTACTCAGAGCAGGGGCAATTTGAGTGAGAACGAGAGCCAATGTATGTTATTCTATTAGTAAGTTTGGATAAGTTCTAGATAATCCATTGCGGTGAGATTGTTAACTGTTATCTACTTTTTCTCTAGTGTATACTGTTAATTCATACATTTTTGAAATTAGTGTACGAGAGGTATTATAGAAGGTATTTAAACCACATTGAAGTTGAGTGTTGTTTATATAGTGAGAAAAGGTCCTTTGTATTCTAATTAGAATTTGTTTTGAGTATACAAAATGATACCTAAAATCCATCGGACAGAGAATCTGTTGATCTGATTAGAACAAATATCTTATTACTTATGCTATACGCAGGCTTGAGGGTTGATACAGAGAGACTTATCGCAGAAACATGTGATGCGAATATAAAAAGGATAAAAAGAGCATACAACATGAGCGCAAAAAACAGCAGTTCTTTGTCTGAGCTTTTTGTCTCATTCCTTGGGAAGGTATTTTCTACGTTCACAAATAACTTTTTCGTGTTTTTAATAGAGATTGGTATGCTCAAGAATTGCACACCTGAAGAATTTGCGTTACCCATTCCTGTGGAACGTTTGGTTAGACATCTTTTTCAATTTGATGATGGTTATTTCATAAATTTGCAGTTTTCTGACATTAGTACGAGGGCTTCAGAGTTTGGAATTTGCACTTACACTGGACAATGGCACGCCATCGAAAGCAATATGAGATGGTTGCCGCAAACTTATGCCCTATTTGTAAATCCATCCCTCGTTCTCTAAATCTGTTTTATAACTTTTGCTGATTCTCGTTTTGTTAATGATATATTTATTGCTGTGACGGTGTGACCACTACTGATTTTGTTACTGGAATTGGTGCATGGGTAGATTGAAGATCCTTTTGAGCAGCCAGAAAATACTGCAAGGGCTGTTAGCGTCAGAGAACTGACAAGGATATCGGGAGCACTTGCGAGGAGCCGCGACAGGCTTATCTCAACCAATCACAGTTCATTTTCTGACACACCCGATCAGAGGTCTCTTCTTGCCACCCTAGTCCAACCTCAAACTTTACGTCTTATTGTAGGACCACCTGTTTGGAATCCGGTATACAAGTCTGAGCACCGCCAACCAACTCATCCACAACGGTTCAGAGCTGAGAGCTCACATTGGCGAACACCAACCAGCAATAATGGCCCTCGAAAACCAACTCACCCTCAGGCGCACCAACTGGTGCACTCACCTTCACAAGTGCAACCTCCTCAGGTGCACAAGCTAGTGCACTCACCCTCACAAGCGCAACCTCAATTTCAGACGACGGAGCCAAAACGATATCGCAACAGGTCAACCACTAAAAAACCTCCTCCGCAAGCACACCAAGATCGACCGCAGCAAATGTGGAGACCAAGATCTGATGCAAGTGTGAATGTGTGATGTGCGTTTTTGCATTCAAACGTGCATTGCCTGGCTTTTGATTGAGAAGTAATAAACATTTCAAGTATGCAAGTTGGATCTTCACAGCTGGTTTGATGCAACCTAGAATTCAAGCGAGAAACAACGCTGGACCGAAGATTCAGTCAGATTGGATTAGGGTTCATCAGTCACTCTCGCCTGCACAAATGAAATGTGCATAATATCGATGTGTGCGTGTGTGCACAAGAGAATACTGAGGGCTGCTTCCGCTTCTGCCCAATTTCTCTAGCAACCATTTTCAAAGATGTCAATTTGGACCCGGGAAATGACTTATCCGCACCCATTTTCTCTTTCTACACACCCTTATTTATATTTGTTTATTGATTTTTGTGTGATATAAACAGAAGTACGCATGGAGAATCACTTCCTGACGGACCCTCGTTTTTCTTTCCTGTCACTCTTTTACTATCTAATGAGCTTCATTGAACGAGTTTGTTTGATCTCTGTAAAGATGTCAATTACAAATGAATTTTACAAATCATGAGAAAATCATAATCTAAAAGTTGAAATTCTTGAATATTGATTGATATGACCAATATGTACATGATACATCAAAAAATTGAAATTCTTGAATAAATAAATAAAAATCTAAACTCACCACGACTATGACGATTCTACTTCACAAGGAAAAGCAGGTGGGGGATTCTCTATAAATAGTGTGTCAAGTACCAGCTCCAATCCTCATCAACCGGACAGATTTTCGACACTGATCTGAGGGTGCCCTACCCAATCTCTGCTACTCAAATCTACGACACAATCAAAAGAATTCTATCAATCTCTCTCATTACACTTGTACCGAGTCTGTCCGATCCATGTCGTCGTATGGTGTTAGAGAATCTGGTTTGCTCAATTTCCCTTTTAGAAGATGAGTAGTAAAACACAATCTGGTCATCATGTCCCAATGCTTCAACTATGCAACAGGCGTTTTTCGGCAATAAAGAGTCTATAACTTGCATGTGGCCCCTCAGATGTGTCTCGTAAACTGACGCGCCAACCCATGGCATTTCCGATCGCCTGAAGTTCATCCATGACAGAAAGAGTGTCACGGATGTATACACGGCCACCAGGTCTTAATATCCGGTCCATCTCAAGCATGATTGTAGAGATGTCACATCTGTTATAATGTTATGAATCAAATCAGGCTTTACAGAAAAAAAAAAACAAAAACAAAAACAAAAAAGGTGTAAAACCGCCACTTTATGGAATGAAAACTTCAAATCAAACAATCAAGCATCATCATGGTTATAAACCTCAACCTCAGCCAACAGAACAAAAAGAGAGAATGCATGCACGATTGATCCCGACAAACCAAATATAATTCTGCATTTCTTTTCTTTTCCAGTCATGATTAACTACTATTCAACAAGAGATGGCCTTTCCATTTTCCCAACCTTTAAACTAACAACTTATCAGAAGTTAAATCCAACACTGTTCTAAAGTAGCTCTGTTTCAAATTAATCATAACTACTAATATTTTGAATATTAGTTCTCGGTAAACTGTTACTCCCCTCATTAAGCAAATATTCTTGTGTGGTATCATCTAAAGCACACAATGACAAGATAGTGATGGGAAATATATAAAATTCAAAAAATAATGAAAATGTTCAGATTCGAGAGATCACCTTTTTCTCTCAATAGAGAAAAGGCCGGCTGCATGCAATAAATCGTAGGTTCGTGGGTATGTATCAAATGGTTCACACCTGATACATATAATGCCAATGAGTAACTTTTAAATCAACTGAACTTATTATAAGCAGCAATCATGCCAGACAAAGAAAAACAGTTGGTAATGTACCAGTCATGCATAACTCCAATGAGTCCACGGTCATATATAACAGGTAAGGTGTTGGGGCCGCTAACAGGAACCACATTCATAACCCAGCAATTCAAATCATGTTCAATTAGTGCAGCTGCAAATCTGCCAACCAATTAAGAGACCAGAAGCAATGAGAAATTTTAGCTAAAAAATAGAAACGGAAGGCCAGTAGAGCACAAGATAAATACAATACCCTCCAAAGCCAGCTCTCATGTCCATTACGTTTCTTAATTTAAACTTCTTCCATTTTAAACCACGAACATAACCTCCAATTAGTTCGTGGTTATATCTGGATTCTGCTTTGAAGAGCTCCTTTCTGGATATATAGGCATCAAATTGTATGCTCTGAAGCCTATCAGGGGGAGTTTGCAAACGGTCAGGCCATGCTGTGACATTTGCTCCATAACCATTTTCAGGGAGTCTTGTGATGCATGCCTTCAGATCAACATACCTGAATCATCATACAAAGAATGCCATTAACCTTCAGAGAACAAGAGGCAAGTCCTCTACATGCACATGAAAGCTCTTTTGAAATAATACCATACAATCATCTGCAGAAATAAACTTAAACTGTGAAACTAGACCTAAAACAAATGGTCTTACATTCAGAACCAAAGAGTTCCTTGCAGGTTTATTCCAAATTTATCTCCAAACAAAAGTATGTATGGCCTTAATGCAAAGGAAGGTGGTAGGAGGGAAAACAGTTGGTATGCATTTAATTAATATCCGAGTTTGATGAATAACCTATCTTACTTTAGAAAAATTATCAAATCATAATTAAGAGAAGAATCATGGATATACCAAACTTTGTCTGGGTCATCACTTGGATCACATAATGGAGGTTTGGTTCCTTCGTCCCGATTCAGATAGCAGCTGCTGTTAACCGGCTTTTTCCATATTGCAACATAGCCCTGCTTCGCCACCAATTCCCAGCAAAGCCGCATGGTGAGGTTAAGCATCTCTGGAAAAGGGAAAAAAGAAAAACAGATTTTATTGTTTCCCAGGCCCAGACATGATTACTAAACCAACATATAGACTGAATTATATATGTTCTTGTCAGGTCATGGACCAAAAAGCAGGTTGCTTCTGTTAAACCAGTGATGTCATAAAAAAAGAAGTTAGTACACAAGTTTAATTGCTTCCCAGGTCCAGATATGATTACTAAACCCTTGCGCCCACTTCTCTTCCTGATCCCTGCATAATCTCAAAACTGGGGACAGAATCGTATATGATGCCTAAAGGAAAGCTAGTATAGACATTTTCGTGTGCACCAAACAGAGTTGTTTTGCTGGCTTGTCAGTTAGTATAGGTCTTCAAGAAACGATTAAAATTGAATATTTGTGATTCACAGTCAAACAGAAATGATAGGTTATAGTTTGTGGGATAGAGAATTGATTAACTGGAGGCACGAGATGTTGTTCTGCTCTCGATTCATCTAGGTCAGGAAATGCTAATACAAAAACTGCAAAACTTTCAAACACTAACTAGCAATCAATACACTACTAAAAAGTTTCACCAAAGAAATCTTTCGCAGTAATACCTTGCCACTGCTCCTCTAGAACTTCTTCATGCTTATAAACTGGCTGTGCTGCCCAAGCAAAGTATCCTCCTGCCCGGAGCATCCTATTAACCTCAAGCAGCAATATGCCATCTTCAAAACAAAGAAGTGAAAGAGGTAAAGAAAAAACAATCAGAAGATATCCCCCCTATGTGATCATCATGTAACTAAGGCAGTTCACAGGAAAATAAAAAGTTAAATATAAGTTTTGCATACCGTCACGAGTCCAGTTAATCCTACATCGTGAGCAATGTATCAGGTCAAATGCCTGACTTGGGTACAATAAACGGTGAGTTGCAAACGCTGCTACCATTGCAGGCACACCACGCTCAAGAGCAAACTGAATCTGGTTCTCATGGACGTCTTTAGGTGCAACTGACATGGTAAGGACATCTCGCAACAGCAGATAAGCACCAAAGCTCGCAACACCACATCCGACATCCAAAACAACTCGGATATGCTGACCAAAGGTGATGTCAGGGACTGCCTGCATGATTTATACTTTGACCATCAGAAAAACAAGATACAACAGTAATCCAATGCTCAAATTACACATTTCCCAATTATGTCGAATATAAACAGTATTAACCTTAGAAATATCGGTCAAGTAACCATTTGCTCCATGTATAAACTGTGTACCGCCTCCCGGAAACTTAAACTTGTTCTTCTGTCTGGTAATCCAGTTCTGACCCCCTTTATCTTCCACTAATTTCGTATGAGGTACATTGAAGAACCAAACCTGCAATTAAGTAACAATTTCGTCAACGAAGTTCGAAAAGATTAATGCTTTAATCTTAAAAACAAACACATACATAAGTAGAAAAAACTAAAAACTTTAAAATCTCAGAAAATACCTCGTCCCGGCTTTTAGGCCATGGAATTGGGGTCTTGTAACTCTTGGGCGGCGGAACCAAGCAATTCAAACCCCGACCAGCCTCCGGGCAATGCCGCTCGAACCGCTCGCCTTTCGCCTTCGATTTCAGCCTCTTAATCGCCTCCACATTATCCAAACACGGTATGTACTCGCTCATACTCTTCGGGCAGAGCTCGAACCTCTTCACACTCACCCGACCCGACCCGCTCGGCTCGCTCTCCGCCACAGTCCCGTTCTGGCTGCCCCAATTCTCAACCACCTCGTCAGGATCGAAATCCCCGACCTCGAACTCGTCGGACATGGTGCCGTTCTCGTCGACGATCCCGAACCTCTGGATCACATCGGGCGGCGGCGGAGGTGGCAGAGAGGGCGGAGGCGGAGACGGAGGAGGCGGCGGTGGAGGCGGCGGAGGGTGAAGCAATGGAGGCGGAGCTAGGGTTTCGTTTATGAGGGCGGAGAGATTGAAAGGCTTGTCTAGGTTGGGCGAGACGGAGACGGCGGAGGGTGCTCGGCGCGTGGTGGAGGTGAAGAAGAGGAGCTGCTGGGACCCATCGGACCAGTGCTTCCCAAGGTAGAAGAAGGTGACTGCTATCATCACAAATCCCCAAACTTTCAGGATCAATGAGATTCGCAGCCAATCGCCATTGCCCAAAATCGTCATGCTGTTAATTTTTTGGGTAATTAATTTAATTTAATTGGGTGGAATCGGAAACGAAGAACGCATCGAAACGCTGCGTTTTGGTGGACTGAGGAATCGGAATTGGAAGGGGTGGTTTGAGAGTGAGAGCAGTGAGGATCAGAAGGTTGAGTGTGGGTGTGGTGTGGCCGAGGAAGAAAACAGAGACTGTTTGACTGTTGCTAATGTCACGGTCACCGACGGAGGTGTAAAATTATTTTATTTGGGTTGTGGAGCAGTGAAGGATGGTGACGCGTGTCCAACTGGAGGAGGAAATAGCAGTTGGCAGGGGTGAATGATCCGTGTTTAAAGGGCGCGTAAAATATCCAAACAAGCTGTGAAAACAGATCAGTTTGCACTGTTTGTGTTTAGTCATCTAACTAATGACAAATAAATAAACGAATTTTGCGTTTTGATCAAATAAATAATCATCCAAATTTAAATCATGTTAAATTGTTTAAATGTAACTTTTATGAAAGAGTAATTTTGAAAAATGATAGTATAGTTTATACATACATACATGCAGGGGCCCGCTCTGCTTGTTTGAGGGCCCTTGGGCGAAGTTCAAGAGAGCCCCCCTAATATCGAAAGAGAAACTATTTTTTTATATGAACGAAAAATATATGATTTTTATGTTGCTAATATAGAAAAGTACATGATAATTCATTGTCTATTTGTTGATAATGAAGCACAAACAAGTAAAAAAAATAAATAAATTGTCATCGTATAATATTACAGTTATTTTGGAGTTGCAAATAAACTTATCAAGAGTTTATTTTTTGGATTGAATTATTTGTTCTAATCTTTTCCTCTTGTCTCTTTTCTAACTATCAGACTCACGTTTCCTAGGAAACATATTTATACTAAGAGCACACAACACAAACAATGATTCAAGAAAACTTAAACATAAAAAATAAAAAAAAACCAATAAAACCTAGATTCATGCTTAGAATTTTGATGTTGATATAAAAAATCCACAACTCACAATTCACAAACTTGATGCTTTGAGATTGAACAATTACCTTAATCAGATAAAAAAAATTGTAAACAATTTTATAAAAAGAAAAATTTAAAGAAGCATAATCAAATACACATTTACATCTTTTACTTAGCATCAAAATTCAAGAAGATTTGAAGGAAGGAAGAAGATTAGGGTTTTATCAGTAGGCAAGCATAGAAGCACCAAGCAGAAAACTTCTCTTATCCACGTATGTGAGTCTGTGATTGTGAATGTTTGATTTTTTTTGAAGAAAGCATAAAGCTTCTTTGTGCCAATCCTCAATTTTTTTATGAAGCTTTGATAAAGATTTGAGAAATATTAATGACATAAGGTCAAGAAAAGGAAAAAATCACCCCATTGTTCTTATGAATTGATTGATTAGATGGAAGCGTGACAATATGAGAGAAAATAAGTGAGAAATAATATATCTCTTAGGTTTTGTAGCATCTATGATACGGCTTTAAGAATCTCAAAGTTTTTATTTTCTTCTTCTTACCGTTTGCTTCAATGAATAAATAATGATATGGGTCAGTTGGGCTTTGTGTTACTTTGAGGAAAAATGAGTATAGACTAGTTTGCGCCTTATATTTGTTTCTATTTGGACTATTTTAGTTAGAAATAATTTATATATATATATACATACATACATACATATATATACTACATCTAAAAATAAAAAAATTTAGGGCTCCTCCGAGTCGAGGAGCTAGGCCATCGCATTCTGTGCCCACCGGCCGGGTCTGCATACATGATACATATATAGATTCTCTGTAAACGACGTTCATTATTTGTTGTCGATAACATGTTAGTACGTTTTGTTCGTTACAATAATATTTATCTATTTTTCATATTGACAATTTGTTTCATGACCGGATTGTATATGTAGGTGTATCGTCATGTAGCACAATCATGTTCAAGGGATCTAAACCCAAACTTTTTTCTAGCAAAATGGATACCAGAGACATGATCAACTGTCATCAATTCACACTGTTTTGATAGGAGTCACATTAATCATCAATGTATGAGAATGTAAGTAAAATCAGCACGAATTCGGTTGATATCGATGATATAAAATACATGTTTACTTACTTGAAATGTGAGAAGTTATAAACGGAAATTATATGAAAATTAAATCTGGTTGTTTATGCATGATATACCCAAGTTTGATGTGCAATGTGTCAGTGATTAGATTGCACATCCATTTCTAGTAAATATGCTCTAAATTAGGATCATATCAATCATAATGATAATTGTTGTCCCTTACATAATTAATTACATTCCAAATCTTCATAATTGATATGTTTAAATGCAACACATGTTAGTTTGTAGCATTATTTGTGTCCATAATTTGTGAATCGTGATTAACGAAGAGACTTGGGCCTAATTTCGTGTAATTGTGTTGCTAATTACCAAATTAATAGTTCAATTTATTTCCAATATCATGAAAACTTGAAAGAAAAGAAAAAGTCCTTTTGGACCAAAACCAAAAGGAGAAAATTGAAATCCAATCTTCTTCGGACACGTCACCCGAACCAAAAGAACTATAAATTCGAATCAAGCCCCAACCAATTCGGCCCGTCAGATAGCAAAAACGACCCGCCTAACCCCAAAAACGACGCCACAAACCTCCCCCTTCAGTCTTCTCGAGTCTTCATCTCTTCCGGCGACGCATCGTTTCTTCTCCCAATTCGCCACTCAAAACCCAAAATTAGGGTTTCCGTTTCCCAATTCGCTCAACTTACATGCTATGCCAAGGCCGCGCCTTGACCGCTCCGCTTTGTAGGGTTTCAGCTCGGACCGGACCGTCCGATGCCGCCGATTCGCAAACATTCCAGAGGGGCGAAATCGGGTGAATCCATGGGGAATTCGAAGCCTGGGTCCGACCAGGAGTCGTGCTCGAGATCGATCAGCGAGACCGTGAACGGGTCCCACCGGTTCACGATAAAGGGGTATTCGCTGGCCAAAGGTATGGGCGCCGGGAAGTACCTGATGAGCGATACGTTCACGGTGGGCGGATACGATTGGGCAATTTACTTTTACCCCGACGGTAAAAACCCCGAGGATAGCAACGCCTACGTCTCGGTTTTCATTGCTTTGGTTAGTGAGGGTACGGATGTGAGGGCTCTGTTTGAGCTGACGTTGGTGGACCAGACGGATAGTGGGAAGGACAAGGTGCACAGTCACTTTGATCGCGCGCTCGAGGGCGGACCGTACACGCTGAAGTACAGAGGCAGCATGTGGTATGTGTTCTAATGGGTTACTTGACGGGTTTTCGTGAGTAAAGTTTCGGTTTTTATGATAAAATTGAGTGCATTCCTGGTGAATTATGGGTTAGGGATAGGTCTTAATGTGTTTTTAAGTGAAAGAATGGTGATTTAGCAGCTTGGTAATCAATTGGGTAATTGGGATTTGAATGTGATGGTTATGGGTGTTGAAAATGTGTTTTTTTTCAGTGGGTCTGTGTGATCATGCTAGATTTGGCATGCTAGTTGTTATATTGGCTTATTGTTGACTTGCAAATGAATTATGGAGTACTAAATACTTTAGCATATATATATAAAAGTTACATATGTTGGGGGCTTATAGCTTAAGTGGTAGAGCTCTCTGCAACATAGGTCTACCTTATCTTCAGTCCTTAGGCTTGCTTTGAATAAAATGGGAGAGAAAAATTGCATAAAAACTTCAAATGGATACAAATTTTATTAGATATATCATTGTTTGGTCTGATGTACTAATGTGTATGTTCATCCAAATCTTGAAATGAACCATTCTTCTTCAGTTTTCTTTTCACGTTGTTATTAGTAAAAACCTAATTTGAATTGTACATTTATTTAATAAATCACTTGGAAAATCAACACAGCTGAAGAACAAAGGCTTATTTAGATTAGGATTTTTTTTCTTCATAGAAAATATAAAACAGACCCAGAGATGATTGTGATAATAATCATAAAGGTCTGGTTGATTTATTTGTAATATGCTTAGTTGAGACCAGAGATACATCTACTTTAGAAATGTTATATATAAAGAAATTATTTTGTCAGATGAATATTAATCATATTAAAGGTTATATTTTGGAAAAAACCTAACATTTCATTTTCTATTTCTACAATCTATACTATTTTTTAACAGAAACCTACCTGTCAACTGTTTTTGCAAAGTTCTAATTTGAGAAGTTCATCATTTATTGTTTATCAGACTGTTTATAGATTCCTTTCAATTTCTGTAACCTATTTTCCACTTTTGGTTAAGCTTACTGATTTGCGAATATTGGGAATTTATGTTCAGGTAGGAACTTTCTGCATGTTTTCGTAATTAGATTTACTTTTGTAATTTCAGGGGTTACAAGAAATTCTTCAGAAGATCACTCCTAGAAACTTCTGAGTTCCTTAAGGATGATTGCCTTGTATTGAACTGCACTGTTGGAGTTGTCAGAACTCGCCTTGAGCAACCAAAACAATTTACAATCACTGTTCCATCATCAGACATGGGACAAGACTTGAAGGGCTTTCTAGATTCTGAAGCTGGTTGTGACATAGTTTTTCAGGTTGGTGACGAACAGTTTAAGGCTCACAAGTTGATACTTGCTGCTCGGTCTCGTGTATTTAGAGCGCAGTTTTATGGACTTGTCGGGGATTGTAACATAGATAAAGTAGTTGTGAAGGATGTTGAGCCCTTCATCTTCAAGGTAATGCTTCATGATCTTGTTACTTCCACTTGTTACCATCTGAAACTAATAGAAAATGATTCTAGTGCATGATATGTGCATTAACATTTGTGCACTTCTATGTCTCTCCATAATTGACATTCACCTTTTCCACTTTTATTAGTGGTCAAAAGGTTCTTTTTGAATTCAGTTATGAAATGAACAAATAAGAAATCTTGGGATGATGAAATTGTGTGGCAGATGCTAGTTTTATTTTGTTAGATTGGGAGCTTTCAAGACAAATTATAATGATAATAATTACAAGTTCTCATAAAATGTATAGAGTTGTTAAATTCACGTAAATATAAACACTTATCTATAGGTTAAAAAGATTATCTGGGAAAGTGATCTATGTTTCTTCTCATGTTCACATTAGCACTTAAACTACAGTGCTTGTTGGGGTCTGCTTGCTTGGTGGTATAATTATTGCAGGAAGCCCCTAATATGAATTAGAAAGTCATGTTAAGGTTTGAATTTATTATTGTTGATGTTTGATCGATTACAGATATAATCAAATGTGATAAATCAAAAGTTGCTGATGGCCTGTCTGGATTCAGATTCAACATGTAATTAAGAGTACATGTGGGATTTGATTGCTTAGATTTGAGCTCTAATAAGTGACAATTTGAACCAGTTTGAGCTTGTTTCAGTAATATGTAACTGTGAATATTACGCTGGTCCATTTGTCTATGTTGCATTAGTTGAGATTTAGATTAGAAGTTCGCTCTTTGGCCTGTGGCCAATATTCACAGTGATAACGCCATTTCCTGATAAGTTTATCCATGTGGTTTTATTTATGTATGCTCTTATTTTGAACATGTTTAATGAATTTAATAGAGATCTTGTCCCTATTTTTTTCCCAGGCAATGCTTCTTTTTATTTACACGGACAAACTTCCTGATATACGCGAAGTTATGGGCTCATCACCTTTGTGCACATTCACTGTCATGGTGCAACATCTGTTGGCAGCTGCAGACTTGTATAATCTAGATCGACTGAAATTGTTGTGTGAATCAAAGTTGTGTGAAGAAATCACCACTGAAACAGTGGCGACTACACTTGCTCTTGCCGAACAGCATCAATGTCGACAGCTCAAGGATGTCTGTCTTAAATTTGCAGCAAATCCGTCGAACTTGGGAGGTGGGTGTTACCCATAGATTCTGATGGTGCAAGGTTTCAGGTTATATCAGTTTTGATTTTTCTCTGTTTCTTAGTAGTCTCAAGTATCCTTGATGCAGTATCATGCATGCCTGCCTCATCATACATGTTGCAGTGTTGCAGATGTCCTTATCAATGTCTATGGTTTCAGGATGTCAATAAGGATGTTCCCTTAAAATTTATGATATTTCCATTTGGGACGGTGGGACCTCTGGTCAGCCTTTCCGTCTGGGTCCTCTGGTCAGCCTATGGTGACACCTTGATATCTGGCTGATCGAGGGGCAGCATTCTGAGAACGGTATAGTAGGATTTCTATTTTGGCTAATTGTATATAGGTTCTTCCCCTATACGTTCTTTTTCCATTAAGTTAAAGAAAGGAAAGAAATACAAGGAATTTCACTGTTTCTCTCTCTTATGGTAGAAGAGTGATTCAAACAGTTGGACCCTGCATGAGATTGTCACAATTTTCCATATTTTAGACCCTGGAAACTGGTTTAAACCAGAAGTGCTGTTAATTGGTCTTAACAAGGCACTGACCTCTCTCCCCCGCCCACCCTTTGCCATATTTATTATTTAAATCTCGAATACAGTTATCATTTTGTTCTAAGTTTTTAGGGATTAAACGATGAATTCTATATTGGTTGGTTAATAATTGAATGACCATTTTGAATGGTCTGGAACATCTCAGAGTTCCCATAATGCCATTAGTGTATCGATTTAACAGTAGTTCCTTATCCTCACGTGGTTGAATGTGGCATGGTTTTTCTGCTGAAAATATTGGTTGACCTTTTCTTTGTGATGCATTTGATATGAATTTGGACGTTTTCCCACTGCAACATGAATTTATGTTACTACCTGTGAACATATCCTACTTTCACGCCTTCTTTCTCAAAGCTTGTATTGTCCACATCCATCCGGCTGCAACGATTACTCTCATCCTTTCATAGAGGAATTATCCCTCATTTGCTTTGCATGTAACTGTTTCCATTATGTATGTAGTTTATGCTGTAAAAATGAACATTGGACTCACGAATTCTTGTGTGTGTTGCAGCCGTAATGCAGTCAGATGGGTACAAGCATCTAGAAGAGAGCTGCCCATCAATGTTGGTAGAGCTGCTGGAGACATTTGCAGCGGTGGATGACAATTCTAGTCTTCTGTCAAGTCGGAAGAGGAGTGGCAGCAGCATATACGGACTAGATTTGCCAGCAGATGGGGGTGGGACTGTAGCAGAATCAGCAAATCCCAATGGTAGGCGCGTGAGGCGGCGGTATTAGTGTATGTAGTTTCCTTTAGGTGCGGCACAAGCCTGAAAGGGGTGGTAGTCATGGATGGCAGGTGTGTATTTGTCACTTATCGTCTCCCATTATGTTAGGCGCTCCTTGTATAAAGGTTCAATGTAATGTCTTCTGTTATCAGAGTACCAGGTTCTGTGGGTCTGTGGGGGGCACTGTGGTTGGATGTAAAACTGAGATTTGTATGGTTACATTGTGCGTTATGTAGGATTTGTAGGTAGACTCTTGTTTCCAATGGAATGTGAAATTATTACAGAAAAGCAGTGTGCCTGGGTGTTGAAATTTACTTCATTCAGTTTTTGCTTAAAATTTGCTGAAGTAACGAACAGCTCCGCGATCCTTTTCTGATTCGGATATTGCTGACCTGCAGTCTTAAGATTTCCGGTTGTTTTCAAAGAACATTTGAGATGAAATGTCAAAATTCTTTGGTGTTGTGCATACACTAACGTGGTAATGAATTCATCAAATTGAGTTCATTTGGGGTACATTCTTACGGTAAGGATATAACATCGATTGTTAGTGCAAGCGTTAAAAGAGTGTTCACCATTATGCTCGAGCTTCTGTGTTCGATTTCTCCATACAAAATCGCTCGTACATAGCCACACTTTATGAATATTGTAATGAAAATCATAATATTGTAATAGAAATCAAATTCATTACCCATTTTAGGAGCATGACAGAAAAACAAAAAAAAAAGTACATAAATAAGCTTAATTATCATAGTAGATGCTGCAGGTAGCAAGCTAGCTATTTGAACTTTTTGTCTTGAAGAGAATTTGAAGCATCCTGAACGGTGGCATCGGGCCAGAGAAAGGCACCCATTGCAAACTCTCGCTTGTGAGCCAAGTCACCGTGCATGGGCAGCCCATACTCGGCAAGAAGACGGTCGAGCTTCCACTCAGGCATGTCCTGGTAGTCCTTTTTGGTGTATCTCGGGTAGTGAAGCGGCATCTTGAAGAAGCTCACGCTACTGCTCATTTTTCCGCTTTGCATCTGATTTTTTCGCTCTTACGTACTAATTACTATGCCCGATCTAGAAATTCGGTTTTGTGTGTTTTAGTTCGGTGTTGTGAGCTTAATTTATAGAGAGTTTATGAGAGTTAATCCTTAAGGAAGGCTCCAGAGGCATGATTAGGGTTCACAAGAATCGGTTGGCATACCTTCTCATAGCATAGTATTTACGTGCATGTGTGCATCTGCATGTCGAGAGAGAGAGAGAGAGAGAGAGAGAGAGAGAGAGAGACTCTTTAACGAGAACAGCATGACACTACGTACCCCAATTAATTAGCTTGCTAGTAATTATAAGAATGCTAATCCAAGCGTTGGCGACAAGGTACGCATACAACATGTCTCTACACATTCTTTATGTTATTACGAGTCGACTCTTTTTTCTGTTATGCTGGATGGTTTTGAACTTTTGGACCTCTCTTTAATTTTGTTGATTTTATTAATGAACAAGTCATATTAGTATTGAGTAAGTTTATAAGGATCAATTATACTTGATAAGTCAGGAAGGAATGGTCAAGATTCAATACAACACTACATTTTCTTTTTGTTCAAATTGTTACACCACTCGTCTCTTCGTTGATTTAGCCATTGAATTAATCGAGCATGTAACACACTACTCTAACCGGACCTAATTCCGTCCGAGCTCTCGACAACTGTGTGATGTTTTTGTTGTTCATAAAACGAAAGGATTCACCAATACAAAAACCCTAACAACCTGAGGAGGACATACCTATAGGCCCTAGCAACGGTATTTGGCCCCTACCATGGTACTTCACTAACACAATTTCAACTTCCAAGTGACCCCATAAAATGATTTCAATCCAAAACTAAATTAGGGATTTGACTACATGTATTTAGTACAATCATTATTTCAACAGTTCGATGGTGATTGTATAAAATATATAAATTCACATGAATTATATATAACCGTCAAATTGTGATTATATTAAATACATATATTCACATGGATTATATTTAATAGTTAAATAGTGATTATATTAAATACATGTAAGTATTGTATTCAGTCCCCTAAATTAGAGGGTGTGAATCAACAACTTGTACGTGTCACCAAATGGTGCCTACAAACCAAACAGTACGAGTCCGTACGACTATGTGTTTCAATAACAGTCTCTAATGCCTATGTAATGTCATCCAAACCGCTCAATTCAGTAGGCCCGCTGCAGGGGATCAGATGGACCTCCATTCGTAGCCACACGATCAGCTCTTCTGCGACATGATTAAGGAGTGAAACGCATATAATTGGAGGGCCCAGATTTGATGCATTTGGGGTAGCATGTCTTATAGGTACATGAGGCTCAAACATGAAACATGTGTAATATTAGTAAGACATTAGTCTAAATATGTGGTGCGTTTACGGATCCGTATGCATGAAGCATGATCACTTGAAAAATAGTGACCCACCTCTTGATTGTGGGGACTTTGGGACCCTTGAACTCAATCATCAAACTATATTACTAGCCTCGTGATTTGCTTCATCTAAATTGGGTCTCTAAGTTAACCATACGATTGAGGGTGAGAGTCTACTCGTAATTATTGAGACAGTGGCGGAGTCAGAATGACAGAGTAAGAGATTAGAAAGTAAATTAACGGGAGAAATTTGGACTAAACTGAGGTTAAAATAGGTAAATCAATGTACGGAACTTTTTATTGGATAACGAAATTTGAGCTGGGCTAGAGCTCAGTCTAACCCTTCAATAAGCTATGCCTTTGATTGGACAAATGTCTAATCAGGCATCGCTTACTTCAAAATTGTGTTAAAATTTAAGCTTTTGTGTAGTGTCAAGTGCTCTACTAAAGACATACTCAAATTGATGATGTGACAACTTTATAACTTATAATAAAGTCGAGCCAATTTTAACAAAAAATTCGAATTCTAATGTACAATATAAATTTTTTTAAAGACAATCACGCATGAACGACTAAACTAAGCATTGTTTGGTAACAAACACATGGTAAATTGGTAACCAAAGCTAATTATTTTTTGGTGCAGAAATCATTTCCTTTTTTTTACCGTTTTCTGGTACTCGGCTTGAAAGGGGCGCCAACTTGAGGGATGGGGAAATGTAACGAGTATTACTAGAGCATGATTGGGTAGCGAGTAACTTGAGTGGTTTTAAGGATCCGCCACGAGAGAGAGAGAGAGAGAGAGAGTGTCCCTTCCGTTGGACATTGACCAATCTCTGCTTGGAACAAGTAAACGCCTGAACCGAACCGAACCACCTGAGGAACGTTGGAGAGACTGCAAACCACTAATTATGAGTGGTGATTTGGGTACGGATCCATAAAACCACTCGTTACTCGCTAGGCCTTGTGTACGGCAAACCTCTCGTTTGGATTGCATGATTGGGGGAACATAGTATTACTATAGCATTATTGGTGATGGGGAAATGTAGAGAAACTAGAGCATTTTTCTCAAGAAACATATATAGGACTTTAAATTACATTGGTTTTTTAATACAACATATACACTTACACTAAAAATTGGAAGATTTGGGGTATGCCATAGTAAATAAAATTAAGAGTTAAGTACGCACTAACAATTTCTATAGTTGTTGGTCTCAAAATCTATTGGATGCAACTTAATAGATCGGGCCATGGACGCGCTGTTTATTTAATTCACGTGTGAAATACGAAAGCTAGGTCCAAACAACATCAAATACCAAACAATTTGCATGTCTTCCATCCATTTGTCTAGACACTCTAATAAATTGATATTTTTTTGGTAAAAATAAAATTTGTCATTATATATGCATATGGAGTCGGTGGTCCTTATGTAACATGAAAAAAAACTTGTCATATGGAGTCGGTGGTCCTTATGTAACAAAATAGAAATTAATAACATATAGCTCTAGTAAACAATTACAAATAAGTAAATTTATTTTTCTTTGATTTGAATTGACACATCCCGACCCGGATGTACACGTGGACACCCAAAAGTCGGATGTGCTGGCCGACACCACGTAGGGTGACGAAAGCCAATTTGAATAAAATAAGGAATAAATTGAACAATTGAATACAATAGCTGTCGTACAAGGTACAGAATACTGGAAATTTATAATTACAAGAAGATTCAAACGATCTTCATACCACCGGGTCTCGATGTCGACAACTTCAAGCCGCTAAACCTGGAGGGGCGCAAAAACAGAAGGGTGAGTGGGCCATAACTAATTATTTCTGTGAAAACCTTTCCTTTTTGAAAATACTAACCCCTCGCCGTAAAACAGGTATTAAGTTTCGTAAAAACCTTTTCTTTTTAAAACAATATACTAATAGGTAGAAAACAAGGTAAGTACGAAAATATACTTACCGTCCGAAACGGGCAGAAAGCCACCGTTCGGCATAATTTACTTTATAAAAGGTTCATAAAATAAGTTATACGGGAAAACTGCAATTCAAATAAATGTTTCCGTGGCATCTGTGAAAAACCGAGATAATATCACAATTCGACTACAAGATAAATGCTCGGTTAGGCAAGGCAGACACACGAGTTCATACAGATATATTCTGTCATGAACAGGCTGGGTGTATAAATAAAGTTACGCTCATGTACTACGATCACGTGAAGCTGGCGCTAATCGCATCACAACGAGTTCGGGCGCCCATGCGACCTCGAACAGGCTGGCACCTTACTATGGATCCATAGTGAGCGTATCGGTGCGTGTGAACAATCACGTGAAGGCTGGTCCTGGCCCGGGACAGTACAATAACACCGTGTAAGCCTCCCAAGTTGAGCGTATAAAAACATGCCACGGAGTATTTTTAAATAAAACAGTATAAGGTAATTTCCCTTTTTGGGATAACCTTTAAAACTACCACTAAATAAAGTATTCTCGGGTCCCGTACCCGAAATACCAAGTAATTAACCACAATACGTAAAATACCAAGAATACACCATACGGGTACCAAGGTATAGAAATACCAACTTAATGGTAGATTAGGTGAACCCAAAATATGATAGGAAGTTATCGTTTCCAAAGTTCACCCAAATACGGCCCATGGCCCGTCAAGCAAATACAAGATCCAAACGCATAAATAAGGAATTAATATAATTAATTCCCTAAACCCTCGAAAATAGGGTTGGTACGATAATTGTAATACGCATACAAGATAATACATAAATCACCAATTTAATGGCATAAAATCCAAATGGAAATATGGGTCGAGGCCCACTAATTTCCATGGCCTAATACATTACCGAGTCGGTCTACAAATATCAAGTCTATCTGATAAACCAAGTAAATACTACGAAGTACAAGGTTTACCGAAATACGGAACAAATACTATACTACAGTCATTAAAAGTGTAGACACAAATTAAGTTTGCCAACAAGTGTAATAATAGTCAATTTAAGTCATAGGCAAAACCATTTTAATAACTAAGTTATATAAAAACATTTAATTTAAGTGAGGAAGGGGCCCACTCACAATTACTTCCAGTTAGCTCGCTCCCGAAGAGCCTCGTCTTTGTCAGTCTGAAGGAGTCGGTACCTAAACCGAGTCATAGTAAACTTAAAAGAGTCCAAAATTTGGTACTAAGACTCTACGGGCAGAAATGTCCTTCAAAAGTATGAAATTGCAGATTTGCCCCTGAACTTTAACTTAATTACAAATTTGCCACTAACATCACAGATTCACAATTTGGTCCTAAATTTTCAGAAATTGCAATCTGGCCCAACAAATTCTGAAACATCACTAATTGGTCCTAAATTCCAAACTATGCATCAAGTGAAACCAAAAGAGTGGCAAATGAGTGTTAGGGTTTCGAATCTCACCCCAGCAGCTTCCAAACTGGAAATTGGACCTAAATCTCAACAGTTGTTGCAAAGGTTGGCCAGCAGTCGAATTCCACAGCCCAAGAATCTCACATGCAGATTGAACATCATATTAGAATTCAACTCAAACCTTAAACCAAAGAGAAAGGAGTCGTTTTCAAGAATTTCACCTTGAATTCTGTCTGCAAGTTTTCCTTCGTTTGATCATAATGCATCTGCCAAAGGCAGAGGGATTTTTATAGGCCAGCACATGAGCACCGAATTGAAATGGCCTGAGTTTGATTGTATTATCACTACATCCTCCCCAGCAAGTTCTGGGTTCGAGAATTACAGAGACGGAGAAGAGGCAAATCACTCTGGGTGGCTTAAGTAGACAGTGGAGCCGATTTCCAGAATTGTAGATCCTCGGTCAATTTCAACATGCAAGGCTCGATCGAGGTTGCAGGGACCTCGGTGGGAAGTTTGGTGGAAGATTCGAGGACCATTGAGGTCGGAATCGACGAGGAGGTGGGTCGGGAGAACTTTGGACAACTACCGAATTTTCTGAAAATTCTGGGTTTGAGAACTCGGGTTCCAAGCTCGAAATATAGGGTTCCAATTGCACAACTGGGTTCGATTTGATTGTAATGAAGGTGATGGTGATGAACTGGTGTGAGAAGGGTGGCTAAGCCACCATGGTTGCTCTCGAGAAAAAGCTCGGGTGTCCAAAGAAGATGCAGTTTATGTTTTCCAGTTTGCAGGTTTGAACCGAGGAAATTTTGGGGTGAAGAGACGTGGCTGAAGTGATGATCTATGTAAGAATGGTGGTTAGCCACCATGAATTGATGTTGGAAAGGGAGAAAGAGATGGGTGACTTAATTAATTCAATTGCAGAGAAGAAAAGATGACTTTGCAGCAAAACTCGGCAAAAAGGCAGGGACAACTTCCCAGGATTTGTGGGACAAGCCCACATGGGCAGCTGACATTTGGGCCCCAGCCCAAATAATCCAAAAATCCCAAAAGTTAAAATACGGGAAACGTCGAAACCAACGCCCGTAAAATATTCGTTCGGAGTCCGAACGACGGCCCGCTTGCGTCTACGAATTCGTATCGACGAGCACGTCGAGAAAATACAAGTGAATGCATCGTACGAGGTACGACGCAAAAGTCAACCGAAAGGTCAACCAAGGGCAAAATAGTCATTTTGCACCTCCAGGAATAAAATAATATTATTTCCCGGTACGGGGTGTAACATGAATAAATATAATTCACAACACAATAATACAGCTGCTAGTACGTGTGTGTCAATTAGTTTTTTTTTAATTTTATTATTTGATAATATATTATTCATTTATTTTTATTTTACTTATTTTAGTTATTATTGTTTTTTGGTGAATCTTTTTCTTTTTTCTTTTTTTTAATCTTAATGGGAGAATGGCAATTTAGGTATTATGAAGGCTTCACCCTTTTTTTCTTCTCCCTTTATATATAGACTAGCCTCTTACCATGAGCAATTTACTCTTTTACATCTTATTATTTACTTGTAATTTTTTATTCTTTTCATTATTGTTTAAAATACATTTTTTTATTTAAAAAAAATTAAGGAAATAAAAGAAAAGAAACTACCCACTACATGGGTAGTTTTGTTTTGTTAGTTTAAATATTTTTTTTAAATTAAATTGTTTTATTTAAATTCTAATTATTAAGGAGGGGTAATTTTGGGATTATGAATTCACTTTTTTTTGCCTTCTGGCTTTATATATACTAGCCTCTCTGCACCCGCTGACGCTCACGCAAGAGGTTTTTTTTTTTATTTACGGGTGCTACACGCCCTTAAAGATGTGTTACTATGTCTCTCTGCAAGCGCTAGAGGATTTTTTTGTAATCCCAAGCTCTAACATCAATGTTTTATACATATATATCAAGTTTAAAGACCATAAACCTGCTAACATGTAATTTGAGCAAAAAAAATAAATTTTAAAGATGTGTTCGTTGGCTTGGACCTTTTTATTTTAATTCTCTTTTGTGACCAAAAAAATCAAAGGAAAAACATGTAATTTCTAACATTTTTACATACAATCTGGAAAAGCTATGCAAAAAAAAAACGATAATTACTCACTCACCTTATAAACAACACATCTTTCACCCCGCTCCCTACCATTACATTGTGCTTCTGTTCATAAGAGAAAAAGTTTAATTAATAGAAACAATTAATCCCCTAAAATTTGAAATTAATGATAAAAAGGAAAATTAAAAATAAATCAAACAACAAAAAAGACACAGGAGAAGAAAAAAGTAACGTACCAAAGACTGAGGGTGAAGATGATTTAGTTTTTACAGGCAAGAAATAAAACCAGTTTGCAACTGGAAATAGCAGTTTCAAATTTGAACGTCATTTTTTTCTTTTTTCAACATGTTTAACTTATAACTGCTCAGTCTAAGAGGATAATTGTCTCATTTTTTTAAAAAAAATAAGATGATAATTATCTCTTTTTTTTTGTTAAAAAATAATAATTTTGTAATGGGTGGTTTTTTACAGAGGGAATCATAGAGTGGAATACTGAAGAACTGATACATCTCGATCCTGACACGCCAGGTGTCGGGAAGTGCTGGCCGACACGTGTGAAGTGACGAAAGTCAATTATGCATGTATAAGTGAAAAAGTGAGTAGAAATAGAGTTGGATGCGGAAGTCAGAGTGTGGTGATGGGTAAAGACCCATTATTACAGGTGCATAACAGTCAAAGCAAAGTAAATAGTGCATAGAGTATAAACATTCACATCCTCGTGAGGATGGATAAATAAAAGTTAACTAAAAGTAGGAGCAAATCCTACATAAATTGAAGGAAGCGTCAGAACCACCAACCATAGCCGAAACAAGCCCTCGTCTCACTGGTAATTGAAACCGCTACTAAGTCCTGGAGAGGCGCAAAATATAAAAAGGTGAGTGGGTCAAAAAGCAAAGTTTGATAAAACCTTTGTTTTCAAGAGCACACTATCCCCTCGCTGGAAAAATGTATAGTTTTTGAAAATATGTCATACTCCCCGGTATGATCCTCAAAATACTATAATAGTAATGCTTAAAACACGAGTACTCCCCGATATGCACGACTGACTGCTCACCCATATGTAAACACACAAGCCCAAGTAGATAAGCTACGAGGAACAGGCTAGGTATATAAGTAATACGCTGAGTACTACAATGACGCGAGTCTAACGCTAAGCGCTGTGCACAAAGTGCGTCACACAAGTTCGAGTTGCCTAGTGCAACCTAGAACAGGCTAGTACCTACAATGGATCCAAAGTTGCGTAGCGGTATTGGTAGTGACATCTCCAAACGTCAAGGCTAGTCTTGGCCACAAGACTGAGTACTGATACCCGGGGTGTAATACATCTACTGATGAGCAACAGTATAAAAACATGTATGACAATATAATACAAATGTTCTACCTCCAACAATCGTATATGATATGAAACATGCTAACAAATTAAAGAAAGCATTGAAAACCATACGTATAATACATTTATCAAAACAAAGACCCACTCACTCAACTGTAAGTAGCCGGGTCGTAGCCCCCATGTCCTGGGTAGCCCCGGTAGTCCTCTGGATAAGTCTCTCTTATATGAGATATCACTATATAAATGATTAAACTCATAAAGGTTTGAATTAAACTAATTAATTAAACCTATCCCTTATTTGCTCAATGCGGAGGTCCGAAACACTCTGTAAAATACCATACGTACTGCCCCTAGGTAGTACGAGTTGTCACGAGTCGCCTCGTGAAGACGGAATTGAAAAATACTATTCCACGCACCCTCACGTGACACACCCCACCCTCGATACCCACGTGGATACCGAGTTTGGGCGTGCTGGCCGACACTCATAAGTGACGAAGCCATTATATGCAAGACAACACTTAGCTTAAGCAAATTAAACTGTCATAAAGTTTGCGGAAATTAATGCCAATATGCACAAGGTTCAGAGCGTACTAATTTGAATCAGCGGAAACAAAATAATAAATCAAGTTTCTAGAATTTCTATCCATAACAGGGATGTATATTATTAAAGAAACTGAATAAAAATGAATCCCTGCATGGTCGGGAAGAGAATCAGAGCTGTCACTTGTATACCTCGACTTCACCAGATGCGTTATCACTAGGTCCTGAAGGGGGCGCAAAAACAAAAGGTGTAAGTGGACGAAAATAAAAAGTTTTTGAAATACGTTTCTCTTTTCAACATAGTAACCCCCTATTTGAAATCCAGTACATTTGTAAAAACATACTACCGTAGTATGTGTCAAATCATACTATAATATATATAACTGAAAGTAAAACTCAAAGTGAAATCCGTAAATAATAATTCATATTTTCATAAGTCATTTCACCAAATATATCAATAGTATAGATAAGAAAACCAACACAGGGTATATGTGCAATCACCCATGCACGTGTTGAGGAACAACCTCTCAATCCCTGTACAAACACTTTACGTTATCAATCAATTTGTACTCCTAGTACCACACACATGTAAGCACTTGCGCAATAGCGCGTCACACCCGAGTCCTTACGTAATGGGGCCTTTTTCCCAAAAATAAACATAAACGTAAGACAAGCTTGCACTAAGGTATTTACCGGACAATACCCTTAGAGTACAGTGCGTGTGACCCAAACATGTGAGACTTGTCCTACGGCCGTGACACGGTACTACAACGTAGTGAAAGCATACCAAGTGTGTTTGAAAACATACATATATAATCATGTGTTTAGATATAAAAAACAATATCCATTTCATAATTTCCCAAATAGTCAAACCTTTTGTAATCGAACATAATCATGCTTAGAAGCCATAGATTAAATATCAATATTTCCATATAATATTCATATCTCAAGAGAGAGAGAGAGATCGTGGAGGGTGAGTGAAATGGCTGCAGAGCAGCTAGGTCAACCCAAAAACCCTAATTAGCAAACGGGTGTGAAAATTACTAAAATGCCCCTACACTTTAAAGTTCCGTAAAATGTTCGTTTTAACTCCAAATTGAGTTCCACTTGCGTCCACGTGTTCGTATCGACGAGTACTATTTGAATATGTAAAGAAAATAATTTTCACAAGTCATCTCGAAAAAGTCAACATTGACCACTAGGGGTATTTTGATAATTTTACATAAAAATTTGAGACGGGTTGTAACATCATGCGCGGCTCGCGCGCTGGTCAATGCGCTGATCAACGCTGACGTCATCGTTGACGTCAAGCCGGTCTGGACCGGTTGTTGACGTCACCCGGTCTGAACCATTGCTGATGTCACCCGGCCAGTCTAGACCGTTGCTGACGTCAAGGCCGATCGCCACTGCAACTTTTTTCGGCTGCCGGCGTCAGAATTTTGGCCGGTTTTTGTAGAAATTTTCAAATCTCCATAACTTCTTCATTTCTTGGCCAAAATTCACGTTCTTTATACCAAAATGAAGCTAGAGAGGAGTAGAATCACGGTGTACCTTTGGTTTGGCTGTACAAGCTCGGGAAATGGCTTGTAATTGCCTTGAAAGGCCGCGGGTACTGTAACTTCATCGATCTACGTCAAAACTCAACCAAATCAAGCAAACCACATATGAAAATTCATCTACTCAACGAGAGGAACCCAATGGTGGTAGTTAGAAACCTCACCTTGGTCTAGAATGACGAGAAAATCGCCGGGAAGGTCCTGTTTTTCCGTGAGCTTTTCCCGTCAAACAGTTGGGAGTTTGGACTAACGGTTTGCACCGTTGAGTCGAGGGCGTCGAGACGAAGAAGGTGGTGATTTTAGTTCGTCTCGGTTCGACGGGTTTTCGTCGACGTGCATTGTGCACATACGGTGAGAGAGAGAAAGAAAAAGAGAAAAATCAGAAAAATGGATAAGGGAGAAAAGCGAGAGATGGACGGGGAAGAAGAGAGAAAAATAGATATTTTGGGTTTTGGGGGTATTGTGCACCCACCAAAACAGTAAGATCACACGATTCTGTGTACAAAATAATCACGCACATGTCCAAAATATCCCCCGGGAATTATTTTATAACAAACTTTTTACGGGATGTTACAATAATGGTTTTGCCATTTTGGTTTGGATTATCTCTTTTTTTGTTTTAATTTTTTTCTTTTATCTCTCTCTCCTCCCCCTCTCTTTCCCTCTCATTTTAATATGTTTACCATTACGTCCCCATGTTTTTTATTTTTTGTTTTTTTATAACCTATAACAAAGAGTATTTTCGGTATTATATTAAAAATTTAAACTTAAGGTTTTCTGTCTTAATAATATAGATATAGAAGATAGATAAATTATTTTATTTTAAAATCCTAATTATTAGAAAAGAGTAATTTTAAAATTATGAATGATTCACTTTTTTTGCCTTTTGGCTTTATCTATATAGATGACTAACCAATTGAGACTTACAGCAAATCCTGCTACATTTTTTGAAATATAAATATAAAAAACAGAAATTATAGAAAGAAAAAACCAAAAAAACATTTCCAAAATGTCCAACCAAAGATGCGGACGCGTGGCAGACATAACCATTGGGGCTGGCATCAGATTCCACCACGTGGTGTGATATCGAGACGCCTACGCCAGCCCCGAACCATGCTCTCTGGAGTTGGGGGAGCTCGACCTTCCAGAAACTTCCGGGAACTACCGGCTCGCAGCGGCCGAGGGATCTAGGGGTCCGAAACGCGCCACGTGTTCACACAACCACGCGGGCATCCGACGTGGCGTCCCCATTTTCCTGGATTTGATACGGCTCCATTTTTCGCGCACCCAGCAGAAATTAGGGCACCTTCCAAAACATACTTAAAAAGTCCACCGAAAGCTCAAAAAACTTCAAGAAATTTCTGAAAATTCCGAAAACGAAAACTAGGATTCGGAATCCGTTTCCTGTTGTTTGGATTTGTCGAGCGATGAATGCGGAGGGGAATACCGAAGAGGAAGTGACGATGGAAGAGGAGAAAGAGAAGGTGGTGTTCATGTGGGGCTATCTCCCCGGAGCTCTGCCGCAGAGGTCGCCCCTTTTGTCTCCGACAATCGTTCGGACGGCCGGCGCTGAGTACGCGTGGAAGGATGTGTGCGGCGGTGGCTGCGGCTTCGCCATGGCCATTTCTGGTGCTTTCTTCGAACTCTGCCTTGGTTTTTTACTTTCTTTGATTGCAATTTACCTCCTGTTTGGTTGCCGAGAAAATGTGGGAAAATAAACGGAAGTAAAGCTTGAAATTTTATGCTATTTTATTGCTACAGAAAAACCCACAGCTTAGTAAAGTTAGTAAATTTAGTACACAGAGTTTTTCTAGTGTTTAAAAATTACTGCTGTATTTTTTATGCCCTTTTTTATTTTCATTTCCACATTTCAAATTGGGGAAGAAATTGTTTTTTTTTTTTTTTCTCATGGTTTTCAGCATTTGTCATTTCCTACTCAAAATTAACTTAATTTTATTTGCCATTTGGGTTGGAGAAAAGTTGTTTATTTTTTAAAGTCGATATATATTCTAAACTACTCTAGTCTACGGTGAGGGGATTTGAACTTGATTGCAAGCGGGCGGGCACTTTGTCCTGTCAAACTGGCTTAACCGACGTATGCTTCATATGCCGTTTTACCATATCTATTTGTATATGTTTTTCTTTAATGGTTGTGGTGCAAAGTACATTTCTTTTTGCTCATGATTCTTTGTTGGTATGCTTTCACCCAGAGCCTGGAAAGCTTATTACATGGGGCTCAACGGATGATCTAGGCCAAAGCTATGTGACATCTGGGAAGCACGGGGTACTGAAGCGATACACGACACTTAGTTCGTTCATTGATTTATTCCGTTAATTTTGTTGGTGGAACTAATTGACATTGTTCTCAATTTCGCTTGTTAAGGAGAATCCGGAGCCTTTTCCTCTTCCGAATGAAGCTTCTATAGTAAAGGCGGCCGCGGGTTGGGCCCATTGTGTTGCAGTTACAGGTAATGCTGATTTCCCAACTGCATTTTTCTCAAAAAGTAGATTTTATTCAACACAGTGAGTAAAGGTTTAGAAACATCTGAACCCTTTTCTGACAACTAAGTTCTTTTGAAGATGCCAAGGGGGTTCTGAATTAAGCGCATAAAACTAGACCAACTGAAACAATTAGTTGGCTACTAATTGGTCTAATTGGATTGTCGAAACAATTTCAGTTTCTGTGTTCCATCGTTACTAACCTATTATGAGTGTTGGAGCCAGTCAATAAATTTTGGTTTTAATGCAGATAATGGAGGAGTTTACACATGGGGATGGAAAGAGTGTGTTCCATCTGGGAAGGTCTTTGGGGAGCAATCTATGGGGTCAGGCAGTGAAACGGATGCATTTGAAAGGCATAATTCTTTTATGACCGAGCAAGGTAATTTATTTTTGGCCTCGTTTTCATGACAATGGCAAAAGCTTGTTTTTCATTCATTGCTGACGTATTTATGTTTATGATATAGTTAGCCCTCGCTCTCAAGGCTCACGATCCACTGCCTCGGCAGTTTTTGCCTGTGAAGAAAGTACAAAGCGAAGAAAATTATCTTCAGCAAAACAAGCATCTTCTGGTGATGAACCTCCGTCAGCATTGCCATGTCTTGTGGCATTGAACCCGGGAATTAGAATTGCCAGTGTTGCTGCTGGAGGGCGCCATACTCTGGCATTATCAGGTAATTTTATCCTGTTCTGATTTATACTTGTATGCGATGCATAGTCTCTTTGCATTGTGGTCATGAAATAAGGTGTGGAATGAAGTTTCAGGTTAGAAGTTAGAATATTTCTTATTTAAAGCAAGACATGATGTATCCTGATTTCCCAAAACTTCAGATATAGGACAAGTGTGGGGATGGGGCTATGGAGGTGAAGGGCAGCTTGGTCTGGGCTCCCGTATACGTATGGTGTCCTCTCCTCATCCTGTGCCTTGTATTGAGTCTTCTTATGGAAAAGATAGATCTGCAGCACTGTCTCGAGGAACCATGGGTTCAGACGGATTTGGTCTTAGGGTTCCTGGAAATTATGTGAAGGAGATTGCCTGTGGAGGGCGACATAGTGTAGTAATCACAGGTACAAATTTTAAGTTCTTTCTCCAATTATGTATAAGCATGGGCATCCAAGCCAGATAGTACTGTTACTGCCAAGGTCTTTTAATTAATCCTAGATGCTAAATTGGTATTTCTTGCCTTTAATGTATTATATGTAAGAAATATTAGAGTAAACACGGAAGAATCAGTCACCACAGACATAGCGCAGGAGAATGATCAGTCATTGGAATTATAGGAGCCATTTTCAAAACTACGGAGTTATAGCTGTTTATGAGTGGGGAATTAGAATTTATATTTTACCGGAATGGCATTACAATGGTTAGTGTAGCATGTGGTACAACTGAGATGTTAAACGATTGGAAGCCTAAATTGTTGCATTTTAGCTTTTATGCTTTATATTACATATATGTTTGTGATTTCTTTCTTGCATTTCAGATGCTGGAGCAGTACTTGCTTTTGGGTGGGGGCTGTATGGACAGGTGGGTTTTCTGCAGTATTGTACTCTTTGCCTCACGCTCTCTCTTCTGTGTGAAACCATAAGTGCTGATCTGGGTTAATTTTACTTCATCCTTATGCAGAACAAATTTCTTGATAGTGAAACGTCATTGATCATAATGCATTTGGCTTGTTGATGGTTAAACTGTTATTAATCACCAATATAGAAAATCATTAACTATAGTACCTAACAAGATGTAACTGGTATACCAATCAAGCCAAAATGTCTAAAGCTTTAATCGTTGAATGCATCCATCCTCAACAACTAGCGGGAGTTCCCCAAATTTTAATCATTCTACGGTATCAATATGTAGGTAATGTAGGAATGATGGAGAAAAAGCACTGTAGATACTCAAGACGTGGGTCACACAAAAGGGATTAATCTATTCTATTCCTTCTCAACATTACCTACCTATATTGCACTGTTGCTGCACATTTTGGCTTGTTAAAATGAAGGTGTAAAACTGATTTCCTTGTCCTTTTTGTTTTGGTGAAGTGTGGGCAAGGAAGCACCGATGACGAGTTAAGCCCGACTTGTGTATCTTCCTTACTGGGTATCCGGATAGAGGGTGTTGCTGCAGGACTGTGGCACACTGTCTGCATTTCAGCTGATGGTGATGTTTATGCATTTGGCGGGAATCAGTTTGGACAGCTGGGAACTGGAGCTGATCAAGCAGAGGTAAACCTTGAAGTTTACTGAAATCTATCCATTATTTCGCTAGAGGCCATGGCATTCTCTTTAATTGACAAGTCATAAGTTTACTAGAATGTGGTATGATTGATTATATTTATCGGTTGGTCGTTCAGGCAATGACACAGCAGGATGATAACCCTTAATTTTTCCCCTACTTTGCCATAAAATGTTGATAGTATATTGGTAGGGTAACATAAATTAATTAATCAATAACGTTTATGTGGCTACTTTCGCAATATTTTCAAATCATCATTGCCAATATTCGTTGAATGTTGATTTCAAAGAAACTGTTGATTGAATTTTCTTGAATTGTGAACCAGACTATACCAAGACTTTTGGATGCTCCAATTCTGGAAAATGTGAATGCAAAGATTGTTTCCTGTGGTGCGCGTCATAGTGCCATAATCACCGGTATGCTACAAGCTTCCATGCTCTTTTATGCTTAACTTTATCTTTCTTTAAGCTGAAGAAGAAATGGTATCCAATCTTAGTGTGGTTATGTAAATATGATTACCTCGATACAGGCATCTCCATCGGTCCAGGAAACAGGAAACGACGGATGGAGAAAGAAATACGGAAATTTGGTCAGATCATAAGAGCCATCACAAGTCCTTATAAAATTCCAAAGTTTGTGTATGGGGTAGGTAAACAAACAGTAGTGAAAGTTTCCGAACTTGTAGGTAGTAAGGATGAAAAGAAATACGGAAATTCGGACAGCTCATAAGAGCCTTCACAAGTTCTTATAAAATTCCAAAGTTTTTGTATGGGCTAGGTAAACAAACAGTTGTGGAAGTATCTGAACTTGTAGGTAGTAAGGATGAAAATATTTACTTAGGTGGAACTATCTGTTGCTTGGGTTTACAGAAATATATCAGTTGATATCATAATTTTGGTTGACATGTTGAAGTTAAACTTGTGTGAATTACCTCCTAAAGGGATTGTTATTTATTTGTGTTTCATGAAGAGGACGGGAAGGTTTTCGGCTGGGGATGGAACAAGTATGGTCAGGTAGCTGTCATCAATATTTCTTTCTCATATCATGCAATGTATTTTGCTTTCCAATGTTCGTGTTTCTCGCATTGCCTTGCAACTCTAATTTCTGTTGCAAATTCCAGCTTGGCCTGGGTGATGTGATCGACCGCAGCATTCCGGCTCAAGTTACAATCGACAGATGTGTGCCGAAAAACGTGGCTTGCGGCTGGTGGCATACCTTACTGCTTGCGGAACCTACTTGACTTCTCTTAGTCCGGAGGCCATGGTACAGTTTTGTTAGGTAGCAGTGTTCATTGAAGTGGTAACTTATTGAGTTACATGTACATACAGTAGTTTGGAGTTGTATATACATATATATATACATATACATATGTATTTATGTATGTATATGCATGTACTCATTCTTTCACGGCGGACGTCCTCCACGATTGGCGTAATCTCTGGCACGGTTGGGATATCGTAATATGTATCAGTTCCAAGCTGTGATGTAATTGTTCTGTTTGTCTTAGGAAACTTGCAGTTATGTGGGGAATGCTATGGAAATTTCCTTAATTCATTTATGTAATGCGATGTTTGATGCAACATTGCAATTTGCAAATCAAACGTTCTATGTTTTTTTACTCTCCATGCTCATTTTTTAGGAGAGAAACTTACATGCAACCAGGACGTTAAAAGTGACGATGTTTTAAACTCATCATGCCTTGCCATGTGTTTTTAACTTATTCACATGGCATTGCTTGATTGGTTCAGAACACTGTACCTTGGTGAGTGGCGGCTCGATGTGAATTTTTCAAAGGAAAGCTGTTGAAAGTTGCGGGTCTGCCATTAAGGCATTAATCAAAGTCATCTGTATCCCCATGCTGCGATGAGCAAAGAGAAGACTTTCTTAGGTCTTCTAGATGAAACCTTAAATATCTTTATTTATCTCTTTTTCGAGATTATGTTCGATTTAAAATATTCAACTTTATTGCCCCCAATTTCCTCTTTTCTCTGTGATTTCTAGAAATTCAAGATTTTCTTCTCATTGACTCAACGAACTGAGAGGATGTAACACAAGTGGAAAAATGCCAAAGAGACTGTATTTGTTGACTATATATAATACAATGTTTCAAATTTTGATTCATGTGTATTACAATCGAACTTTACATAAATTATTAAATTTCTTGAGATGTCTATTTTTCTAAGACTTTGGATGTAGAGGCGTCGAGCATTTGGCTATAAAACTTCGAGTGCAGAAATAAATGACAAGTCGATAAGTTGAATTCAAGTATAGAAGTGAATGTTAAACAACTAGCTATACTGAAATGATTTTCACACATTTTTATTCGCTTTTTGCATGTTCTTATTTATTTTCTTTAGTTTATTATGGTTTATTCAATTCAAATGCAATAAATAAAAAAAATTATGAAAAATCATTTGCCGAACTAATTACCACTTGTTTTCTCGCATAAAGATTTTTCATTTTAAACAACGATATTCTACTATAAAAGAATAACATATTCTACTATATAAGGGCAAGAGAGATTAAACTAATCATCATAATTAAATATCGAATCCAGTATAAACATTATACGTCTTTATCATTAACATAAAACCTCTAAAGAATACCACTTGTCCCGCACAATGTTTAGAAAAGTAGGAAAACAAAAGAAAAATCGAGTTCAGACCCAAAAAAAAAAAGTGAAAACACGAGTCAAACCCAATTTGCATTTTGTCCAAATGTCAGAAAACGACAGAAATTTTACCCACCAAAAAATAATTCAAAACAAGGAATCTTTTCCATTTCCTACCAAAATCCACCCAGTCACATTACAAAACCCCCATCACTCCCCCAACCGCATTTTCCACCGCAATCACTTCTTAAAAAATGGCCTCTCCGCCCACCCTCCTCCTCTCCGCTGCACTCCTACTAACCTCCGCCTGGTGCGCACTATCCCTCCAGCGCTGCCCAAACTGCGGCACCACCCCTGTCCCCTACCCCCTCAGCACGACCCCCGAGTGCGGCGACCAGTCGTACAAGATCCGCTGCTCCGCGGCGGGCTCCCTCCTCTTCGACACCCTCAACAACTCCTATCCAATCGTCTCCGTCTCTCCCACCTCCCAACGACTCGTCGTCCGCCCCTCCGCCTTCCTCCCCAACACCTGCGTCGCATCCGATATAATCCACCAGGGCCTCCAGCTCAGTGACTCCCTCCCCTTCAACGTCACCAGCAGCAACACCATCCTCTACCTCAACTGTACCGACACCCTCCTCCGATCGCCGCTCAACTGCTCGTCGTCCAGCCTCTGCCATACTTACGTCAACGGCACCGGATCGGTGGGCCCCTGCAAGGAATCGCCGATCTGCTGCACGTTTCAGGCGGGCGGGTCGTCAACGTCGCACATGATCCGGGTCAGGGACTCGGGTTGCAGCGCGTACACGAGTTTTGTGAATTTGGATCCGGAGTTGCCAGTAAGCCGGTGGCCCGAACCGGGAGTGGAGATACAGTGGGTCGCGCCGAGGGAACCGGAGTGTGGGAACCAGGCGGATTGTGAGGGCAAGTCCACTTGTGGGTCCGACCCATCTGTCGCTGGGGTCAGGAGGTGCTTTTGTGACTCTGGCCTTGCGTGGGACCCGGTTGAAGGGTTATGCGTTGATGGTGAGTTGCGATGTCGTTTTGTTATGTTTTTGTATTGCGTGGCTATTCAGCCTTTGACTTGGAGGGCCACTGAGATTTTTGAACTTTTGACTTTGTGTTATTGGCAGATAGCATTGGTTCAAAGGACCGGACTGGACTAATAGCAGGTAAGGGATACTGATCCACTGAAGCAATTCCATGTTAATCTAAATAGTCATTAAAACTAAAGTTTTGAATTTGAAAAACACTATCTTTTATACGTCACATTACACAACTTGTAATTCACATGAATATAAAACTTGATGTGTGCGCCTTATTTTTTTTATTTTTCTGATGCATAGTATGAATGCTTGCATGTTGATCAACTTGTGAGTTGATACAAACAAACACATATATCAAAAGGAAGTATGATAGGCGGGTCTAGGCGCTCTTTCTTATTTTTTAAACTACCTAGGGATTAATCGCGGCGGTGGCCGGCCACTTAGGCTTTGGACGGAGCCTTTTAGAACACTGGTCAAAACAAAACGAAATCTGATAAAAAGCAAAGTTTTCCTTTCTTTTGTTACAACTTACAAACAATAATGGGGAGAGAGAATCGAACTTGGGACCTAAGACGCAAGAGTAAATTTTTTTAAGTAACTGAGCTATAAGCCCTTGCGAAATCAAATTCATTATATGCAAGAGAAGTTGTGACAAATCATACCTGAGGTTTATTTTGGTTCAGACATTAACCTACAACATATTTTACAAACTCTATATTTGCATTGCTAACAAGAAGGAAATCGAAACTTCTGCAGGTTTAACTTCTGGGATTGGTGCAACACTAATCGCAACCACCATAGCCGTTCTACTCTACAAGCGCCACAGGCGCATCAAAGAAGCGCAAGCGCGCCTGACCAAAGAGCGCGAAGACATCCTAAACGCCAACGGAGGCAGAGCCGCTAAAGTCTTCACCGGGAAAGAGATCAAAAGAGCAACAAACAACTTCGCCAAGGGCAGCCTCCTAGGCGCTGGTGGATATGGTGAAGTTTACCAAGGAACTCTTGAAAATGGCACTGTTGTGGCTGTCAAGATTGCCAAGATCGGAAACACCAAAGGCACTGACCAAGTCCTCAACGAGGTCCGAATTCTGTGCCAAGTTAACCACAAGAACCTTGTCCGCCTACTCGGCTGCTGCGTTGAGTTAGAGCAGCCTATTCTGGTCTACGAGTACATCGAGAATGGAACCCTTCTCGAACATCTGCAGGCTCAAAAAACTGGTGGCTGGAAACATCTTTCGTGGATGCAACGTCTCCAGATTGCGCATGACACGGCCGAGGGTCTTGCTTATCTCCATTTCTCAGCAGTCCCTCCGATATATCACCGCGACGTGAAGTCTAGTAACATTCTGCTTGATGACAGGCTGAACGCCAAGGTTTCGGATTTTGGGTTGTCCCGGTTGGCTCATACAGATTTAAGCCATATATCAACATGTGCTCAGGGAACTCTCGGATATCTTGATCCCGAATATTACAGGAACTATCAATTGACGGACAAGAGCGATGTTTATAGCTTTGGAGTTGTGTTGTTGGAGCTGTTGACGTCTCAGAAAGCTATAGACTTCAACAGAGAAGCAGATGACGTGAACCTGGCGGTTTATGTGCAGAGTAAGATGTTGGAGGAGAGGTTGATGGACGTGATTGATCCAATGCTGAAAGAGGGAGCGAATGCTTTGGAGCTGGACACGATGAAGGCGTTGGGGCTCCTGGCGCTCGGTTGCTTGGAGGAACGCAGACAGAACCGGCCTTCGATGAAAGAAGTCACCGAGGAGATTGAGTACATTGCAAGCATTGCCACAGCAAAGGTTGTAGATATCTAGTTTTTGTTCCAGTTACCTGTCCTATTTGGATATTGCTCGGTTGTGTTTTTGTTTAGCAGATGCTATAGATGTTATATTTTACCAGAGTTCTGCTCTGTACAGCTAGAGGTGAAGATTTTGCAAAACCAAATAAAGAGGCAGTTTTGCTTGCTGAAATATGACTGTGAGTATGTTTTTTGAATTCGTGGTTTAGGGTTTAGGGTTTAGCGTTTAGGGACGTGCCCGCTTGAATATTGGACACTTTGAAAAATTTCTCCAAAAAAAGGATTAAGTATGTTCTACAACACTCGTGATCCATGTGTACACAGTCAAAGTTACGTAATGAGTGTTGTAGACAGAAAAGGGTTATCTTCAGTTGTAGAGCATATTCTATGTAGAAAGAGGCTCAATTATATGGTGGGCAGGCCAATTATGTAGTTGGGCTTTTTGGGTGGACTTATATGGCCTTAAAGAAAGATAAAATTTGCACTAATTATGATGGGCCTTCATGGTCGAAGGGTTTTTTCCTGTTTTCTTTTTTATTGTGAAAGATGGCATTGATCAATCATTGGTTTAGTTTCTAATGAGAGATTAGCTCGAGCAGAGTTGTTAATTGGTTGCAATCAACTCTTTCAAATGATTACCCGTTTTTGGTTTGACAAAGGTAGCTGGTCTTAGTTTTGAATTTTTTGATTCTTCTTAAGTAGGTAATGAGTTGAAGTGATGCCTAAAAATAGGCTTCACCATCTTTTTCTCAATTTTGACACATTTTTTTCACAAAAAAAATAAAAGATCGGACCAACTACCCGGCTACCATAGACACATATAAACCGCTCAAAACACACATTTAGTTGTGCTTAAAGGCTAAAACATAAGACAATAGAACAAGTATGTATTGTAACTAGTTTACTCGTGTTATAATATAAGTGGACTGACAATTTTTTGTTTTAGCATATAATATTAATAACCAATACACGTGTTATTGTGAAAGATGGCATTGATCAATCTTTACTATTTTAACTAGCATTGCACTTAAAGATTCAATTGAGGAAAGATGACATGCTCCTCAAGGCTTCATTAGTAATGTTGGGAATGAAAAATCGAACACATGATTTCGAATGCACAAATAACTGCTTTTAACTGCTTAAGTTGCAAGCCGCTCGCAGAAATTGATGATGGCTTTTTGAAAAGATAACAAAAAAGCCAAATTGTTACTTCAATTGGAGACTTCAAATCTCATTCACACATACATGCCCCTTGGTTTGTTTGGTTTAATAGCACTAAAAGGTATAAAAGGTTCTAACTTGAGGCCGGCCACAGGGCCAATTACTTAGAAGTGGAGCATAACCAATATATATATGCACGCATGACTTGCTATATTGTCAAAGGGATCCAACACCAATAGGTCAACGAGTTTTTTAGGTCATTTGTACGAAGACGGCAAATTTAGAACATGCTCATGTTGACCAACATAAGTAAGCCTTAGTTCTGGCACAAGCCAATTGAATTTTTTAATTGTGGTTTGGGTGCATAGATAAACATTCTTAGCTGTTTGAGTTACAAATCTCTTGTCATGCTTTATTCAATGTTAAATCGCTACAAAACTCGTTTTCATTTTGTTAAGTTTGAACCTTGCTTTGTGGTTGAATTTCTCATAGTTGTATTTGTATGTACTAGTATTAGAAGAGTAATTTTATTTGGACCACATTTATTGATCACATTTGTCAATGACCTCTCAAATATATGCAAGTCTCACATATATAGGTGAGTTTTTATCTTTATTAGAAAATTGATAAAATGATTAGTAAATGTGGTACAAATAACATTATTCGTATCAGAAATAGAGAGGGTTTGTTTTGGTGCATATCAATGACACGTTTTTTTAAGAGCCAAGCAAAATTTTAAGGCTGAAATTAGCTGGACTTTGTGCGTATATACTTTGGCTTTGATTAAGGGTTAATTTAAACCTTTATGTGGATCTTGCATTAGAAGCAAAATCTATCCGGTTTGGGTATGGTCTATGGTGTATTGGGGTGCATCTTTATCTGGAATATGCTTTTTGTTTTTGCTGCCTTGTTGGCAAATCTGGCCGCAACTTGCAAGTTGATAAAGAATAATATTATAATAGTGATTGGTGGATCTCAAATTAAATATGTCACACATCATATAGGATCTCGACCCCTTTATATATTTTTTCCATTTATCTTTGGACTACAAACTTTTTATGACAAATCAAAGTCATGGCACATAGTTTTAATAGTAGTACTTCAATATTAACTCGATCAACTCTTTATTTGGTTTGTGTGAACCCTAATAATTTGCATTAAAAAAAACATTTATCTATGTACAATAATCTCAAACTTTAAATCGAAAGATGTTTACTAATATCTCAACTAATTTTTTTTCCAATTGATATAACAAGAGATATATGTGGGACTATAAAGTTCATGTTCGGACTTGTCTGAATTTGTCTATTTTCACTCTATATTTTTACTCTAAATCTAGCTAGATTTTATAGAAGTTTACGAGACTTTAAAATCACTATTAGAAAAATTTCTCGTACACATACATACTTTTCAAGAACATAGAAACGTACAGATCATTCAAACTCTAGTCTACTAATTGTTTTACTAGTTATTCGAGAGTTCAAAGTTATTAAAAGTGGGTTCTATAAACATACACTCTCAATATTTGCTTATGAAGGGTAGAAATTTGAGAGTATAATACTAAATTTACTATATATTTGTATCGCATGACGTAATTGGTAAATTAATATCCTATTTGGAATAAAATGTAAACAAAAGGAGAAATTTATTTCAGTGATGGTTGTGTTTGATTACCACACTATCATTATCATCGTCATTACTCAATGCTGATTGGCCAACTCTATGCAATCACAACCATTATTAATTGAAACTGATTACAGTAATTAACACTTTCATATTTCATAAAAAAAAAAGAAATAAATAAATCACCATATTATAATTTGACAACAAAAAAAATCACCATATTATGATTACTATAATTATTCACACCCAAAATCACCTTTTTATCCTTTTTTTAATTAAAAAATTAGCTTAGATGAACTGAGTACACTGTTATAGTAAATTTTCGGTCGAATGACACAATATCGAATATTAATCTTTCTTAACATTGCATTGTTTTATTGAGCCCAAACGCTATCGTAACAGTATAGTCGATCCATCTAACTCATCCCCCAATTAAACTCCATCTCTTTCTTCTTCTTTTTTTAAGATGGAACTCTTTTTTCTAGAATCCATGATTTTCGCCAAAAACACGAGAATTATACTTTTATACTTTACAGTACAAATTTATCCACAACATAAACAAACGAAAGTACGAAAGTACCCCGAAATTACGCGTAAAAAAACCTTAGCGCCAAGCGGACGTGACCCAAAATTAGAAGAAAAATAGAATTAATATATTTTAATTTGAGATCCGCCAGAAAACCACGTTCGTTAATATCTCCCCGCGTATAAATACAAATCCGACGCGAAAGCATCTTCCTCAACCAAACGTCATCGCACAGCTCAGACCCTGACGGATAAACCGTTAGGGTGGAAAAACAATACCACCTAGCGCGAACTCGCTCTCGACGACCCGGTTCCCCACTCGTCCGAGTCCGAACTCGAGCTGCGGCGGCCGACTCCGTTCGGGTTTTGATCTGTTGAGATCCGAGGTAATTCAGTGTTCTTTGAGCGTCGATTCGATCGGACGTTTTTGGCAATGTGTTTGGTGGTGATTTGATTGAATTGTTCAAAAAGCTGATTAATTTGATTGTTTCGATTCGCATTTTTGTGCATTTGTTTGGGATTTTGAGCTTTGAATTCGTCGTCGAAGTTTTTTTTCTGGATTAATTTCATGTGTAATGTCAGATCTGGTGGAGTTTCTGTGATTAATCGCGTTGGTAATGTCATCACATAGAGTTCATATGATTTCTGTTGGAATTTTCTCGATTAAAGTTGCTCAAGCCATCAAAATTTGCGTAATTTATCTGGTTAACGGGGAATTTTTTAGGTAGATGTGGCTTTCTTTAGGTTTTGTTGGTGTGAAATTTCTGCTCTTTAGCTTCTTTGGCAGCTGAAGTTTTGAGCTTTTCGGGTTTTCGGATGTCGGAGAACCGGGAATGCAAATTTCTGCGATGATTAATGTGTTAGAGTGTATTATTATCTTAGTTGAAGTTGCCTGTAAGATTTTCTGAGTGTATTAAAATACCAGGGAAAGCAGAGGGCATATCAAAATGAAGGCACTTATTCTTGTTGGAGGTTTCGGGACGCGTCTGCGGCCATTGACACTCAGTTTCCCCAAGCCACTTGTTGAGTTTGCTAACAAACCAATGATCCTGCATCAGGTACAATTTTTGGTTCTATTGTTTTTCTTCTACAACTTAAATTATGTCAACTGTCTCTAGCAATTGGGAGATGGTTTGTTTGATCGAGTGGATTTCCTTTTGTTGATCTTGAGCCTAAACATTACTTCTTTTCGTATAGGAGGAATTATCAAATCCCCACTCTGTGTTTTATGTATGCGCGCTTTTGTGATCGCATACATCACGAATTGATACAATTTTGTTGTGTTTGCTTTCAGATAGAGGCTCTTAAGGCAATTGGCGTGACCGAAGTGGTTCTGGCTATCAATTACCAACCAGAGGTAAGCGAGGCCATCATTTCGTGAAAAGTTTGATTTTGTACTCGAAGAGATTCATGCTACTGAAGGTTTCTTTGAATGCTTAGGGTCGTTATCATTTCTGCAGGTGATGATGACTTTCTTGAAGGAGTTTGAGGAGAAGGTTGGCATCAAGATCACATGCTCACAAGAGACCGAGCCCCTCGGGACTGCTGGACCTCTGGCTCTTGCTAGGGACAAACTGATTGATGATTCTGGCGAGCCCTTCTTTGTCCTTAACAGTGATGTTATCAGCGAGTACCCGTTTAAGGAAATGATTGAATTCCATAAAGCCCATGGAGGAGAAGCTTCCATAATGGTGACCAAGGTAACACTAAGTTGTAATTCTACCCGATACTTTATGCTCAGCTTCCTTAGAGCCTCGGAGACATTTTTGAGACTTAATGTCACTGAAAATAATCTCTTCTTTTCATATAGGTGGATGAGCCGTCGAAATATGGAGTGGTGGTTATGGAAGAGTCTACAGGGAAAGTTCAGAAATTTGTAGAGAAACCAAAGTTGTTTGTTGGTAACAAAATCAATGCTGGAATTTATCTGTTGAACCCCTCCGTTCTTGATAAAATTGAACTCAGGCCAACCTCAATTGAGAAAGAAGTATTCCCGAAAATCGCAGCAGAGAATAAGCTCTTCGCAATGGTCCTTCCAGGGTTTTGGATGGACATTGGGCAACCAAGGGATTATATTACCGGCCTGAGACTGTACCTGGACTCATTGAGGAAGAACGCTTCATCCAAGTTGGCCAGAGGCGCCCACATTGTGGGAAACGTTCTGGTGGACGAGACTGCCAAAATTGGCGAGGGGTGCCTGATTGGACCGGACGTTGCAATCGGTCCAGGCTGCGTTATCGAGTCGGGAGTCAGGCTCTCTCGCTGTACAGTAATGCGCGGAGTCCGCATCAAGAACCACGCATGCATTTCCAGCAGTATCATCGGATGGCACTCCACCGTAGGACAATGGGCTCGCGTAGAGAACATGACCATCCTCGGAGAAGACGTGCACGTGAGCGATGAAATATACAGCAACGGAGGTGTGGTGTTGCCCCACAAAGAAATCAAGTCGAGCATTTTGAAGCCGGAAATTGTAATGTAGGGTCAGTGAGAGGTAGTAAGTTGGATATGTCTTTGTTAAGTTATGCTTCCCGTTTCCATTTTATACAGTGCAAAGGCTCTGCTGCTCCTTGGTGGTGATGTTTTTTGAAGTTTTGGGGTCGGTGTTGTCCTCTGTGACGTGAAATTGTTGTGAAATTGTGTATGTGTTTAGTGTATATAGGAATAAATTTATCAGTCAAGCTTCTCTGTGACTCTCTGGCTGTGTAACTTATTAATCAAGCTTGAATTCTTTTTTATTAATTTTTTTTTTTTTGCATTTTTTAATGAAGTGGGTACTTCGCTTCCAGTGTTGGTATCTGTTCTTGGTCTGGGAAGATTCCAGGATCTAAGCGTCGGCAGCGTAGATTATGTGAATTATTTCGTAAGTGAGGTTTATGCCACTTGGTCAGAGCAATATGCGGCGTGCCTGTGTCTTCCTGCCCTAGTTTGGATCTTTTTCCGCTGATTAGAGTAGTTTCATATCAAGTCTTGTTAAATAGAAAAGCAAAATACATTTATGGGTATTTTTTCTCCTTTCGTCATAGAGGATATTAGGAGAGAGGAGAATTAAACACAAAATTTTGAGTGCATGAATAAGTGCTCTTAGCCACTCGATCCTTTGCGGATTCGAATATTTTCTTTTTCTGGTCCAATCAAATGAGAAAGTGAAATGATGGACCACTTTTCCTCCATCCCTATTTCCTGCTACACAAGGCACATCCCTCACTCCTAGGCTTGGTCCAAAGCAGCATATTCTACTAAGTGAGACTGAGAGGGACATAAGCGGAAAATTTGGCAATTTTCAGAACCAAATAAAAAGGCGTTAGGTGTTGTAATTATTGTCACACATTTATCTGTGACGTGGCCTCAGCCATCTTAATCTCCCAGAATTTGACAGACGAGACAACGAAGGCTCTGATTATGTATCACTAATTATTGATAATTAATTAAATTAAAAGAAAATGAAATAAACAAGGGCAAAATGGGAAATTAAAAAATGAAAAGACAAAAGGAAAAGCAAGTGTGGTCTACCATGTGAAATTCCACCATACATCTGCCAATTTCCAACCAAATAAAATAAAATAGAGTAAAGCAAGTGAGCCAATAATACAGGGAAAATGATTACACTCTATAGACCTACTTCCATTACAAAAATTAACACGCAAGCTGATTTTCAGGCCATGGACCCCACCTTTATCCCAATGATGATTAAAACCCTATGAAGCATGACGGAGAAAGACTTACATGCAACGGAAATGTCATCGTAATAGTATTTTAAGCTAGTCACATACTGCCACGTAGAAAAGTTAAAATGTATGACACTGCACGGCCGGCTCGGAATACTGCTCAAGTGGCATCCCCATTGTTGTAAATTTCTCTCTCCGTATAGGGACAATAGTTCTCAGATATATATACAGGGGAAAATTGAAGTAAATGCAGAATTTTGTCAAGCTCATACTGCGCCTAACAACCGAAACATGACAATGGACGAAACAGCAAGGAGGATCCATGAGATGAAAGCGAAGGCAACCGCGATTTGGAACCTGCTGCATGGAAGATGCATTGGCCTGCAGTAATTCAAATCTCTCGAGTACAGAACTGTCACCCCCGCAGATGAGCACGCAGCCGCCAATGACAGAGTAGATGTCACCTGCATTTGTCATTTTTGTTAAACATGAATTAGTTGATAAAGAAATCGCTTTGGTGTTTTATACACCGAACCCTAAAAGGAATCAAAACGCGAAGTAAACAATCTGTTTAGTAGCGGTACTGAAATAGCTACAAGAATCAAAGTCCACTTCTGCAGAACAGAATTTTAGGTGCAACTTCTAGATATAACAGGGCACAATTAAAGCACAACGAAACCTTAACAATGGCTCCGTACTTGCTGAATGGAAAATTTGACATCAGACCCCAAGTATTAGGATTTACGAATTAAAATTATGTCGTGTTAACTTCCATATATCAAGAAATTTTTCTTTGTGAGGGTGATACTTTTTCCAGAAAATTTTAGTAAACATTATGTATTGTAGTAGTTTTAAGTGTAGCAAAGGATCCCCCGAAAAGCTTTATTCGTTACTAAGTTTATCAGTATCTTGAAGATCACACATCAGAATTGAAGTTTTCAACTGACCATGTTTTCTCAAACATTTTTAAGCTACTTACTTGTCCCTAATGATCCAACATTTGTTCTGCATGATCAGGATAAGTTTCAATTCATAAGTGCATAAATTCTCTGAAAACTTCTCCAAGTAACTGGTCCAACATCTCCAGTCCATCAGAAATAATGCATAACGCTTAAAATTAAGGAGGCCACACATACTCATTTCTGAAAACTATATGCAAAAAACGATGACTAAATAGTAAATAAGTGAAGAAACTTACCCAATCCCCGACAACAAATAGGCTCACTAAAATAGGATTCTGCAAGCTTCTCTTTGACCTCAAAGCATGTAAATCAAGACAAGCAAGTCCAAAACTCCAAACAACTTGAAGCCCCATTGATGCAATTAAATAGCTGCATCCAACAAATGGAGGTAAGAATTATACAACTATCCAAACCTAGAAGCACGTCGACTTCAAAGCATTAATGGAAATTCAAAGGACAAAAAGAACAATCTTATAAGTTACAGGGACAGCGACCAATAAATTAGCAGATTATAAGTTCTAACACGAGCATGCACCAACGGACACATAGTGGATTATATAGGCAAAGACATGTGACTCTATGCACCAAAGAAGTTAGGCTCACAAATAACACTCTCCAATTTCTATAAACACAATTGATCGAGAAATTGAGTTGGGAAGGTAATACTTAGCAGAACACATAGAAACTAAGGTAAGGCTTTATAAACAAAAAATCAAGAAAACACCCACGTTAACACATGAAAACTAACTACAAGAGAATTCCGCTGGTCACAATATCTCAAAAAACTTGTTCAAACCTCTCTAGAAGTGGGAGAACTGAAATCATTTGTTCATAGGGGAAGAAAATCATTTGCTACCAAGGAAGCAGAATGGTAGCGAAATCCAGAACGATAGGAATCACTTCATTGACATGTGGTTAAGAGAGAGAGAGAGAGAGAGAGGGGTGTTAATGGGATGACTTTTAGGAATGCTGCAAAGATAATTATAAAATTCAATTCGCCATTGTCACTGTACAAAGATGTCTTATCATGTTCAGGGTTCTGCAAACAAAATAAGTAGAGCAATGTACGATTTTAGATTCCCATGTGGAAGGCATAAGTTCAATAGGAGGAGATTGTCGGGAATCTTATCTTATCCTTAAAATGTACAAATTTAAGTCAGAGATCAACAGACGAGGGTAGACGAATTAAACAAAGGCCAAGATCAACCATACAAGAACTCAAGAACCAAGCATACATTAGCAAGTGATTAGTTTTACATTTTAAGACATTACATTGGTAAGTGAATAATGAGAGCGAAAACAACGGTACAGGCTACAACATGAAATATGCTTTTACCACTTTCAAAACCACCACTAACCACATTTCAAAATACGTGGAGACTCAAATTTGTTCTCTTTTTTTTCCTTCCCCCCCCCCACCCCCCCCCAATTAATTTCTATGTAGCTGGTAAAACTTAGCAAGGGAATCCAATCCACACCACTTTCCTTTCTAATTAAACCCATTTTTTCCACTGATGGAGAATTCCAGCTTAGTGAAATTTTGCTACAAATTGAACCAATCCGAAATCGATCAATAAAAACTTCAAACTATTTCCACATACCCACCAAGGGAGAACAAAATCCATGAATTTTTTTGTTAAAACTGTAAAAACAGACAGAGATAATAAGAAGGGGGTAAAGAATATTACCAAAATGCAGTGGCATTGAAGAAGCCATGAGCAGAGAGCATCACCCCAATAGCAGCAGCAGCAAAACAGCACTGCCCAATTCTCAGTGCCAGCCCACTCACCTTCCCTGGGCTCCCAAACAGCTTCTTCATCCCTTCCCTCTCTCTCTCTCTCTCTCTCTAGATTTATTTCTCTCTCTAAGCTCAAAAGGACCCTTTTCTGAGTCCTACCAATGAGCCCTAACTTTCATACTACTCCACCATTAATGCAATAAGAGCTAAAGAACTCAACTTCTGGAGGGGAGGCTTAAAATGTGGGATCTTCAGAGATAAAGTTCAGATTTTGGGTAGAAGAAGAAAAAGATGTTTGACATGGGATGGGAGGAATGGAAAGGAATGCTCTCATCATCTCTCTCATGAGTCAAGACTCAGAGACTCTGCTTTATCTCTCTCTCTCTCATGGGTCTCCCTCTCGTTAGTCCTCCATCGAATATAAAATATAGTTTTGCTGGTTTTCTTTTTTATTTGGGCCCTCAATGTGAAGAAAGAAGAAGAAAAGAATTGTATTTTAGAGGAGCCCAGTAGGTAGATTGCATTTTAGATGGGCCCACACAAAAAATTTCATTTTTCTTTTTTTTTTTTGGTGGAGAAGAAGGAATCAAATTTGGACATCGAATGTAGGACAGTAGATACGTGAGTTTTTTAAACTAAATGAACTACAAGTCTTCTGTTTTTCTATCCAAACAATAAATTATTATAACACAAAAGATCAGGAGGATTACATGTGGATGAAATTCTATTGGCTTGAACATGAAGAGGCTGTTGCTAATTTTATTCGCATGTAATACTTCAAATTGGCCAGAGCAGCATACTCTCTAGATTAAAATGTGGCCCAGATAAAATAAATATATTCAATAGAATATTATAGTTAGAACTTAGATCGACGACCATTTTGTTTTTATTTTTTCAATTTCTATTCCCTTTCGTTATAGTATTTTGTATAACATTTCATTTTGCTTTCTTCCAACTCTCCTTCCTTCTCCTACTTTTTTCCTTCTTTGGCACATACATATGTATTCCGCTAGAGAAAAGAACATATATAGATACACTATAATTTTGTTTTACGAGTGAAATCTTGAATAGCCAAAAAAATTTGTTAAATGTTATTAGTAAACAGTCGACTCTTGGTAAGTAAGAAGTCATTTTTCTGAACCACAATCCGACATACATACAAAAGTAATTCATTAAATCATAAAAAGGAAAAAAAATTAAATACAGTGTGATTTATCTAGTAAGAGAAACACCTTGCAAGCCAAGTAATTTTCTTTAAAAAATGTAATTATTGAAACAAAAACCCTACTCAAATGCTGACATGTTCACAAAACATTGGTCGCAAAAGTCCATACAATAGACGAGACTACAGAGAACAAACACCCACCTCAGTATAAAACCCACCGACTTCAACGCAGTTCAACCCTAAACCCCTCGAGAGAGAGAGAAAGCCCTGTTTCTAAAACCCTAGCTAAACCCTCACCTCTCCTCTCCTCTCCTCCAAACCAAATGGCTTTCACTTCAATTCTCCGCCGATCGGCCTCCTCCCTGGCCCCACTCGCCAGCCACCTCGCTCGCGGCCAGCGATCTTACCACGGCGCTGTTGCCGCCGCCGTCAACCACTTCAGTTTCTCTCGCAAGCCCACTCAGCCGACCCCTTTCGTTCCGACCCCTCGATACTATTCGAGCCAAAGTTCGGATCAGTCCCTGATCAGGGTCATCGAGTCGGAGATCAAGTGCGCCGAGGAGACCGATGATCTCGACAAGGTGAGTGACGTTTTTTTTTAATTTCTGTTGCTTTGTGGACTGTTTGGTTTCTGAGAAAATTTGGTGAAATGGGCAAGAACATGAGGTAATGGTGGCTCTGTTGTGTTTGGTTTTGTGGATTATGAAAAACCCATCTCAATTAAGTTGAATAATTGTGTTTGGGAACTGCTAATTTGAAGTGAATTGGAGAAGTTGAAGGATATCTCGAGTTAGAATTCAAATTTTCTTACTTTAGTTCAACTTTTAAATTAATTTTGCATGCAATAGATCTCAGACTGATGATGTTAATCATAGGTTTGTCAATTGGGGCTCTCTGTTCTTTTACTTGGTTTTGATTTGCCTCCTGAGATGTAAATTTGAGAAAAAAATTGTTAATTGTAAATGAAGTAGATGTGTTCAGATGTTAGTAATAAATGTTTGAGTGTGTACGATGTTTGATAAATTTATTTTACATGTTCGAATTTAAACGAAAGTAGAAACGATGAAGTTGTGATTCGATTCAGCGATAGAGACTCACTTTTAGTACCTGTAAATTTTCTGTTTCTCTCTTGAGCAGTCGAGAAGAAGTTTGTTTGATATGTTGAATTATGTGATTGGATAAATTATCACCGTGATTATCGCTACTCGAGTTCTGGTTTTGTAGGTTGAAGAGATTCCGTCAACCTTCCCTTTTAAAATTGAAGATACTACCGGAATCCAAACAGTGACGCTGAAAAGAACATATCAAGGTGAAGACATACAGGTTGAAGTTCACATGCCTGATCTAGTCACAGGTGAAGACGACGATGATGACAAGAATGATGACAATGATGAACACGCCAACAAATCCAGCATCCCGTTGGTCGTAACTGTCACCAAGAGTAATGGACCAGTTCTCGAGTTTAGCGTCACTGCTTACCCTGATGAGTTTCAAATTGACGGCTTGGCAGTGAAAAACCCAGAGGATTCTGAGGATCAAATTGCCTATGAGGGGCCTGACTTCCAGTAAGCATCAATTACTAATACTTGTGTATCATTAATCAAAGATTATTGTTTCGTAATCTTGTGTAATTTACGTGAATGTGTGTTGTATTGCAGTGATTTGGACGAGAACCTTCAGAAGGCATTCCACAAGTATTTGGAGGTGAGAGGAATCAAGCCCAGCACAACCAATTTCTTGCATGAGTACATGCTCAACAAGGACAGCAAAGAATATGCAAATTGGTTGCAACAACTTAAACGCTTCGTCGAAGCGTAAAACTTTTACCCTAAAGACGTTATCTGGTAGAAGAGATTAGGGGGGCATGGTTTAGCCTTGCCTTTTTGGAACTCTTATTGCATTAAGTTATAAAACCTTATAATTAGAAGTATGACGATGATTATGTAGTTCATTGAAACTTTGAGAGATGTGGTCTTTTGTTGGGAGGCTTTTATGCAACGCTAGTTGCTTTTGACATGAAAATAACTATGTTCTTGGTCTCACTTGTGTCTTCTGTTATTTTTCTTTCTTCTTTTGGATTTAGGGTTCGTTTGGTAAGTGCCTTTAACTGACTGAAAGCGTTTTTAGAAAAAATATTTTTGAGTTCCAAAAGCACTTGAAGTGTTTTTTTAAGATTAACTTGCATTTTTACTAGGGAACTTTAATGAAAAGGACAATTTTAAAAACATTTTCTCTAAGAGTGTTTTTAGTTATTTAAAAATATTTGCCAAACGAGCCCTTAAAGTTTGAATTAAAAATGGATAGTTTTTACTATGCTCTTGTCTATATGGCGTGCACCCGAGCAATAGATAGTTAGATGTGCGAATAAAAATTTAATATCTAACGTACAAGGATTCTAGTGTACACTATACGCTACTGAATACTAGAAAGTACATTCAAGACGATGAAAAGAGTAAAGAAATGATTTTATTATTTTTATATAAAGTAAAAAACAGAAAAGATTTTATGAATTTGCTAAACTAGTGTGAGGGGGGGGTCAACTACACGTCATAGCTAAGAAGATAAACTTAATAAGCAATAATACATGATAATTTATTCTCTCTCCCTCTCTCCCTCTCACACAAGTGACCACCTGGGAATGGAGTGGAGATGGGAGATGGACGGTTGTGATTGATGGCAAATTTAGGGCTCAATTGGGAGGTCCTTGTGTGTGTAAGTAACCCCTTTATCACCGTCCACAATTTGTCCATTTCCTCTCAGAATCCTGCACGTCCAATCAAAATACTAGAAGTCAATATTTTTGTTTTAGGCAAAGAGTTCCTCGTCAATGTGCTTTGGTACTTCAAGTGAAAATGTACTGACATAAATTGAGGTTTCTTACCATCGAGTTGTTAACAGCCCTTCGACTCCTACTGGACCCCGAGCGTGAATTCGACTCGTGCTTATCCCGACCTGTTGAGCAAGGGAAGAGAATTAAACACGAGAATCAAAGCCTCGACGTTTTACTAACTTCAATGATTACTGCAGTCTGCAAGATCATATTTTACCTCTGCACCAAGTCCAAATCGAGCCCCATCGCAGAATCTTGGGCTTGCATTGTGGAAAACAGCAGCACTGCCAACATTTATAACAAGCAAGGTTACTTGCCATCGTTAAAGAATGAACAATTAGGACCCTTTTGCTGTCCAACCATTTTAGTTGGCCTAACTCTTATGTAATTGCCTTCAATTAACCGAATATTCTGATTGACTTGGAAAGCATAGATCTTCGGGATAAACGACATGGGAAACATTAGTACCTGTCAACTTGACCTAAAAATACATCCACAACTTCTTGGTCTTCTGCAATGACGCTATCAGTATGTGCACTGCAAAAAAGAGGAAAGAAAAGATAAATGACAACTTCATACAAGTGATTGACATGTAATCCATTTATAAAAAAGTAAACTTTAACGTGCCTTCCATGTTCATGTATATGCTCAATTGCTGCATGCACATCATCCACAAACTCAACAGTGCAAGCCATTGAACTGTACTCGTGATGGAATGAATGCGCCTCTGGAATCCTGAGCAAGGCGCTTGCCCTTGGTCCACCATATAAAGTAACACCTGCAAATGATACCCGAGTTTAACTTCTTTAAATCCTTCTGATAGCATGTTTCACTAAAACAATATTTCTTGGCATCTCTTTAAAAGTGCGTTCCAAGCTTGGGTGGCCCGTGATTGGAAATTTCAGTTATTCTCGTTCTCAACAGGCAAAAGGCACATGAACAGTCTCAAGTATCACCAGGAACTCCGATTGGAAAATTTAGTTACTCTAGTCCACCTCAATGCCCTTGTTTAAAAGAAAAGAAGTTTACTTTTGCATGAAAATTGTACCTGCAGTGCAAAGCTCAACGACAAGATCATTAAACGCAGCTGTACTCTTCAAATCGTTATGGACAAGAAGTGTTTCCTGAGAATAACACACACAACATCAAAGTGTTACAAATGCTAAACGTGCAATTGCAAATGTATGTTCCCAACTGCAGTAGAAAGATTGTAAGATGCCATCAAAAGATATTATCATCCAAATATTGTAAATTACAGATAAATTACCATTGCATTACACGCTGCTGGATAATCTATTTTTGCATCCAAAACAATTCTCTTTGCCATATCCATATTAGCAGACTTATCAATATACACATGGCATATTCCATCTGCACAGAAAACATGCAATTGTTCTCTTTACTACGGCAGCCACCATCACATTTTTCTCACAAAACAAGAATACAGGAAAAATGGAGCACATTATGCAGATTATATATAAATGAAGAATAAAATTAGTATATCTAACCAGCATGACCGAGAACTGGAATCTTGGTCGAATTCTTGACTTGAGAAACCAGTTTATTGCTGCCTCTTGGGATCACAAGATCAATCACGTCATCATGCTGGAAAATAACTTTTTAGTTAGTACTACTGATCATCTGAAATCGACCGACGAATCAGGGTTATCAGTCTATCCTCTTCTCACCTTAAGCAAATCCGGAATCTCTTCTCTTGAAGTCACAAGTCCAATTAGTTTTCCACCAACACTCTCTGGGATGGCTGAAGTGATGATCTACATATTTTTTATGAAAAATACTTTTAATAAAATTGATTATTTCACTGACAATGAAAAAAGGGAATGCAAATATTATTTCTCTATATATTTTGTACAAATCATAAAATAGAAAGAAAACATACCTTGTGCAAAATTGCATTTGATCTCTTAGCTTCCTTTCCCCCCTTCAAGAGAAGCCCATTCCCACTTCGGATTGCTAACGAAGCTATCTATTCAAATCATAAAAAACAAAATACAAAAACCCTTAGGCGTATAATGAAGAAGAAATGCAAGTCTTCTCCAAAGCATAAAACTAATGACAGAAACTCAATATAAGCTTCATGAAATATTTAATATTAAGAACCAAAAAAATTCTTTCACAGGGTCCTTGTCTAAGGTTCTTAAATGAGATCTGACTTCCAAGCTGTTAGATTACAGATGGTATTGAGCTGCATCTTTCCCGCTATGCATCTCAGTTGTCCACATTTATTTTACCCTTTCCACACAAGTTAAACAAAATTTATATGACATAAGATATAACATGCAGTTTGATATTCCAAAGTTTCACTGTTTACCTGTACTAGCGCTTCGGGACGAGACTCAAATACAATCAGGAGAACACCCAGTGGGCTTGATGTTTTCTCCAAGACAAGACCATCTGCAAGCTGGAAGCAAGTGTAACCAACAGAAGCATCACTTATTAGTTATCAGCACAACAACAGATTACGGTGCCCCACTTGACAAAAGATAAATGATTTCAGTTGCAGATTCTAGACTATGTATTACAGATATGTCAATAACCGAAAATAATTTAGAAATTGATAGTGGAGTTAATACTTTTGAATTTATTCTCTATCTATTGTTTTATTTGTTTGTCTTAAATCGTTGTCCACACTCTTGATGCTTAAGCATTGTCGTGTAAGAATATCATAAGCCAGAAATAATGATCCTTACACCGCATCCCCTTACCTCAGTTTTTTTCAAAACACAACCAATTGGATCTTCCATGTTTGCAAGCACACGAATAGACTTTGCAAGACTTGTAATCTGCAGTATGAGCACATTTCAGAAAAAAATTAGAAGGGGGCACCAATTTGGAGAAACAAATACACAAAGTCTAGTGAGCAGAGCACATTGTACAGATCGGCATCAAACAGAAACCAAAAGGTAGTGACCAGCGACAATAATAAAAAATGAATGTAGCTAAACATTTATCTAAAATAGCAAAAGAACTTGGCTCTCTTGCCTTCCCAGGCTTCAGAGCCAGCCGAGATATCAATGATTTTTCATATCCCGCTCGTTGTGCCTCAGAAACATCAGCTTCATTTTCAACGTTGATCAATTTTACATTTGCTTCAAGGGCATCAGCTACATCCAGAAGAATTTTTTTCCTGTCTTCTGAAGTCATGGCCTGTAGAGAAAGTGTCACAAAGTTACTTGTTCTGCTAAACTTAGCGGATATCCATTGCTAAACAATTATGGGAATAAAGAGGGCCAACGACTGGAGAAGTATTTATGTACAGCAGTAAACATATTTAAACTTTGTAACGGAAGCAAACAAAACTACCTGAAGCCGCCTGGAACTTTCCCTGGCTGCAACTGCCATCCCTCTTGCATCAATTTCTTTAACTGGTGCCCATAAATGTGCATCTTGATGAAAGAGGGTACCAATACATTGCCCTTGAAGGACTTTAGCGATGTTTCCAGCAGCAAACCCACTTAACAAAGAAAGAGATTAGTACATGGTTAGGGGCAGCATATTGGATTCAGATTGCAATGACCATTAAAAACAAAAACTACAAGTCCAATTTGATTTAATTTGAAATTTGGAGTATTTGGGACTCTAACTTCTAAGAAAGATGTGGTTTCAAAAACCCTTTCTTACCTCATTATCATATACAAGTTGAATAATGATTTTTCTTTTAAACTAGAACGAAATCTTATAAACATGTGTATAGTTAAACTGATGCAACAGAATAGCGTAGTTTCTCACTCTGATGACACAACCAAGTATTAAAACACACCTGGTGATAACAACAGGGATGCCGGCATAAGCTGCATTGACAGCAGCTTTTACTTTAGCAGTCATTCCCCCTCTTCCCACTCTAGATTTGTCTCCGAAAGTAATTTCAGTCTGATGCTTCTCCTTTACGTATGTATGGATAAGCTTCGAACGTGGGTCACTTGGAGGCCCACTGTATAGACCATCCACATCACTCAAAAGAATAAGAAGATCAGCCTTTAGCTCCAAAGCCAGTAGAGCTGCCAAACTGTCATTATCCCAAAATATACCAGAAGAATCCTGCAATGAGTGGAATACACATCGTGTGAATACATTTAAGTTCCTTAGTGTTTAGAAAAGGATAACAAGTATGAGATAGTTTAGGTAGCATATTATGTTCTTAAGTAGTCCCAAAATATCTTTTCTTTCTTCGTAATCACTTTTTGATTCCCACATTCCCTTTTGTCCGTATCCATAATGGCAAGACTAAGATTGTGAAAATCCTGCCCATAGAATATCATTACTACAACAAAGTGATAAACACACCAACCATAGAAGAGTATTATACCTCGTATGGAGCTTTCCTCGTACTGACTGCATCGTTTTCATTAAATATAGGAATAACCTTCAGAGATAACAACGATTTCATAGTTTCGTTGAGTTGCTTTCTAAAATCTCTATCTCTAAAATCGCTATCTGTGACAAGAAGCTGAGCTGATGACATATCCAACTGCAAGGGGGAGAACAAACGAGGCTTAAAGAAAAATGAATAGCCCAATAACTAGAAAACTCATATATCTTAAGATCCACCTTGCTCGTAAGAATTTAAATAACCAAACAGATTTACAAGAAGATCATTGCATTCACCTGACTAAATAACGTATCATAGAGCGCCATCAGACAGTTTTGTCCAACCGCTGCACACGCCTTCCCATCAAGTTCAACTTGTGGTTTTTGGAGATCAGCAAAACTGAAATTTTTCAATAACCATCAATCTGTACCTCTACAGCAGATATCTTTAAATTTCTCCACAAAATGGCAGCAATGCCGGTGACTGGGGACGCGAAACTAACCTGCTGTTAACTAATTTCCGGTATCTAAGCCGCTGACGGCCGAGGCCCACAGCACCAGATGACACCAATATAATCTCAAATCCTTGAGAGTTCAACTCCTTAAGCTGCATTTCGTATCAAATTAACATTTTCAGACCCGAAAAAATGCCCAATCGCATAAGCAATCAATAAAATGGTAAACTAAAGAGTAAAAAGGTAAATCAAAGTGCATTGCTACTCAATTATCATACCTGCTCACAAAGCGCGCCTAATCTTCCAAGAGCAATTCTTCCGTCGTTTCGAGTCACAACGGCAGTCCCGACCTGCATTAGTCCAACCAAAACATCAACAAAACATTAATCTCATTGCTAATCACACTACTAAAACTCTGAAGATATCAAATTTTCTGCTCCAAATGTTTGAGGGAACTAAAATTTCAATAAATATCTACCAAAAAGACTTCAAATTTGCCAAAAACAAGCTTGTTTGAAGCTCCATTCAGTTCAAAAATGGAAATAAAACTATCGATTTTTCGAAAAATGACAAAAAATCGAATTCAGAAATGAATGATTAATGCGGGAAAATATGTACCTTGAGAACGAGGCGCTTAACGTTTTTGAGGAAAGCTCGAGAGCGATCCACTTCCTCCATTTCTGACTCGTGGAGGTCGGCCGCGGCGGCGAGTCAAATCTCAGTCCTGAGAACGAGGCTACTCGGAAGCGGGCGGGTCCGTTTTCTTTTGGTTATCTGATAGAGGTTTTTTGGGACGCAGACGTTGCTGGGAGGGTATTTATACTCAGCAAGTAGAGTTGGAGGGGAAGTCAAATAGTCAACCCTCAGCCATTCTCAGTTTCCGCTGCCGCCAATGAGACGACGTCGTGGGATGGCGGATGAGGGTAGTATGGGAAAATTCGACTAGGAAAAAACGACGTGTCGGTTTCTGAGTGGTGAGGTGCAGGGTCTAGGGTTGTGAGTGTAAAATAATTAGGCGGCGCTCGGACGCACGGAGAGGCGGGCAGGTGGCGTGGACAAGACGACAAGAGATGACGAGTACGACAAAGATGGCACTGTGATTAGATCCACATGTCATGCGGTTTGGTCTGGTCCGAGGGTCAGACTCAGAGACGTTCTCAGTTTTGCAGGCAAAGCTTAACTACTAAAGTTGATTAAAATTGTTCTATTTCAAAGCATATTCTTAAGTTAGTCTTACCGTGTATCTACTAGTACTAGGATCTAGTGATATTGTAATTTATTAAGTAAAAAGTGTTAGGTTCGACTCATATAGATCACGATTATGGTATTATATTTGCATTGAGTTTTTTTTTTAATATATTCAATATTATTTACACTAGAAAATGAAAGAGTAGACTAAACCTCACAATATGTTATCAATATTAACTTGGTTCGAATTCGTCTTTGGTAAGAATCGAATATAAGATTTCTCACTTACATGTGAAGAGAAATATATTTGATATTTGTATTGAGTTTGATAACTTAATTAGTGGTTAACCCATTACGTGACCTAACTATGTATCAATTAACTACAAATACGTACCTACTTAGCACATGCGTTAGAATTGTTAATTTTTTGGAAAATTAGTTTCTTTCTTTTTCTTTTTCTTTTGCTTATTTTTATCTAATACAGAGTGGAGATTAAAATTACAATCCAAATTTAACTTACTTTTCCACTCAAGTTTGTTTGAGAATTTTGTAAAAATTACTTATATTCATAAACATTTTTATTGAAACGGCTTTTATTAGAAGCACATTGATGTTTTAACATTCAAAACTTTAAAGGAATAAGTGTGAAAATACTTGGTTAGAGCAACGTGATCATAGCCAGGCCACTCTTGCAAAGAAATGAGCCTTGATATATTTGTGTACCAACTAAGCGGGACTGGCTACAGTGCTCGCAAGCATTGAATTCTCACACCGATCTCACCCTCCTTTCCCCCCTCTCTCCTCCCTCCTCCCTCCTCCCTCCTTTTAATGGTGAAATCGGTGTGAGCATTCAATACTTGCGAGCACTGTAGTCTACTCCCAACTAAGCACACATAAGTACAATTCTCCAATACACATGAGCTCACGCTTTATAATAAGAGTGATCTAATTATATGGTTAGTCAGACTGTCCTACTGAAGTTTTTCTTCTATAATTGCTAAAAAAATTAACAATCACTTTTAAACTTATCATGCCAAATACGGAGCGAAATGAATTTAATCATTTTAAAAACATTTTCAAATTGAAACATCTTACCTACAAAAAACACTTCCTGTGTTTTACTCACCAAAAGCGTGTTCGTCCAATGACAAAAACAGAAAAAAGAAAAGTGTGTTCAAAGTTGTCTAAATCAAAAACCAAAACGAAACTCAACGAAGCTCAAACCAACCATGTGTAAGTAACCGTGTACTAATCAAACCAAATCTTTCCAAACGTGGTCGAGTTCCCACATCCCACCTCCACCTGTATTCCCATCCAAAACTACTTTACGTGATCGATTCGTCCGGTAAAGCTTTTTCTTTTTTTTTTTGAACCAAACAAACATGTAACGATTAAAAAGGCGTTTAATATCTTTGCAGTGCGGAGTCGACAGGGAAAGGCAAACAGCCGTTGGAGCTGCATCTGTTGTTAACCTGCTGTCTGCTTCGATCGATCAAAGATTGCTCAGTCCTCATGAGTTTTGTTTATGTGTAACTAGCCATTAAAGTCACACATTAGATGGTGGCACGTCTTAAAGATTTAAAGACGGCAAAGTTTACCAACCATTCGAGTTTGAACTTGAAACGGATTGTATCGTGAATTCATCTGGTTGTGTGGCAATGTGGATGTGTTTGTGTATGTGGATGGATATCCGTTCGGTTTTCTCGATATGAATATAATAAATACTTGAGGGAAATGATTTCCGCAATTCATCTCTTTCTCTCTCCCTATGCTCTCCTTTCTCTTTTTCATAATCAATTCAAACGAGAATTAAGAGACATAAACAAATGTTGAGTGTTAAAGGAGAAAAGTGTGCATATATCATTTTTTATAGTTAATTAGTATAGTCCACCTAACAACGGTTAATATTAGTGAGAAACACAAATCAAAGCCATAGGAAACAAACCCTTCACCTATCAACTACCATTATCATGTACAATAATAGTCTGAGTACAAGAACAATATTTTTTGGATTGTGCTATCCACACTCTTTTTTACTTCTCACACACCTTTATCAATTACGGCCGTTAGATCGAATGAATTAAAAAAGATCTAAAGTCAGAAATTAACGAGAGGTGTGTAATAGCACAAACCTTTTTTGTTTTTTTGCTTCTTCAAAACGGTGTTTTAAGTGTTCTTTTAATGTGAAAGGGAGTATTGAGTTTTGAGGGGCTATTATGCAAGGAACCAAATAACAACGGAAAACTGGCTAAAATGATAATTTTTTACAAATCTTATTTGTTGAAATGATCGCTTTTTCAAAATTTGGTCAATATATCATCAGTGTTTGATCAATATCTCGTTAAAGTTTGACTTAGATCAATTCAGAAATTAAGATTTGTAAATTAATTATTTCAGCCAATTTCCCAATAATAAATCAGGGGTCATTTTCTTAAGTGGATAAGAAATCAACTTGATGCAAAGATACTACAATAACCTCTCTGTAAGACATTATTTATTTACAAACTGAGGTTTGAAGGGGAAAATTATAAGATTAAGAAAAAACGTGAAATACAAACACCGATATATGATCTACTTAAACCAATACAAAACCAGGTAATACAAGCTTAGTCCTACTCATCAGGGCCAAAGTTCTCTCTTTCAAAGAATTTAATCCACGCCCCGGCACACTAGCTCTTCATTGGACTGCAATACAACCAAGTGCGTAATTTGCAGAATTTGAACACAACAGGAAACCCCAACTCTAGAGAAGTACCACTCCGGCCAACATCAAAAATAAATACCCCAAATCAAGTAAACACAGTTGGTTGAGGATCGTAATTCAGATACTGACCGCACTTAGTAACGCTCATGGAAAGAAGTAGACCTTAAAGAAGATTGCCAGAGCCATTTGCAAGAGAAATGCGGCGATCACCACAACTGAAAAATCATTCCCCTCCATATTGGACCTGAGATTGAAGGCAACAAAGCAAGCAGAGTACCCACCAACGAGAATTATAATGATCCACCGAAGAGCCTCAACTGGGATAAGCAACAAAAACTGAAAATGTTTCGGGGAAATAAGTATCAGATGACGGAATAATAGATTGTATGATATTAATTAACAATGTTCCAGGTAAAACCCAGTGTTCTGCTTGAAAATGAATACACACATGTGGCCTGGCAGGAAGAAATGCCCCTGCCCGAACATCATTTCCCCAAATGTCAATTAATCATCGTTCAATAATCCCCAAGAACCAGGAAGTTGAAACATTTTAGCCTAAACAGATTTGAATATTATCAAGAGTCTTTGCAACTCAGCCAAAAGAAGATTACTTGTTTCTGCTTTTGGCCTTTCAGTGATTATCAATATTCAAATGGAAACACAAAAACACAAAAACAGGGGGGGGGCGCGGGAGAGAGATACTTACAGAGGCTGCAATGAAAATGAAGAGAGAGTATCCCCACATACACCAAAACTGAACTAGGCTGACATTTGCGGTGCCCAGATACTGTATCAAGAAATAGAATGCCAATGGCACCAAAATTGCATAACCGTAGACTGAAAAGGCTGCCAAACTCATATAACTGACGTTAAACCCCCAAGAGGTACTGCTATCACTGCGCTTGTCCATGAGATAGGTGGCACAGTTTCCAAGTGCAGCGAGCACAAACACTAACGTAGTGGAAATCCAGATTAGCCCATATCTACACATTACAGAAACTCACACGAAGAAAGCCAAATGTTAGATGATCACGTTCACTCATTGCTGCACCAATATAAAGAACATATTGCCTTAAGATTAGCCTTTTTCACAAGTAGCTAGATTTCCTTGGGATTAACATAATTTTTGCAGGTGAGACAATGCAAACGTAAAACTCAAAATCCAATATTACGATGTTATAGAAGGACATTGTATATGTACTTCTCAATTTGTATAAGACACAATATGACATCATGTTACCAGAATCTAAAACTGAATAAAGCATAAGAGTGACAGCGAAACTCCTTTCAAAAAAGCCTACATGAGAATATCAAACTCTTCAAAGAAACTGAGGCTCATGATTCTTTCTTGGGTGGTGCCGTCCACACACCCCTTTTTACCTTCCACACACACCTCTCAACTTTTGGCCATCGGATCGAATGAATTGAAGATGATCAAAGGACAGAAATTAATAGGGGTCTGTGGGAGGTAAAAAGAGGTGTGTGGATAGCACCACCCTTCTTTCTTTTTTAATTTAGTAGTGAAAAAATATGTACAAGAAACAAAAGATAAAATAAAGGGAAGTAAAGACCAGAAACTTACAGATCAGGGTTGGCATCAATTTTGCTGAAAAAATCTCCAGTATGGGGATATAAAGAACTAAGCAATCTGTTTAAGACAACGTCTGTATCCACATTGAAATATTGTGTGTACGATGCGATATTAAATACTCCCCTCCAGTTGTTGGCTGGTTGTTGCTCAAATGTTTCTGCATGAATAGACAGAACGAGATATCATTAGATACAAAGTAAATAAAATATCAGGCATTGCAATTTGCAAATGAAATCAATAAAGCGGATTTACAGAGTTAAGAGAAACAAAAAAGGTAGATTAAATAAACATACAAAGAGAAGAAAATCCAACAGCAATCCTTTCGAAATTTGTTTAGATGGCCCAAAAAAGCAATAGATTAACAATGCATTTAGCAAGCAGATAAGGTCAAACACATTTCTTGATCCTAATTCATTAGTATACTGCACTCCTACTACCACTCAATCCAAAAGAAAAGTGAAAAAGTATTACACTCTGATGAAAGATCATTTTACACAACATAACTTGGGGAAGATAACATGCCAGAAATGTTTCATTCAGTCATAAGAAAGCATAATAACTTTGATCATGTACATAAAAACTCGTGTGCAGTGTCACAAAGACACTAGCATTAACATCAATCTGATTGAAAAACTCAACTAGGGTGGGAGGAGGTTCAAATTCTTTCGCACTCCCCAAGAACGGGGTGCAGTTTAGGAAATAGAAAATAACTCCAGATTTTATTCCACTGCGGATTAATTAGGTTTCATGCTTTTATAGCACTCAAATTTAACACTCTAGTCTAGTCTGTTACACATTTGTTAAAGTGTCCCGAAGAATCAACCAAAATGCTAAATTCACCAGAAAATAAATGAGGATGATTGGTTGACTTGACTAAGTTTTGCTGTTTTCTTAAAAATTAAATCTACATATAAAGCACTTGAATGCAAATTGTCCATTTGAATGCCATACCACTTGTACTTCCAACAGTTTGATAGCCGCGCCCTTTCTGACCTCCATTATTATTTGGGGGGAAGATTTGCAAATTCGCTTCAGGTGCTGCATGAGTTCAAAGGAAATTCTTCAAAGTAGGAAACAAATAATGATTTCGGTGAACCTTTACATTGAAGAAGAAAATAGAAAATAATTTAAAACACGGTGAGCAAGTATAATACCTTCATAGCTTGTGGTACTCTTTTCTTTATCTTCAGTAACAGCCTATCAAACCCAAAAGGAACAAAAACGAAAAAAGGTAAAGCTAAGATATGTGATTTATTCGACATTTAGAAGGGAAAACAACTACTGCTCAGAGTAACCTAGTAAAAGCACATATCTAGCAAGTTGGTAGAATGCGGATAGTTAAATAAGCTAGTTCAAAAGGATACGATCCTAAAAAGCTTCGAGGGATTCCGCACAGAAAAGGCTTATCTAACAAATTTCAGCTTCTTTTACAATTGTAAGAAATTAGCTTTTTGGGATCATATCCTTAATAATTCTTAATAATTATAATTAAAAATCGCAACTGCTACTTAGAGAATGGTTGCTTAAATTGGAAATTAGTTATATTTAAATGGAAATGCATCAAGAAATTATAATTTATAACTAATTGTAAAAATTACTAAGAAATTCCTCAAAATCTCAATTATAACAAATTGAAAGCTACACTTTCTCTGCTCAGAAAAGGGGCAAAAAATTTAATCGAACAATGTCTATTGTCTAAGCCATTGACTATCCAGAACTCCAAAATTTTATTTTCCCTCATTTTCTCGGGAAACAAACAGACTCTAAGATCAGTCAGCTCACAAATTACATTCATGCAAAGGGAATCTAGAAACACCCAATCAACCATGTACAACCCTACAAGTTCGATTCGACGATTTGCGAATTGGTGAAAAAAATTACACAAAAATCAAAATTAAAATCGATCAGAGAACTTACAGGGACTGAGCCGAGCAAATGGCTGGTGGGGAGGCCAGCGTAGGACTCGTCCATTTGAGACGGAAACCAAAACGCTGCGTTTTGAAGCTCAGAGAGTCACTGGGCTTGAGATTCCGGGTTCGAGGGATTCGAGTCGGGAGCTAAAACTGAGAGAGACGAGCCCTAGAAAAGACGTTGCTTTTCGTAATTTGGAAGGAACACAGAGAACAAGACGACTGACCGGTGTTAACTTCCCTCCACGCGTTTCTGTGCGCGCGTTTACTATGCTTTGCTTTCCTCCTGTTGCACGTGACTGGATCATGGATACCACGTGAGCTGCTTTGCTGATGGACTTGTGTTTAATTGGACCAAGTTTAGGCCCATATATCAGGAATTGAAAAAAAATTAAAAAGTGTCTGAGCCCGGGTTCGAACCGGGGACCTCTAGTGTGTGAGACTAGCGTGATAACCGACTACACCACCCAGACGAATGTTAATGAACTGTCAAAGTAAATTATATGTTACATTCGATTCGAGGGTAGAGAAAATATTTGTTTTATTTTTATTTTTGGTTATCAGACCCTATCTATTTCTAGCCTACTAGCCCGCGAGTTCGTGGAAGTCTTGCATCAAAATCTTGAGTTCATTTTTACTCGTCCCTTAAAGTTAGAGTGATATTCACACTGTTCATTTTCATTGATTATCGTTAGATTAAATTAAATTTTAAAATTTTTGTCTTAAATTAAAATAATCCAACAATAATTAATTGAGAAGAGAGCATCACCTCCATTTTAGGAGCGAGCAAAGTTGCATTCCAAAATCTTAGTCATCTATGCTCTTTGTTAATCAGTTTTAGGGTTAAGCATATTTTATACCATTCATGTTGAGATGATTTTTAAAATGAGCGATGAAAGTTTTTATTTTCTCGCACTATGAAGTATTGAAAATGTAACAATTATGCCTTTTATTCAGATTGATTATTTGATCCGTCATTAAATTAATGATATAGTGGAGATATGTTACAATGCTTATACGAATCTAATAATTAACCATTAAAGAAATCTAACAATTAATGGTTAGATTCATGTAAGTATGAAATGCTTGTAAGCATTATAGCCAGAGCATGATATCCTTAGAGCAATTCCACCCGTTAGTGGAGGGCAAGGGCAAGGGCAAGGGCAAAGGCAAGGGCAGTGATTGGCCTCCGTGAACAGTGCTTGCCTTTGTGCAACTCCACCCGTTCGTGGAGGGCAAGGGCAAGGGCAAGGGCAAGGTTTTTTTTTTTTTTGCTTTGGTTGGCCTTAAATATCCCATCGACAATTTCCACCTCAAAAATTTATTTTTTTTATCTGACGGCCTTAACTATCCCACCGACACACTCCACCACCAACAAATTTGTTATTATCTTTTAAAAATTAAATTTTTATTTTTTGTAAAATAAGGATTTGAAAGGTGAAAAACAAATATATAGTTGATATAGAAGCAAAAATATTGAGTTGTAATGTGATTGGGGGTATTAAAAAAATATTGAGGAATGAAGAAGATGATTGGGGGTATTTATAAAAAAAAGTTTAACAAAAATTTAAAATTTTTTTTTAAAAAAAGGCCGCTGACATCACGCTGACGTTAGCATGACGTCAGCGCCTGTGGGCAGCTGCTCGGGCTTGAGGTTGGGCATGGTTGGCCCCACCTCTTGCCCTTGCAATTGTGGCCCGCTGGAGTTGGATTTTTTGCTTGGTAGGGCAATTGGGTAACCAATGGACTTGCTCTTATACAAGCGAATATGTAGACCATATAGATAAAAAGCCCTATCAATTTATGGATGATTGATTTATTAGATGCTTACATTCTATTTAAGTTACATGTTTATATTCTTATATGATACCAGTGATTTTTGTTCATTAACAGATCCTATGGCTCCACAAACTACAACACCACCAAATAAGAATTGTTTATGTGTAAACGCAAAACATGCCACGTGTGAAGGTACATAATGTGAGCGTTCTACACTAGAGATAAAAGTCTAGGTTAAGAGGCTTAACTTAAAATATAGGTCTAATTACATTTTACACCATTTAGGTTTGAAGTAATTTTTTACTATAAAGTTTCAATTTTCTCACATTGCACCCTAGGTTTTGTAATTGTATCAATTTGCACATTTTGTTTATTTAAATGTCTAATTCTCTATTAAATTGATGAGTTTTTTGGTCAATTTGGTACAAATATGGCTTACATGTCAACCCAATTATGGGTTTCACGCTCACCACGTCATCAATTTAATAAAAATTCAAATAATTCGTTAAGCAAAAAGTGTAAATTGATATAATTTAAAAACATTAAAGTGTAATTTGAGAAGATTAAAACTCCATGACCCATTTTAAAAATCACTTCAAATTCTAAAAATATAAAATATAGTTAGCTCTAAAATATATTTTGCATCTAACATCTTTATCTATGCCGATCTTATTACCAATTCCTTTTTCTGTAAAATATCACTCTGTCAGAAATTATAAGGATTATTTTACGAATCTCTCAATTAACAATAGCAAGTACATTCTTATATTAGCACAGTGATTATCTCAGCATTGTATTAGTCATCCACTCATTGTCCGAAATCATAAACAAATTGACCACGCGTCGCTACCTGGTGGGACGCAACCTTGCCACCTGGTGGGACGCAACCTTTATCCGTTTCGTCAACGCATCCGGCCTTTCTCAATTGATATTTACTCTTCGTCTTCAACCTCCCGCAGTACCAGTGAGAGAGAGTGAGGTTTCACAGTCTAAAAGGCCCCCATTTGGCAGTTCCAAAATGTCCACCGCCTCCATCTTCCGCCTCCTTCTCCTCCTCCTCCTCCTCCGCTTCTCTCTCTCTACCGCCCTCGCCGCCCACTCCAAACCCCTCACTTCCCCATACCTCTCACCCACCACAATCCACCCAAATTACCAAAACATGTTCAAATCCTTCAAAATCTTCATCTACTACCCAAACAGCACCTTCCCCTTCACATCCCCATCTCAATCGCTCTTCTACACGCGCCTCCAGGACAGCCACTTCCCCACCGAAAACCCCGAAAAAGCCCATCTCTTCTTCGTTCCCTTCCCCTCCGATCTCCCCCCGCGCTCCGTCGCGCGCCTCATTAGATCCCTCCGCACCGAGCTTCCCTACTGGAACCGCACCCTCGGCGCCGACCATTTCTACCTCTCCTGCACCGGCATTGGGTACGAATCGGACCGGAATCTCGTCGAGTTGAAGAAAAACTCGATCCAGATCTCGTGCTTCCCGACGCCGGCCGGTAAGTTTATTCCCCACAAGGATATTTCGCTTCCGCCGGTCCCGAGCATTCCCGCGCCGACGAACAACAAGGCGAGTTTCTTGGGGTACGCCAGGTTCGATTGGGTCAAGGAGTCAACGCTGGTCAACGAATTGAGCAGCGACCCCGATTTTCTGATCGAATCCAAGCCGTCCGATCTGAATACTTTCACGGACAGACTCGGCGGGAGTAAGTTCTGTTTGTTCGAGTACGGAGGAGGCGACGTGTCGGGGATCGCGGAGGCCTTGCGTTTCGGGTGCGTGCCGGTGGTGATTACCGACCGTCCGATCCAGGACCTGCCGTTCTCGGACGTGCTGAGGTGGCAGGAGATCGCGGTGTTCATGGGACGTAGCGGAGGGGTAGTGAGGGAGCTGAAGCGCGTGTTGGGTCGCGCGTGCTGGGAGCGGCACGAGAAGATGAGGGAGTTGGGTGTGGCTGCGAGTCGGCACTTTATGTGGAACGAGACACCGGAGCCGTTCGATTCGTTTTATACGTTGATGTATCAGCTGTGGCTGAGACGGCACACCATTAGATACGTCAGGAGAGAGTGAGCTTACGTGCGGATGGAAGGATTTTTGTGAATTTTTGTGAACATACCTTGTGATATGGTTGTACGGTCTCACCTTGGGCCTAATGCTAGGTTAGGGTCCACGATAATTGGGTTTAAATTGTATTTGGATCGTGGATTAATGTGTGCTTTGATTAGGGGTGAGCATGGTCTGAATTGAATCGGTTTTACTAATTGGCTTTGACATTTTTTTCTATGTACAATCAAACAATCAGTACCCGTTTTTAAAAAATATTAAGATTCCTTTCATTCATTTTCCGTATATGCTATATGATTTGTTCTGGGTTATCTTAATTATATGATTTGGTACTTAGGATGTATTATTTTATTGCATCTTTTACTTTGGATTTGGAAGGTGAATTGGTGGGTTTCTTTAGCATGGAATTGGTAAGGTCATTTTGGCTTCAAGTGCTAGTGTTTAATTAGCTAATTGGTTTGTAAATTTGTCTCTTTCCTCCCAATTTTTGTACTCTAATTATAATTCACCGTCTCCTCTCCCCGTGTGCAAAATCCTACAATTAAAAGCAAGAGTTAATTAGAATAATGACCCTTGAATTTTAGCTCAGTTGGAGCTTTGGTCTTTAAATTAAAAATACGTGAGTATTGATCCTTGAACTTATTATAATATAGAGCAATGGTTATTTTGGCTAACTTCTTTACAACTTTCACTTAATTTTTTTACTCCTTTAAACCCTTTATTTTAGATAAAAATTCTAACAAAATTAATGAAAATAATCATTGTTCCACGTTACAACAAATTCAGAAACCAAAGTTTTAATCGGTACAAATTTCAAATAGCATTGCTCCAATTTTCTCTAAAAGCAATCACAACACTACGAAATTTTACGCTCATTTCCCACAAAAAGACAAGTAACAACAACATTTTTTATACCGTGGGAAAATTAAAAATTAAAAAAGGGCCTCCGCGAAAGAATCCAACGCGGGGAAGAGTTGCTCGTCAGTCGTCATCCCATGTCTTTGTTCCTTCCTTAGTTTTCAACCTTTCAACCCCAATCCCATAATCTTTTAAATACTCACCTTCTATACATACATGTATCCAACTTTCCGTTCGATTCAGATCTAAACCACCAACTCCACTCGCCATGGCAGAAGCAGGTACATACGAAATTCCAATACAACCCGCCGCCGCCGCCTCCTCCTCCTCCTCCTATCTATTCATTCGTTGTTTTGCATGTAGGTGGCGATGGCTCCTCGGCACCGCCTCCGGCTACTCCGTACGAGAAGGCATTGGACGCTCTATCCTCCTTGATCACGAAACGCAGTCGTGCCGATAAGAGCAACAAAGGGGACCGCTTCGACCTCCTCTTCGACTATCTCAAAGTAATCTCTTCTTTCACTTCCCAAACATACAGAGCTTTATTCACTGATTAACCGACGTCGTATTTGAGCTCATGTAATGCAAATTCAAGCAAATTAATGGAATATATTGAATTAAATATTGTAGATACTGGAGTTGGAGGAGCCAATTGCACAGATGAAGATTATTCACGTTGCTGGCACCAAAGGCAAGGTATCCACGATTTTGCATTCTATTAATTGAAGTTCCTTTGAATGTTGCCCTGTACATGCTCGATGAAATGCTGCAATGAGGCTGCCTGTGTCTAGGTGTTGTCTTTGCCTGTGTGCTCGTAAGGCTTGTGCAGCACAGCTGTGCTGCGCCTACAATCCGCATGCATGCTTCCGCCTCCCTGCTTAGCTAATCGTATACTTCGCTCAACTTACTTGAAACTCCTAAGCTCATAAATATGCATGTTTTTGAAAACTTATTAAAAACCATCTATTTGAAACTAATCCACATAGTACAAAACTACGAATCCTTGCTGCAAGTCTGCAAATGAGTTTGATTTTAATTTTCTTTCTGAAACCTGAACAATAGTAATTTTCAACTATATGATAAACAACTTGTCGAATTAAATATCACTTTGATTGGTTGTATATTTAGAGAGATGTTTTGCTTGTATTCATAACGAAATTATAATGCAACGGTATTAGAATACAAAAAATCGTCGTGAAAATTTGTTGATTGTAATGTTGTTTGTCACATGAATCATGAATAGTTAATACTATCGTTTAATTTTGTGGGTATTTTTTGTCTAAAAAAAGTTAACGAACTTTTACACCTTGACCTCCCAATGAAAAAAATCCTGGATCCACCACTGCTTGTGAGTGCAGAAAAAGTTGTAAAATATTCGGTTTAGAGTGTAGACGGTTAAAGAGAAGTGTTAAAATCGCTACCCTTTATTGTTAATATATTTGAAGTCACAAACGTTATTTTTAGTAGTGTGACTCTGTATATATACACACTGGCTTTGGTTACTTGTTTCTGTATGATGTGGGATTGATTGCTGTTTTCTTGTTTTTGGGGATTGGAAAGGGATCCACCTGCACCTTCACAGAGTCGATATTACGCCATTGCGGTTTTCGCACTGGACTTTTCACGTCTCCTCATCTCATTGATGTTCGAGAAAGATTCCGGTTGGATGGGTGAGTTTTTTATATAAGTATACGCTAAGTAGTTTTATATTTGACATCCATGTTAACAAGTAAGTTTCATGTAATGTGTTTGGCTTCAAAAGATTAATTTTTCTTGTTTTGGTCAAATGTTACAGTGTGGACATCAATGAAGAGAAGTTTTTAGCATATTTCTGGTGGTGTTTCGAGAGACTAAAGGTAATCCATGTGTGATATTTTTAATCTTTTGTTGGGCATCTTTTTAATTGTTATACGTGTGTGTTTATATTTTTGTATTAGCACTTTTTTTGTTCTGCTGTATACTGATCAATGCAAAAGATTGTCTATTCTTGTGTCCTGAACTTTTTTAGTTCAATGTTTTTGCCTAATTTGTTTAATCATGATGGTTATCACAAACGTGAGCGTGTATTTCAAATGCAGGGAAAAGCTACTGATGATATACCAATGCCCACCTACTTTCGCTTCCTTGCCTTGCTTGCCTTTAAGATATTTGCAGCAGAACAGGTTTGGTGCATATCTTCTTGATTGCTTCCATGTAACATCCTTCCTGTCCAGAACTGTTATTGGCATCGATGATGTGAATCAGAAATGTTGCTTTTCATTTAATCTTCCATGCAGGTAGATGTTGCTATCTTGGAGGTTGGGTTAGGCGGAAGGTTTGATGCAACAAATGTGGTATGTGAAATGGGTATTTGAGTATGATATTCATTAATTCGATCACTTTGGAAATAACCAAGTATAGATGCATTAACATTTCAGGTTCAGGCGCCTGTTGTCTGTGGTATATCTTCCCTTGGATATGACCACATGGAGATTCTTGGTTAGTGTTTTCTCAAACCTATGTAATTACATGTGAGTAATTAAGACATTTAGTTGAAAGTACAAATATAAAGAACATATGCAAATGTTTTCTGTATTTGCAATGTGATACAATCAAAATTTGGCATGTTCCAGTGTTGAACTGTCAATTTGGGCCATTGATCAAGTGGATTATTGTTTGAATGTGTGGTCCAGATTGTCAATCTGGCAACACGACATATGAAGATTAATACACATGTCCACAGATGTCTAATACGCATAATTGATTTTGTTTTCTTTGTTGGATACTGTAAATAGGAAATACTCTGGGAGCAATTGCTGGGGAGAAGGCTGGAATCTTCAAGGTTTTCCTTAAAATTACATTTTCTAAATGCATATGATGACTGGCAATATGTTGAACAGAACTTACACTCACTTCCGTTACTGTGTCCATTTTTTTTTCTTTCAATTCAGTCTAGGGTTCCTGCCTTGACTGTGCCTCAACCTGATGAAGCAATGCGTGTACTGGAGGAGAAGGCTTCTCAGTTGGATGTATGTTGCAAGATGTTACCCTTCATTGATTTTGTTTCCCCCAGAACTTGAAAATGCATGATAAAGAATGAAAGAAATTTGACGTCTCTTCTAGAAAACTGTAATATACAAGCGGTCATCTAATAAGTAGATGAATTCCTAACGAACGGATAATTAAATCAAAGTTTTGAGATAGGTTCTGTGAACATTTTTTTTAATAACCTTTTAAGTACTGACATGCTCTTAAATCTTCACTGGCATCCATTACTGCTTAAGCCTTAACTTCAATTCTTCTGCAATCCTAGGATACTTTTGTTTATTAGAAGTCCTAGGATTCTAAATTTAGGCTCATTAAGGACTGCAAAGTTGCCAAGTCATAACTCCCATGTTGGAAGGAACTTGAGGTCTGTCTATTGTTAAATTATCAAGTTAATAATATTTCAACAATTTGAGTTGCATCGTGCCAAGTCATATTTAGCTATTTTGAACTCAGTATTGTCGTTCTTATGAAAATATAAATAAAATTATTATTGAAGCAGTTACTTTGTTATGAGCTAAATAGAAAACAAACAGAATACGTCTTCAATGAACTGAGAAAATTATGCTGGTTCCAGGTACCTCTCCAACTGGTACTGCCGTTGGATCCCAATCTGCTGAATGGCTTAAAACTTGGGCTTGAAGGCGAGCACCAATATGTTAATGCTGGTCTTGCTATTGCACTGTCCTCTACATGGCTCCAGAGGACCGGTCATCTTGAATACCCAGAACATACTGTAAGTTCTATGAGCGATCAGTTCTCCGTTTCATTGTTGATTTTTATGTTGATTGATTTATATACATATCCGAATGGAATAGACCTCTCTGCCGGAGCAGTTCATAAAAGGACTAACTGCTACAGTCAGTTTACAAGGACGGGCTCAAATAGTCCCTGATCGCTTTATTAACAGTGAAAGCCCTGAAGATCTTGTGTTCTATTTGGACGGTGCACATAGCCCAGAAAGCATGGAAATATGCGCAAGATGGTTTTCTCTTTCCGTTCAGCCACCCGGTACTTCTAGATCATCACATGATTCAGTACAGAGGCACCCTGTTCAAAAAGTCAGGAAGAATTCAGAACAGGTAGACGCTTTATTTTACAAGCCTTGGAGATCTTCATTTTCCTCTGGCTGTTGCTGAGAAAAATTTGTTGACAAATACTTGCAGATACTGCTGTTTAATTGTATGTCAGTGAGGGATCCTCAGTTGCTTCTTCCGAACCTGATGAAAACATGTGCTAGTCACGGTGAGCATAAACATTATTTGATGTAATCTCCTGAATTTTCATCCCGTAAGTTTTAAAGATCTAAAAGGAATTTATAGGTTAAGAATCATAATTGATTGAAAATGGTAAAGTGCATGGAATTTATATGAGTTTTGTGAGGATCCCACATCGGAAAGTTAAGATGGGCTTATAAGAAATTTGGCCACTCCCCTATTGCCAATTGGTTTTAGGGTGGTACCTCAACTTCCCTGAAGTTTAAATAAAGGTGGTGATCCTAGAGTATTGATAATTTTACTCTTGAATGGTGTCACAAACTTTCTCGAAGTATTTTTCATAGGAACTTATGAGATTTTGGTTTGATATTTTAGGTGTCTACTTCAAGAAGGCTCTGTTTGTACCAAACACATCAGTGTATCACAAGGTTGGTTCGCATTCCTTAGCTCCGACTGATTCTCAAGTGGATTTGTCGTGGCAGTTTGCTCTTCAAAAAGTATGGGAAAATCTAATGTTGGGTGATAAAGGTACATGACTTATAACATAAAATGTCAATTAAGTTAACTTAGTCTTCAACAACGTATATATGTACCATATAATTCAGGGGTGCACTGTATTTCTCAGTTGGAATTGTTTTTATTTTTTGACTGTAATAGGAGGTGATGACAATAGAGCAGCCACGGTTTGTGAAGAACTAACAGATGATAAGGAAATCGCTGTCAAAAGTTGTGAAAATAGTGCAGTTTTTCCCTCTCTCCCATCAGCTATACAATGGCTCAGGGACACTGTCCGACAAAGTAAATCTGTTCGTTTTCAGGTAATGCTGTTTTTTATTTTTGGGAGATTAATTTATTTCATTTATTGTCTTTCATTTTCATGGAACCAAGGTTTATATATCAGGTCCTTGTAACTGGTTCGTTGCATCTTGTTGGCGACGTGTTGAGATTAATCAAGAAGTGAGGTGTAGTACGAAGCTGAAGCCCTAAATTTGCAAGTCCTTCGAACTGCAAGATGTTCTGTATTCATAGAGTCATGGGAAAAGCCGTGAAACCGTTGTAATTTCTCAACAACTCCGAGGTGGTTAAGAGCCGACTTCCCTGACGCGCTTGTGCTACATATTGTATGTTCTGAGCTGCCACAGATTTCGAATCGGCATTAGCGACTACAGTTCAATCAAGATATTGACTTAAAAATTTATTCAAGCATTTTATTTGAGGGTGGGGTTATTTCCACACCCCTGTTTCTTGTATGAAAGACAATAATATTTGCGATTTCAGTTTTGTTCTTTAGAAAAGCAAATCATTTAATTATCCCTCAAAGTTCTCCCCTAACCTTAACCGACTTAGGGCTCGTTTGGAAGTGATTGTGGAAATGGCCATAACTACTTCTGCGGATGTGCTTCTCTCGAGAAGTGATTATGGCTCTTTCATTAATCACTTCCAAACGGACCTTAAGCTTCAAACCATGAATGCAAGTTCCAAGCTTCCTAGTTGTGGGCGAGCCGGTCGTATAACAGTACAGTAGCAGTGGAGCAGAAGAGACAGTCCAAGATGGGAAAAGGTAAAAGGAAAAATGAACAAATAAAAGTTAAAACCACGTAATAGCTGAAACATCATAATGCTTGTAAATTCTGTTAATTTCGTCTAAAAACCATTAAATATGCTGGCGTGGAGGAGAAAAATGCATATGTGGCATCCATGTGGCAAAAGGGGATGGGTATTATGGTAAAATGGTGAAACGGACCAGGATCCCTCTGTCCGTATCCGTCCTGAGCAACTAATCTTGGTCGTTCACCCAGATCTAACGGCTACTCCATTGTTCGCGACCCATAATTCATTTTTGACAATTTGAAACCCAAATTTGATGACCCAAATCCGTTGGCAACAGAAATCCCCACCGACGGATGGAAAATTTCACAAAGTGACTTGGAGCTCATCAAGCTCAAAAACCTGAATCTGAGATTTGCAAAACATTACCTCGACTAAAATCGATTTTACTTTTTGTTATCTGGTTGAACGGGAAACACTGCTTCAACTCATCTTTCTCCCTCCCCTCTCTACAATTTTGATTTTAATTTCTAATAATATTGAGGGTGTTTGGAAGTCTTACATACGTCACTATTAAAGCCACATCAGCAAATTTAACGGATGTTTAACCAATTTAACAGAATCAAGTTCAAGTGGAGCGAATTTTGAGTTTTTGGGAGTTAAGTGACGACTTTTGAGTTTCAGAGAGCAAAGTGAGATTAAAATTGAGTTCAAGGGGCATAGCTAAAAATAAGCCTTTCTTTAATCCCCGCCCCACCGGCTGAGAGAAGCAATTCTAGTCTACCTATACAACAAACGCCCACTGATGGAAGAGCAAATTATAACACAGAAACAACATACATATCCCAAATCCACAAAAAAAGTAATCCAAACAATAACAATCGTCACCGATGCTCAAAGCAATTGCCGGAGCTGCTGGTTTTCTTTCCGGAGAGACTTAACTTCCTTCATCAGCTCAGCTTGGTTTTCCAGCATTGCACTCATCACATTTGACATTTCCATCTGTGTAACGATCACAGAAAATGCATGAGGAACTATATGAAAATGAAAAGGGAACAACAAGATAGCAGATGCGTACCTCTTGCATATGAAATTGCCTTAAAATTTCTATATGAAGGTTCCTCGTATCTTCATGTATGGATTTTCGAAAAGAATCGAGAGTTTCTTCTAGAGTACGTTGAAAAATCTGAAATGTAAAGGAACTTCCCTGCTGTGCATCTTGCTGGGGCGCATTTTGGAGATGCGAACTTCCTCCCTGTCACAATCATCATCGTCGAGTTAACTATAATAATCTAGTATGACAGAAAAGGGCAACATGATAAACATCTGTGGTGGCTTCTCCTAACAAATTTCATCACTGGTTTCCATTTTGAATGACGGCATAAAATCAAGAGCGCCCGTTTCAGGTGGGACCCATTTGTTATAGAACACAAAAGGTGAAAGCATGTATATGAGCAAAACAGTTAAAACAACATCTGATGCTCTAATGTTTTATTTTCCTTTTTCCTTAGAAGGAGAAAAATTTGAATGCAAAGTCAGACAAAATCAAAGACAATGACTTATCCAATAAATCTGTTACCCATACATTCATTGCCGGAAGAGCCCCTGATTCTGTGGCAGTTGATGTATCTGACTTTGACAACAAGCTATTCAACAGTTCTTCTCTGCCTTCGGCTCCTGTTTTCTTTGTTTTTGGCGAACTCACTGCTAGGGACGTTCGATCGTTGAAGTTAGATGTAGTGCTTATCCTCTCTGCATAAGTAGAGAATCTCCGAGCAAAGGTCAAAGATGTTGGTGAATCAAGGTTAACCTGTCCCAAGGGGCCTTTGTTACCAGGGGACATAGGCATGGCACTCGAGGAAATGTGTTCTGGAAATCCTAATGAAGTCTCCTGAATGGAAGACAAATCTTTGGTGCGCAAATTTGCAAAATTTGCTGTTAAAGACATGTCTGGCAGTCCAGATAAAGTTGATCCTGATGTCTGAGCCGACATCCCAATGCGAGATGGAAAAGTGATTGGCTGGCGAAACTTATCAGAAAATCTCTCACCGCCACCCCAAGCTTCTGGAGGGGTGATGGATGAATCTTCACTCTTGGAAGATGGAGCAGGAGTTGATTCTAATAGTGCAAACGATGATTTTATGTCATCCTGAACCACGGAATAACACAAATTATCATTCAGAACAATTGCATATGTAACAAAGGCATCAAGAAATTTAACACCCCCGCCCCAACAAATAGCAAAATCACTACACTTAGCTTAATACTTACATAGGAGTAACTAAACTCTAGCATACATGGTTACGTGTTACCATAAATCAATGCTAGTCCAGAAATCAAAATGGTAAGAACTAAATTCGTTAGTCGAAAAAGCAAATGTAAAGAAGATTAAAATAGTTCTGATTACAAAATCAGCATAAAGGATGAGGAATTCTAGGTTTGCATACAAGGTTGCTCTTTACAATTCAAAAAATGGAACATTTCACATTAAGCATTCATACAAGAAAATTAAAGAGAGGGATAAATGAGACCTGTTTAGATGTTGAACTGGTTTTCCAGTCAAATATTGGATGATCACTGGCCCCATCTTCTGCAAAAGGGAATCTCCGACTGGACGAAGGAAATAAAAGTGACGAAGGTTTCTTATCTGCAAACAAATTATCCTTCTTTGATTTGTCATCATCCCACAGCTTGTCAAGTGTAGGTGTGATTGGATGAACATCCACAAGAGGGGAGAACACCTCCATATCATCCTTGAAGTTATAAGTAGATCGAGGAGGATGCAATCTACGCAATGTTCCACCAGGCCACAAATGGTCCCGTTGCGGTGTATCCTCTGAAGTAGATACACAAAGTGTGCTTGATGTTAATCCACTGCCAGCTGCTGATGTTTCTGCAGATAAACTTGAACGGCCTGGATTTCGAGAACTAGATACTGCCATAGATAGAGGAAGACTTGATGAAGTCACAGAAGGAAGTTGGTCAGGCATAAGGATTGAATCTTCAACAGCATCTCCTAAAAGAGCAGTCTCAGCAGTACAATTGCTTTTGTTTACAACGACAGGTTTTGACCTTTGCCAGCATAGACTTGTAACAGCCTGATGAATACTGTAAACGATTAGTACAAAGAAAGTTAAACACCCTACTGTGTCATTCATGTAGACTGCTTGTTAAAAGCTAAACACCCTATTGTGTGTCTCCATGAGAACATCCTCGTGATAAATCTACCTAACCAGGGATGATCGAAAGTTTGAGCCAGACCATAAGGAGGTTATGTCTGACCATGTATACCCCTAATCCTCATGACGAGGTATCTTGATCCTTAGTGATGAAAATGACACCTATAGTGTTAAATAATTTGGAATTTACAAAGGATAGGAAATTCAAAAATATTGGAGACAACACAAGTTTTTCCAAAATTCAATGTTTCAAGGAACAGTGCAGAGAGAGTGAGAGAGAGAGAGCTACCTCTGAACTACTATAAGCACGAATACCAGTGAAAGGCTCTGGTTTACCACGGACATCGTAGAACACCACATCACCACTGCTTGTTCCAGCTGCCAATACCCAACCATCATCTCTAAATGCTAATGAAGAGAAAGGTGCTTTATAGGAAATACAATGCGAAGGTTGTCTAGACCCTGAGTCGTAGGTATACAACTTCTTATCAAGCCCAACGGTAGCAATCATCTATTAAGAGGAAAAGATTTTGAATATCAGAAGGCTTAATTAATACCTCTCTACATATTCTGACTCTAAGAAAAATCTTCACAATTTAGTAGCAAATGATAAAATAGCCTTCTTGTCTTATAAACATAATGGACTACAAAATGTAAAGTTATATGTACTTATGAGACCTTGTCATTAGATGGAGAGAAACTGATACCAGCAGTTGGTGCAGAATGCTGCTTCAGCCAAGAAACCTGCGTAAAAGAGTTCGAAAAAGGGAAGAAAAGAAGAAGGAAACAAACCAATTCAATTACAAGTAAAACATAAACTAAGAGAAACAAGACTCAATGGGGAAGTGATAGGTATTTTTCAACTTAACAACTCTGCCTAGATTTAATAAGGCAGAAGTGATAAACAAGGAAGTTAGTAAAGGGATAATATTTGACCATTACTGCTATCGAAGAACAAGATCAATGCTCTCTTTGGGTTTGAGGAGGTGGAAAGTTGTAAACAATAAGGAAATGTAATTAATCTCTATCTCAAATATGCCTGTTTTCCATATATGAACTGGGAATAAAATTTAATTTCCATTGTCCAATGGGAATGCAAACACAATAGACCAAGAAAAGGCAGCACAGCATCAATATTTGATTAAACATACTGCAAACCTTTGGGCTACGAGCGGTTGTGTCCCACAAATGTACAGACCCGTCATCACCTGCTATCGCAAGAAGGTGTCGGCTAATCCGGGAATAGTCAAGCACTCTTAGTACCTGGTCTTAAAAACCAGCAAACAACCAAATTAGTTTAGAAACTAAGGACTCAAAGCCTCAAAGATGAGGGTAAAAACCAGCAGAAAGATGCAAAGAGAAGACAACCTGTTGATTGGGGTCCTTGAGTTCAGTAGTCCTTGCACCAGATGCAAGGTTGTGAAGTATGAGGTCCCCATTAAGACTGATGGAAGCCAAGTGCTCATCTTTGCAATTGTACATTGCACCCGTAATTGTACTAGAGTGACCCCTCAACCATTTGATACACCGCTTTCTCTGCAAATCCCATATCCTTACAACCTGACCGGTTCCACCGGAGCATATGTATCTAGAAACCTTGTTACCGAAGCTGAGAGCCAATATAGACTCCTGCATATATAGTTCCACCAGCAGAATATCAACTACCAAACCAACACATTCTCCCAACCATTCATTCCTTTCACATTACTGTCACACCCAAATCTACTTCAATGATACAATTGTAACTGAATTACCTCAATGCCGTCTCCGATGTCGGTTCCGGACACCGGAATGGTGCCCATGCTCTTCCCATTCTTATTCCACAACGATATCTTCTTATCATCTCCAGCACTAGCCACCACCATATCTGCAAAACACAACCCACATTGAATAAACAAAACCCACTGTTTGGCAGCTAAGAAAGTGCAGGAAAAATTGACCCAAAATTCTCGTTTACAAAGATCAAATTTTTTTTCAATGCTTATACACACAGACAACAGAGAGCAAAACCCATCATCCAATAGAGGAGAGAGAGAGAGAGAGAGAAGTGACTGACTGGTGTGATTCCACTTGAGCGAATTGACATGGGAACCAGGAGAAGGAGTGTAGCTCAAGACGAAGGGATCGGCGGACTTGTCCGACACATCGAAGAGCTTCACGGTGTCGCCGCCGCTTGCTGCCAGCAACGTCATCGACGGATCCAGCCCAGTTTTCATTTCTCCCTCTTTCTTCCCCGATTTGGGTTTTTCCTTTTTCTTTTTTCTAATCTACCAAACTCCAATTTCCCGGAAAAATCAGTGATAAGTATTTCTCGGATTGTTTTTGAAAGTGGGGTCGAAGAAATTGTGAAATGAAATTACGAAAAGGAAGGAAGAGGTGGTTTCTTATTTTTTAATTATTTGTTTGAATTTAAAAAATTGGGTTTTTGTCGAATGGGAAAAACCCTACTGAGAAATTGAAAAAAGAGGGCGAAAAATTTAAATCTGGCAGAGAGGTAAATAAGTGAGCGCTTTTACGACCCATGGCCCCACAACTTTAGCGCCTATTTCATTTCCTTTATTTTACATTTCTCTCATTTTTACAAAATCTTAGATGGCACGTAACATTTAATAGTCCAATTCTTGAATAGTTTCAGATTAGTAGGTCTCAAATGAATTGTTTGAAAGTGTTTTTAAAATGACTAAAAACGTTTTTTGGTAAAATATTTTTGAAACCAATCCTTAGTAAAAATACAAGTGAATCATGAAAAAACATTTCTAAACAAACCCTAAAAGAAATGAAAACTATCAGCAATTTGACACTCAATGTAGAACTATTAGCACATGTAAGTTCATCTTTCGTGGAGGATTTCGGCTGTTTGGCTCCTTAACGTAAGGAGTCATTCTTTCTCACTTGCAAATCGCAATATGACACATGCAAAAGTAAATTTTACAATCACAAAAGCAAATGCTTAGGCAAACATGTCAAACTGCGATCCGTTGATTCTCCCTACACAAGATGCGCCATGTATAATAATAAAATGCAACACAGCCACCAATAACAATTGACAATTGATCATCTCTTAACACCAAAGTAAGCTTAAAGCATCGTTAACAAACCGTTCAATCAATGAGTTATATTACTAATAGTCTAAGAAAACTGGAGACTTCTTTCGGGAGTTAAATGACGGCATTGCTGTTGGCCTCCATTGAAAGCACGGCAAGCATTGACTTGACACTTGACAGACCAAATTATATGTACACAAATGTTGCAGAATACGCATTACAGAGAAAGGACGTATAAAATTCTTCTGCCTCAGGCGACTTCAGAGTATTTCTCCCAACAACCAACTTCTATAGCTCCTCCCCAGCTTAAGTACTTGGAATCTACTAGAGACGAAGGAACCTTCTGAGGCTGGCCAACCTTCATTTTCCGCCAAGTTGCACAAAAAAAAAGGCCTACAAGAGGAAAAATAAGTAAATAAAGAGGGAAATGGCAGAAAGTTAACAGAGATTGATGTGTTGAAATTAGCACGATTAGACTAGCATTGCAATCGATCAAAGCACGATAAACACGTCAAAGTTCCAAAAAATATGCATAATCACAAGGCTACCGCCAGAACTACAGGATCTTTTTACGAGCACACTGTTCAGATGAGATTGGGCTCATTAAAATAGGGCAAACATGCAATTCTGTGTTTATGAACTAACATTGATCTTTGGCAGAATAAATGGACAAAATGACTTTGCATCAATAAATTACATAGCAAGTATGCTATGCCATACCTCAGTTTGCTCGACTCAAAGAGTGCATCTTAAGATGCCTTATCAACCGTATAAACAATGTCTTCTTATTTTTAAACCAATGATTGTTGTGTGTGTTCATTTATTATAAAAGTGTCAAAAGTTCATTAAATTTTAAACCTCAATAGGAAATGTGTCACAATATTACTGGTCCATATTATTGAGAGAAGAAATTCGGTCCTGACTAGTAAGACCCTAGTAATGACTTGAACCAGATCATGAGTCAACAAGCATGTAGCTAGCAAAACGATGAAGTCTGAAACAATTTGTTGTAGCAGGAAAACATCCCGTCATCAATCCACACAAAACAATGTCTTGGAAACACAACAAAATGAGATAACAAGTTCGGTTTATTCAAGAGAAACAGAGAAGCAATGGCTTCAAACTGATAACTAGCAACTGTAAGGTTATTCATAGTTTGACACTAGACGACTAATGATGAAGACATGATCCAATGATTTTGCCAAGCAAAAACTGCCTTAACAAATGACTTGTGTACAACTGGAGAAATCCAAATTATATTCATTGAAAGGCCAGTGGTTTCCTTCCGTTCTTAAAGAAAGACAACAATTCAAGCCATACTAGAAAATGTATCTCCTAAAGTTGGGAGGAGGGGGTGAGGGGAGAGAGAGGACCCTTACCGCAAAATATTAACTTCCAATGAAGTGGCATAAAATAACTGCTGAGGCATGTTAATTTCTAAAGTTTTTAAAAAAACAACCTACCTTTTCAAAGTAAAAACTTAAAAGTGCATCTTCACAGTTTTCATGTTTAAAGAAAAGTGGTCCAAATCCAAAATGCTTGAAGACAACTAGGAAAAAGAAACAACATAACTAATTGAAGACCATATCGGAAATCAATGGAGCTTGAATTTATAGATTAATAAATAAACTAACAGAGCTTGTGCACTACACAAGTCCAAGGATAAGCAGAATAACAGAAGAATAATAACATTGACATATAGCTGCACACGAACCTTCACACATCCAGAAAATTAGCAAAAGAAGTAAAGCAATAACATAGATGGCATATGGCGTGGCACACACACTTACACGGCTAGTGTAATAAGTAATAATATTCCAATATAGCTGCACATGCACTTGCACAAATGCAAAAAGAACTACAACAATAACGTAAACAACATGACATGCACGTGCACACACACAGAGCTAGTGAATGCAACAATAATCAGCTGACCTGGTTCAAGACTGGAGCAGTGGTATTGCAATCATCACATTTTTGTTGACATCATAAACTTGGATTTTTTCTCAGCCGGCTTAAGAATCTGGAAAGAGCACATTAAGTTTTCATCTACACTCATCATCGCACCGGCATTGTCAAACTCACCACAGTAGTTGGGAGCTGAAAAAATTGTAACAAGTTGCCTGTCCGCAAAGAACTCATAACCATCTTCCACAACCTACAGAAAAAAAAAACTTGTTTCAGTTCCAAACCGAGTTAGATTGAGTAGAACGAAGGGGGAAGTCACTAACCTGATGAGCACGACAAACAAGGTCCAAATCATGCTTCATTAAGAATTCTGCCACCTTATCAGGGCCGAATGTATATGAGACTCCTCTGTCATTCATTCCCCATCCCTTAACATCTCTACCAGGATCTGACCAGAGCAAATCGCAAAGCAATCCAGTATCAGGAACAGCAGTTGGACGAGGTAAGTTTCTGACCTGATCCAAGTTTGTCAAATCAGGGGAAAGACCACCATGCATGCATAAAATTTTGTCATCTATAAGAGCTGCCACAGGAAGACAGTTAAAGCTGTCCGTGAAGGATTTCCAAAGTCTCACGTTAAATCGCCGCTTGCACTCGTCATAGAATCCATATATACGATTAATAGAAGCACATTCATGGTTTCCTCTCAGCAGAAAGAAGTTCTCTGGATACTTAATTTTATAGGCAAGCAAGAGGCATATTGTTTCTAAACTCTGCTTGCCACGATCCACATAATCGCCTAGGAACAGGTAATTAGCACTAGGAGGAAAACCACCATACTCAAAGAGCCTTAATAGGTCACTGTATTGCCCATGAATGTCACCTGGAAATAATAAGTAAAACTCAGGTCAGAAACATAAAGTCTTGGAAAAAAGGATGAGTGCAACAGTGAATTTAAAAGAATAGTCGAAACTACCACAAACCTATGAGCTGAAGTGACCAAACTAGCCACTTTATCTAGAGATGTATACCTGGATTTTTTTTTATATTAATAACTCCCAAAGCCTTGGAGTCTTGGACTGATCTACTCACTCACTAAACAGTCATAGTATGATGCAGAATTTTTTATTCTTCAACCCTTACGCTGTCATACAAGACATGACAAGAATATCTGGTTCAGATTGCATGCACTGAATCACCTGTGTCAATGCTTTATCGTCGTTACTTGATAAACCCATGAATCCAGAGCTTATGGTATAAACTATTCAACTCTCTCATACTGAATCAGGCCCTCCTAACACCTCCCCGCCAAATAGAGAAGGGTAAAACATGTTTACTACCCCATACCCCCATCCAAGTCCCACTAAGCTTTTTCAAACAATGTATTCTCAATAATGTTCAAATTAATATAAACTGCCTAATTTTCCCCAGATGCATGAAGAAACCACCATTACTTTCAATATCAATGACAATCAATCAACCAAAATAACCTTAATTTCCCCAAATGAAGGTAGAAAACACCATTAGTTTCGATAAACACAATATTCAACCATGCACACCAAGGATTTCAATTAAATTGGACAAATGGTTATGAAAAGAAACACACATGATAGCGCGACATCTTAAATTTCCAAGCTTTTACTTCTACAACGCAGTTTTAGCAATTTCCAAGCTAGAGTCAGATGTCTCGATGTTTGCAGGAAATGGGAATAAACCGACACAAAATGGTATTGACACCAATTTAAACAGCACAGAATACCATCAACAAGCCAGAATCTAGTCACAACTACATTAAATACAAGAGAACTATCAACCCACTGCACGAGAAAAATGAGAACTTGTTTATCAGAACATCTATAACCAGAAAATGAAAACGTATATACACCGTATATATATTATTTACTAATGTAGATTGCCACTGATAACTGTTAAGCTGAGCTACTTCTGCAACATATTTTCTCCCTTCCAGAGTAAAACTTTGATAATCGAAAGAAAATTACATACGGGTACTCCTTAAACTATTACATCAGACAAGTAATAAACGAAAACCCATCACGAAAAAATCACACAAAAAACCCATCAAAACATGCAAAATCACAAAAGGGGAAAAAATAAGTCAATAGAATTTAGTGCCAGTAAAAATTTCAGGAAATTAAATTTACTTGGATTATATAAACTACATGAAAATGCATGTGGGTATGTAAAACCCTACCGCAAATTTTGATTGGCGCTTCGAGCTCCAGCAAATTGGGCTGCTGAAGAAAGATTTCCCTGGAAGCGACACAGAGCTGTTTGATCTCCGACTCTGAGAGCTGAACCTGCTTCCCCGGCCTGGCCAATCGGACCTCCGTGAGACGCCGGATTATGTCGTCGAGCACGGCAGGGTCCATCCCTGCCTGCCCCTGCGATGCCATTCGATTGGGTTCTCAGATCCTCCCTCGAACGGCTCAGATTTCTCCTCGAAAGAAACCCTAGAAATCGCAACTGCGAAAAAAGGTCGCTCCTTTTTTTTTTGGTTTGAGCTGTTATGTTATGGAGCCTCTCTTCGAATTTTGGCTTTTGGGTTTGGTGGGGTTTTTTTTTTATGGAATTATATATTTTTTTTGTATAGAAAAGAAAAAAGTGAATTTTCTCGGGAAAAAAGAGTGGGAAAATGGGAAGGGAAAGAGAAAGATGGGGGAGAAAATGGGAATAAAAAATTAGGGTTTTTGATTGGGGAGGAGAAAGCGTCAAAAGATTGAGGACGCAGACGGCTGCAACTCCTATGTGACGGAGGTGCCTATAATAATCTGTGAGAGATGAAATTGAATGCGTAGCAGCGTAGGGTTGGGGACGACGTCGTAGTCTTCTACCTCGCAGTTGTGAGCAATTTGGTTGGAAAGAAAATGGGCTTAAATTGAAAAGCCCATCAAAAAGTTTAATTGGCTTGGTTGAGGTAACGAATTAAGAATTCGTTTATTTGAACTTTAAAATGGCTGAAATCGTTTTTGGTAAAAATATTTTTGAAACTAATTCTTAGTAGAAATATAAGTGAATTCTAGAAAAGCGTTTGAAGTGCTTCCTGCAAGAAGCACTAAGCACTTCAAGTGTTTTTGGAACTCAAAAATATTTTCTCTAAAAGCGCTTTCACTCATATAAAAACACTTTCAAACGAACCCTTAGTCATAAGTAGGTGTTAAACTTGAAAAAAAAATACTAGTAGACTAGTAATATCAGCAGACTGTAATATCAGTTGTTATAAAAAGAAACCTTCTGTAACATTGGCATTTTAAAGTTGGGGTCCTTTTCTTTCTGTGTTTTAGTTGTTTGTTCGTATCTTGACTGGATTTATTAATTCAAATCATTCATTTGTAAAGGCGCCATACGAACACGACGCATTGAATTGTGATTTTATTGATTTTTAATGATTTGGTGTTCACTTGAATTGTACTTATTGATTCAAATTTCAAACACAATTTAAAAATTTATAATGACATGTCAAATCTAATAGATTCATAATACTTTGATTCTTGGGAGTTTTGGTGAGTAGCATTAGCAGTTGTCAAAGTGTTATACTAATTAATTATAGTTCTAAAAGCCCCCACCTAGACTGCACTCAACTTTGTCTTTGCTCGCCGAGTTTGGTAGCGTAAGCTTATAATTAAGCATGACATTAAAGTGATTGATTGGTGATGAAGCCTAGGTCAAGTGAGACATGATGTCTGAAATATGTTTACCACCATATAGTGTGGTGAGGTCACTTTAAACATGCCCTAAACTACTTGGATTAGTAGGACAGCACACTCACTAAGAGTGGGTAGCAAACAACTTTTGTCTTTGCTCTTCAAAAAAACCTTGAATTCAACAAAAAATGATGCAATATTTTGAATAAGAGAAAAGCCCTTTGTACATGGATCAGTTTTCCACCATGTATTATATGTGTGCTTTTTCCCGATAGTCATGGTTCTTAAAGTGTTTTTCCATAATGTTATCAATTTTTAAGGCGTTACACAAATTAACTATAGTTCTAAAATGCCCCAACTTTATATTCGACACCGAAAACACTACAGTTGAAAGATCGAGTAAATTACTTTTCTTAAAATCCCCCAACCATATTCAACTTTGTTTTCAGTTTTTTTTTCTACAGCAACGATAGAAGATTTTCAATCAACAAAAAAAATTTTGATACACGAAACAGCAAGCTGGCAAAGAGCACAGCCCCTATCAATTACATTCTTCCACTAACAGATCCAAAACGAGGTCATAAGGTTCCTCGAAGCAGGAACAAGTAGTCTCCAAATGGAGAGCATGTCGAACAAGGCGATGGCGATGCGCGATACTATTGGCTTGACGACACGTGTGGGCAACCAAAACTCCTGTGGTCCCAAGCAGCAACAATTTCGAGTCCTCCACAATATGTCCCACTGCAGACATTCAAAGTGAACTCTCCTGCAAAACCGTCACGATCTGGAGTGAATCACACTCAACAATCATATTATGTAGACCCCTTTCGAGTGGCGTCACGATTTGTTTTCGGTTTTTTAAAGACCTTGAATGCATTAGAAAGATTGCGATCACGATTTGTTTTCGGTTTTTTAAAGACCTTGAATGCATCAGAAAGATTGCGAAAAAATGGCAAAAAAAATTTGGACCATTTCTCGATTTATGCGTGTCATCCTTGCGCAGGGGCCATGCTAATCTTCTCTGTATCGTTCCAATTTTATCGGATGTCCCCGAAGGGACAAGCTTGGTTGTAGAGCAAAACAATATAAAGGACCTATCAAACGCTTCCTTGGCCGATGTGGGACTCGTGCTTCCATCCCTTTAATATTCGTTCTTGCTGCCCGCTTTTGTATTTTACGCCTTTCTTTGCGGCCTAAAAGGATGACAGGTTTTTATTCCAATTGCATTGTTAGATTTCTTGATTAACAATTGATTTCCGTATGAAGGAGTTATTAACAGGTACCAAATCGGCAAATTCCCATTCATTAATACAAATAATTTGTTTTTAAACTTATTAACCTGTGGATTAATATATATTTTCTGAGAAACTAGGATCAAATAGTTTGAAAACAAACGAAACGATCGGACTTATGTTTTTGTCCCCAATCTTACATGGAGTTTTTATATTTAAATTCCACTACTCATATAAGTTCACCTCACTAATTAACTTTACTTTTCTTTTGATTTTTAGTTGGGTGAAAATGACACATCCCGATCGTGACACGCCATGTGTCGGAAAGTGCTGGTTAACACGTGTTAAGTGACGAAAGCCAATTATGCAAGTGATTGAGAAAAGTGAATAAATTTAGAGTTGGAAGCATAAGTAAAGTGTGCGGTGATGGGTAAAACTCATTATTACAGGTGCATAACAGTCAAAACATACTAAATAGTGCAGAGAATATAAAACATTCACATCCTCATGAGGATGGATATACAGAAATTAAACTAAGGGTAGGAACGAATCCTACTTAGTACAATGAAGCTGTCAGAACCACCACTAGCCGAAGAGTGTCTCATCTCACTAGTACTCAAGACCGCTACTAAGTCTTGTAGAGGCACAATACATAAAAGATGAGTGGGTCAAAAAGTAAAGTTTGACAAAACCTTTGTTTTCAAAAGCGTATTATCCCCTCGCTGGAAAACAAGTATAGTTTCTGAAAATACGTCATACTCCCCGGTATGATCCTCAAAATACTATAATAGTAATACGGGTACTCCCCGAAAATCAGTGGTAAAAATCACATTGGATTGCTCGAAAATAAAACTGCATTGCTCACCCATATGTAAACACACAAGCCCAAATAGATAAGCTACGAGGACATGCTAGGTATGACGCGAGTCATAATGCTAATCGTTGTGCGCAAAGCGCCTCACACACAAGTTCTAGTTGCCTAGTGGAACCTAGAACAGGTTAGTACTTACAATGAATCCAAAGTTGCATAGCGATACTAGGTGTGAACCTCTGAACGTCAAAGCTAGTCCTAGCCCTAGGACTGAGTACAAATACCTAGGTGTTCTACATCTACTGATAAACAACAGTACAAGAAAATGTATGACAAATGTAATACAGATGTTCTACCTCTAACAATCACATATTATATGAGTCATGCTAACAATTAAAAGAAAGTAGTGAAAACCATACATAAATATATGTTTATCAAAACAAAGACCCACTCACTCACCTGTAAGTAGCCTGGTTGTAGACCCGTGTCCTGGGTAGCCCCGGTAGTCCTCTAGAAAAGTCTAACCTATATGAGATATCACTATAATAATGATTCAACTCATAAAGGTTACTAATTAAACTAATAAACGACACTTATCTCTTGTTTGCTCAATACGAAGGTCCGAAACACTCTGAAAAATACCACATGTACTGCCCTTAGGTAGTATTCGTCATCACGAGTCACCTTGTGTCGACGAAAGTCAAAAAGGTGGTTCTACGCACCCCCACGCACAGCCCACTCTCGGCTCAAGCGTGCCACATGCGCTAGGTCAAACTGACTGTCAACTAACACTGTTAGATTTAACGGAAGATGCCGGAGCTCCATGTCCCTTACCTCGAGTTCGCCGGAGCTCCACCGCCGGTTGCCACTGTCTACAATCGTTGGAAAAGTGGCCGGTTTGTGGAAAATTTTCAAACCCTCATTTCTTAGCCAAATTTCACATTCTTTATGTCAAAATGAAGTTAGGGATGAGTAGAATGATGGTATACATTTGCTTTGGCCGAAAAACCTCGGAAATTGGCCTGTATTTCCCTGAAAGACCGCGGCTACTGTAGCTCTTCGATCTACGTCAAAACTCTACCAAATCAAGCAAATGACATATGAAAATTCATCTACCCAACGAGAGGAATGCAATGGTAGTAGTTAGAAACCTCACCTCGGTCTGGATTGGTGAGAATATCGCGAGAAAGTTCGGTTATTCCGTGTGCGATTTCCGTCTAATGGATGGGAGAGATATTTTAGTTTTGGGGGCACTGTGCACCCACCGAAACAGTAAAAATTACACGATCTCGTATACAAAATAACACGCATGTGTCCAAAATATCCCTCGGGGATTAAATTACAATAAAGTTTGACGGGATGTTATAGAAAAGACAAAATATGACATATTACTTAAAACTTAAAATAATATTTCTATCTATACCGACACAAACCCTAATTTTTTATTAGAAAAAAAATTTCAATGGTTTCATCTTTTCCCTCCCAAGTTCATACTTTTCTTCACACACTTCAATTAACCTTAAATTTGTCTCATGCATTTATAGTACTTAATTTCACTGTTTTTCTGGTGTGGATTTAGAACCAGTGGTGAATTTAAATGATAATTATTATGAATTAAAAAAAAATCTGCACATAGTAGGGTGGAGACTGAAAAAACAAGGTTAGTTCTACATTAGATGTTGGATAGGGTATGGTGGGTTTGGCATTTGGTTAGAAAGTAGTTTTTTTTTTGTTGGGGTGTGGTGTGTTAGAGTTTAAAGGGTAATTTGGGAACAAATATGGCGTACTAAGAAAATGTTTAAATTCTAATTTTTTAGTGGGGGTGTAAACATAAAATATAGTGAACTTGGATAAACAGTGGGGTTTAAATAGGAAAACATGAAAGACTAAAATTGTTTTAGAAGTAACAAGCAGCATCTTAAACTTGACAATAGCACCGATGATTTTGTTACTGCCGAAAAATTTACAATGACAAATTCAAATCTTAAAGACGATAGTTGTTTATTAATAAATAAAGTGTTACATTATTTGTTTTTTCAATTAAAATGCCAAACTTTTATATCCATAATTATGTTTATAATCACAATATGAGCACACAACATACAATTTGTAATCTTTTTACATGTTCTTCGTCAAGAGAGGAACTTACGTGCAGCTGAAATTTACACTCCCGTTGTGCTTATCTCAATTGGCATGAGGGGTATATATCCGTGATAGGTAATTACGTATACTCTATCATGCTGTTGTAGACACCGCCAAGCTAGTTCATTTCTTTGTTCCCTGAGAAGTGCTGGAAACTGCACGTCAAGGTTTCATCTAAATTCATCATCGCACCATCATTGTTATATTCACCACAGAAATTGGGGGCAGAAAAAATGGTCACAAGTTGCCTGTTGGAGAAGAATTCTTAACCGTCCTCCACGACCTAAACAACATTAAAGCATTTGTTTGACGAGTCTCCAAAATGAGTGAGCTAATATGCTCATGAATACAAGAATCCGACATCAGAGAATTAAAAAAATAAAATACAATGCATAATGGATGGTTCAATTTTAATTGTGCCGAGGTTTTTTTTGATATAATCCTAAACTTGACATGCTATGTAGGTATATCGATAGATAGTATCGGTGTGATTAGTACGTATATATAGAGAGAGAGGAGAAATGAGAGTCAATTCCCTCCCGAGCACGACAGACGAGATCCAAATCATGCTTCCTTAAGAATTCTGCCACAACATCAGGACCAAATTAAGGTGTATGAAATATCCCCGTCATTGTCATCCCACTTATGCTTTCCCCATCCCTGATGAGCATCTCTACAAGGATCTGACCAGAGCAAATCACAAAGCAACCCAGCATCAGGGACATCAGTTGGACGAGGCAAGTTTCTGATCTGATCGAAGTTGTTCAAATCAGGAGAGAGACCGCCATGCACACAAAATATCTTGTCATTTATAAGAGCCGCAACAGGAAGGCAGTTAAAGACGTCGCTGAAGGATTGCCAAACTCTCACATTAAATCGCCGCTTACACTCATCATAAAATCCATAATCCATATATACGATTTATAGATGCGCATTCGTGATTTCCTCTGAGAAGGAAGAAGTAGTCGGGATATTTGATCTTGTAGGCAAGCAAGAGGCATATTGTTTCTAAACCCTGCTTCCCATAATCCACATAGCCCCCCAAGAATAGATAACTGGTACTAGGAGGAAAACCCCCATATTCCAAGAGCCTCAACAGGTCAGGATATTGCCCATGAATATTGCCTGAAAATGAAAGGCAAGTAAAATTATGTTCAGGAAACTTTCACGATCTGGGATTCATACTGTCACCGCTTACAGTCAAGGAAAAAAGGCGTCAGAAGCCAATCTCGCAGCACCATTTTGTGAGAGTAAAAACGAAAACTGATACATATGCTTGATGCGTTACAGCATACCGCAAATAGTGATAGGGGCTTGAAGCTCGAGCAAATTGGGCTGTTTAAGGAAGATTTCTCGGGAGCAAATGCAGGGCTGCCTGACCTCAGACTCGGAGAGCTGAACCTGCAGCTTGCCTGGCCTTGATCAGGCCTCCAAAAGCCGACTGATTATATCATCCAGTACGACAGGGTCCATCGCTCCACCCCATTTCAAAGTTGATGCAGCGCAGTTCGGATCATTTTTCAATTGCTGACCTCTCTCCTGCCCAAATAACCATGATGAAATCATTCTTTAGCTCAAGCACTAGCCAATTAGTAACTTGAAACGGAGCTAACTAATCGTACTGTCTCGCTCCATAATTTAATGTAGTGATCTATGCCGTTTATTTTTTAAGGCCATGTTCAAAGATTACATGTATACCTACATATATATAATGGTGGACTTGAGCGTACCTTTGCAGCAGTTCTCAACACTGGCAAGCAAGGAATTTTACCACGGCTGGCACTTGGCTCAACATTTGCAGCCGGCCTCATCTGATCCACACCATCAGCGGCAGCTTGGGGACCATTCCAATTGCCATTGATGGTCTCATGCACTGTGTCTATGTTCACAGTGACGCGTTTCGCAAGTGTACCTCTTCACGCTTGAGCGAAGCCCACCACTCATGATAGAGTCTAATTAAGATTTAAACAACTGAAACCAACCCCATCATCAGAAACTCAAGTAAAATCACTACTCAAAGAAAAAAAACACAAAAACTAATTACTTCAAAATTATGAATTCAATACGATTTCATCCGGGGTTTCCATCTAAACTACCCAAAGAAAGAAAATTAAAAGAAAAATCACCACGTTTTCACTTTGGCTCGCTAGTACTGATGCTCCATTTCTTCAGAATGACGAAGAAGACAGAAAATTCATGAGTTAATAAATAAAAGATATCAGATGATATAAAACAAATAAAAACAAATAGAAAATAATTGACAAACCCTAATTCTTAAAAAACTATATACATGCATGAATGAAAAGAAAAGGCCAATTTACTAAATGAAAAGAAAACTCACCAACTATCATCAGATGAATAACAAGTTTCCAGATTACAAAAAAGCGAGAAAAAGGACGCAGAGAGAGAGAGCTACTGGACTCTGCCGCCCGTTGACTGATGACCACATTTTATTTAGCGCGGAAGTGCGGCGAATTTTCAAGTCTAATACTTGATAACACAAATTGAGTAATATGGAGCACGTGTGGCTATTGGGCTTTACACGTGGGACAACCAGATTCTGATACAATGAAGAAAATTAGAGTTTCACTATAAAACCAATTAACAATATGAAAAGTAGCACAACTCCTTATAAGCCATTGCATAATTTATTCCCTCACCAATGCGGTCTTACAATTTCAATCTTTAGACTATACTTGTTTTTTAATAGATTCATAATACTTTGATTCTTGGGAGTTTTGTTCATTTACATTAGCAGTGGTCAAGGTGTTTTAATTATAGTTCTAAAAGCCCCCACCTAAATTGCATTCAACTTTGTCTTTGCTCTTCAGAAACACCTTGAATACAACAAAAAATCACGCAATATTTTGAAGAAGAAAAAAAAAAATCCTTTGTACATGATCATTATTCCACCATGTATTATAAATGTGTTGTTTTCCCTGTAATTTTGATTCTTCAAGTGTTTTTCGATAATGTTAGTAGTTTTTAAGGCGTTACACAAATTAACTATAATTATAGAATGTCATGTTCAACTTTGTATTTGGCAATTTGGAAACATTTTTACACTAAGAAGATCGCGCAAATTCTTTTTCTTAAAAAACCCCTAACTTGATTCAACTTTGTCTACAACTCTTTGGAAAGAACCCGAATGCAGTAGGAAGATCGCAAAAAAGTTTGAACCATTTATCGATTTATGCATATCATACTTGCGCATGAGTCATGCTAATCTTCTCAATATCGTTCCAATCCCCAAAAAGAAAAAATTTGTTGCATATAAAAACTATATAAAAGCTTGTCAAACGCATTTGTCAAAGTTGTTGCGTACTTAACTTCTTATGTACTTTGCGAATTTAAATTATAATCCCAGTGAATTGCCTACTAAAATGTAGACAAGTTTTCATTCCAAAGCATAGTATTTTATTGTTCCTGGACATTAAACTCCAAAAGTTAAAAACCTAATTTGTAACTGGACAATGAAAATTGACGGGTCACTTAATGCATCGCAAACGATATTTGTTCTTTTACATGCTCTTTATCAGGAAAGGGCAACGGTAATATAATCTTTTCTGCCTATCTCACTTCTCACGTGATGATAAGTTACATGAGTAGTGAGAGACTGCCACGCATTTTGTAGTACTTCCGCTCTATCATGCATTTTGTAGACATTACCAAGCTAGTTCGTTAATTCTTTGCCCTTCCATGGGTATCTCTACACCAGAGCAAATCACAAAGCAAACAAGCCAGAATCAGAAACATCAGAAACATCAGTTCTGATCAAAGTTTTTCAAATTGGAGGAGAGACCGCCATGGACACAGAATATCTTGTCATCCATAATCGCCACCTGCACTCATCATAAAATTCATATATACAATTGATAGATGCGCATTCGTGTTTTCCTCTTATAAGAAAGAAGTTGTCTGGATATTTGATCTTATATGCAAGGAAGGGGCGTATTGTTTGTTCTTTTTTGCTTTAATTAACTTGGACAAAATACGCAAGTTTACATTCATTTCTTCCCTCAACATTCATTAAATTTGATGAGTTATCCGATCCAAGTCAATCCTAGACACCAAACGAGTAGTTATAGTCCAGAAAAACTTCAATCACCGTTGCTTACTGTTTGTTCATTCTTGTTTTTACAAGCCCTTTGGCATGCGCGCGTAGTAGTGGTTAGTCCCATCGTTTGCCAAAAGAAAAAAGAAAAGGAATAAATTCAACAGAAATTTCCCTTCTTGATTAACAGTAATCAGAACATGAAATATAGTATCATGTTTGGTAAAATAATGGAAAAATATTCCCTGAAAATAAGGAATGGTGATGTTCTTCATGAACAATGCCGTAATCCTGCTTGAGTTAATATTCTTTTTCACATTAATCGCCAATTTTTTCTTCTCACCCTTCAATGATGCCCTTGAAACCTGCACGCTTAAGTTCGGATTCCTGATTGCAAGGGCCTCAAATTGAGCAGAAAAAACTACGTCACTTGTGTTTATGGCAATGTAGTCCATCACATTGTCCTTCAGTGTTTGGTAGGAGCAAGCAACCGCAACCTCCAAAGCATCGACTAGTCAAGAGTTTCTTTCCTGCTAAAGTTCTTGTTTCTGATCAATATATCGACTAGTCAAGGTTAGTATTTATTCTTACGTGTTTTAATGGCATGGACTGATAAGGACTAACATTGGGGAGTTCCATGGAAGTGCAGGGTTCATGAAACTTGGTATTTCTTGGAGACAATGGAAGGGAAAGTGATCTGTTACTGCTGAAGCAACTAAGATCCCACAAATTCATGCAGCACCCCCTGAGCCTTGTGACCCCTACCAGTATTATGTGTAAAATTATGGAACGATATTTTAAGAGAGAGATTATCAATGGTTATTTTTTGTCCAAAAAAGTTTCAGAACTTCTATGCCATAGCCCGTCGAGGTTAAAATCCTGAATCTGCCGCTATTCATGAGCGTCCAAAATGAGTAGCTAGCTTGCTACATAGGGGAGAAAGGAAAGTCATGTCATCTAACATACATTTGTTGCCAAGTTGTATATTTCTTTACCTCTTCAAAAAGCAGATAAGTGAGAACAAATTCGGTCGCAAATTCGGTTACTCTGATTTATTATCACCTATATATATATATAGGGTTTCTGAGACAAACACAACATAAGAGAGAGATTCAAACTAAAACACAAACAGGTCCGACCAAAAAACAAACCAGAACTTAAAACATGGACGTACCAGACAACAACGAAAAAACGAACCGAAAATTAATATACAAGTCAACGCAGTTAGACAAGCATTTAGATCTCAGTACCTGCAAAATTATATGCTTGCTGACCTTGAAAGTGCTCGTTTATTTGGGTTTATAATCACATCATTGACCTTCCTGCCTTCATATTTCTTTTCTTCTTCTACTGGCTCGGCTGTTGTGGTTTCACTTAGTGCCTCAACCGTTTCGATTACGCTTAGTTGCTTCACCCTTCTCATTTCACTCACTGATAGTATCTCTGCAAACCAATGCTTTCTCAATTTACGCAACATATAAACCAGGTCTATTGGTTCGCCAGTTAATATCACTTTCTTCTCCTCCATGTCAAGAGAAACGGAATCAACACCTGCAGAACATAGCAAAAACCAAGCCCATTAATTAGTATTTGTTCACAATAATATTCATTAAACGTAAAGTAGAAAAGTTACTTTTTTCAACATAACTAGTTCGTACCATCCACTCTGATCGTAGTCATCAAACCTTTTTGCTTCTTTATTGGATTCTGATTGTCCACTTTCAATACCACCTTCTGAAAAGTAGATGGCGAGTAAATTCAACTCGCAATCTGTATGCCTTCGAGATCCATTGTACCTTCAGATATGTTAACAATCACACGTAAATCCGCGCTCAATAGACATGAAATGATCAACCAAACAAACATGAGCACAAAAAATATAACTGCTGGAAAAATGGTCTAACTATTACCTTTGAAGCAGAGTGCAAAGCTCGGCATTGGCAAGCGAGGAATTCTACTGATGATACTGAGCGCATTTGAAGCAGTGCTGGCCTTTGGAATATCGACGCACTCTGCAGCTTGGGGCGCAGTCAAGCTGCTATGTATGGTCTCATTCACATTCTCTGTGTCCGCAGCCAAAATGGCGCGTTTCAAAATGTAGCTCTTCACGTTTGTGAGAATCCCGCCCCCCCATATAGTGTCCACTAGAGGAACCTGTGAAACCAAAACCAACACTATCAGAAGCACACAGAAATTGTATCCTGCTACTTAAGCGTGAGTAGGTCCAATATCAAATAAACTTTAATTCGAAATTTACACTCTTGACGTGGGATTCATACTCTCAAGTCTCAGTGATCGTGTGTAATACATATGTAGTACGTTTTGCTACAAGTCCATATTTAAATCATCTAATAAAGTGGTATCAGAGTTTATGATACTTGTTCACTTGTTTCCACTGTAATCTGCAGCAAATTGTAAGAAAACGAGATCTAAATGTTGAAAAATGTCTCAAGTTTGAACCTGTGTGAACTGCTTTTTAAAAAGGAAAAAAATGAGATCCTGAATATCTTTTTATTGAACATATTTGTACTCGTCGGTCGTCGCCACTAGGCACTAGAACTACGGTCTCACTAGTAAGTGGGAAGATTAAGTTCAACTCACATGATTGATGAGTTCGATCGATGTCAAATTATTTCCCCTCAATTGTCTGGTCTAGCTCAAAACAAAGTATCTACTTAAACTCCAGTTCCAAAGGAAGCTGTAAATCAAGAGCAGCGAATTCATTTGTATCACCAAATAAATAAATAAAGGGTTCTTTAAAGATAGACCCTTACAATTTTTATTTTCTAGACAAAAACCCACCTATATTTAAACATTCAATTAAAACCCAAAATTGAAATCCATTGACATGTAGACAAAGAAATAACCTATTATTGCAAACTATTTACAACCTATGTCACAACACCCTAATCATGTCAAATAAACTTTAATACCTATAATAATGATGAAATCCTAAATTTCATCTAGTTTCTTTCCTTTTTTTTTTGGCAAGCATTTAAGATTCAACTCATAGGTGCATTATACTTTATAATTGTTTTAGTTAACACTTGTTCAAAATTTCAGTTTTATAGGCTACAATTGAAATAATATACATATATATTCTCCTTATAACAAATATATTAATGTATAAATATATTTCCTTATAAAAAATATAAATATATTTCAAGTAGTTACACTTTAATCTTTGTAAAAATAATTTACCTATGTTTTTTTTTTTAACAAATGACATATGACATCCTTTCTCTTGAACCAAATGACATCCTTTATCTTCAAGTAGACACTTTAATCTACATAAAATAATTTAACCATATCTATATTAGAATATAGGTAAATTAAATCTTGAACCAAATTACATCCTTTATGTTGTAGGTAAATTATTTTGCATATATTATTACATACATTAGGCACATTTTATTGTTATTATATATGTGTGGTAAAATAATTTACCTATATTGTTTACAAAAATATAATTTACCTTTATTTATACTAGCCTCTCTGCACGCGCTGACGCGCGCGCGAGAGGCTTTTTTTTATTCACGGGCGCTACGCGCCCCTAAAGATATGTTACGTTACCCTATCGGCAGGTATTCACATTGGTGAATCCTATAACAATAGAAAACCTCAATTAAAAAATCCAGAAAACATCTGTATAAATCCTACTCCATATGCTAATCTTTCTCTTCCATGATTATCAGCCAACTTCAAAACCTTGATACAACTTTCAATTTCATTTGAATACAGTGATAAATTCTATTAATGCAGAGAAGGAAGAAAAAAGTTTGGTAGATACTCGTGAAAAAGCGACGGTAAAAACTACCTAAACAAATAAGAAATTCAACTCCAAATGAAATCATGATATTCGTAATCATGAAGCTGATAATCTAATTAAAACTAATACAAACAGTCATTTTAAAAGCTAATTTAGTACTACCAGATTATTATGAATTAATACAGAACCATCCTAATCCTTTACAGCATTAAAACTTTGGGCAATAATTGTTAATTAGACAATCAAATTTGGAATTGAATTTCTTACTGGAATTCTATCTGGGTATTTCTCTCTGATCCTAGCAGCGTCTGCCCGTCTCTTCTCTGAAGGTACACCAAAACCACATATATCCATAAATTAATTCACATAAACCAAAAATAGTGACAATTTAATATGTAAAATACTGGTACAAACCCAGATCATGTTCTTGCTTGAAGTAAAAACCAAAACCCAAAAAGAAAATTCCAATCACACAAGTTAAAAGCATCCATAAATTAAACCAGAAAATATTTATTGCCCGTGAAATTTCACCATCCAAAAGAACTCAAATTTTTACAAACAGGTACAGAATCTGAACTGTTTTTTGGGTCATAAAAAAATAATCAACTGATTAAATTAACAGTATCAGGGAAAAATTAAGACGAATTAGCATACAAAATCCGAACCTTGTGAAGTCTTGAGACGATCCCAGAAGGAAAAGGCGAGCTTTTTGATTTTTGATCAGAAAGTCCACGAAATCCCGTGGGGTTTGGTTGACAATGATAATACAGTGGGAGGGAGGCTGCTTCTTTGCTTTGGTGAAGATTGACATACAGCAGATATACCCATGGCATTCATCAGGACACCAAACCCAAATGACTGCAAAGGAAATTCGAAACCCAAATGACCCAAATCCAAAAAAATAGTAAAATTGAAATTGGGGTTATTTGGGTGTCCAAAAATGCAGGAAGCAAAGGCTACACAGTCCAATTTGCACCAAAAACAGAGAATAAAAATCCAATCTTTGATGCTTCAGTGAACGAAAAACAGACCCAGAAACTAAAAGCAGAAAATCATCAACAAAACAATTCCTAATAAATAAATACAAATACAATGGCTTCAATGGTGGAAGAGGAGAGGAGAGAGAGACAATTATGTTTACCTAAAATGGCTTCAATGGTGGAAGATGAGATCGAGCCTGTGCTCGGCTTGATTAGTTCGTTGTTCGTCGCCCTCAATGGCTTCAATGGTGGGTCGCCGCTGAAATCAGAGTGCAGAGGAGAGAAATAGGAGAGAAATAGGGCAAAATCAGCTAATGGGTTATTGGGCGAGAAGAACGGTGGAGGTGGTTTTTGGGGTCAGTTAATTTCAGTTTTCTATTACATTTGTTTTGCACAGAAGTTTTCCCGCTCATTTTAATGAATTTACCATTATGTCCCTATTTTTTTTTATTTTTTTGATTTTTTATATCCTATAATCATGAGCATTTTTGGTATTTTATTAAAAATTCAAACTAAGGCCTTCTGCCTTAATAATATAGATATAGATAATATAGATATAACATATAGGTAAATTAATTTTGAAAAAAATAACATTTTGTTAATGCCACATATTTTGAAAATGGAAAAACTAAACCGAAAAATTCCTAATTTATGCAAATTTGAAAAGCAACTAAGTAATTCAAAAAGGAAAAATGTAAAATGAATTAAAACCCTAATACCATATCATTTTGTTTTTAATAATTAATCCGAAAGAAGTTATTAGGAGTATTTTAGGTATCTAAAAATACAAAATTGTGTAAAGTCAAACTTAATTAAGAAAATTGCTGAGTTGGAGCCTAGTCATTGGGTTTTTGTTAGGAAAATATACTATGGTGAGTTTTAGTTAAAGAAAACTGAATTTCAAAAAGTAAAGTCACATTTTCAGATAAAGGAATAAATCGCATCCATGATTACCATGAATCGGGGATATTTAATGGAAACGTTAGATGATTTAGAAAAATATATATTAAGACGAAATTAACAAAGGCCATTTCTGAATGGAAAATATATATGATGAATAAAGCAAAAATATATGCGACATAAGTATAAACAAGTAAAGGAGGTAAATGCTGCAGCTGATGAATTAAAAGAAAACTCACAGACGACGTCGGACGATCTATGATTAAGAAGTTTATCACAAAGGCAGCCACCGAGCCAGCAACAGAGAGAGAGAGAGAGAGAGAGGTATTGCCTAATGCCTATGGCTACGGGAAAAAAGGTCGGAGAAGAAGGCTAGGTAGACAATTAGATATTTTTCTTCTTTTTATGGCATGCAAAGCGCGTTACTTAACCAGGAAATTAATTTACCACTTAAGGATGGATTTGTTAGAAACTTGTATTTGGGCCTAACACTTCTTCTCTTGCAATGCCGGCCCATTTTGGTTTAGGATAAGACTTTATTTTAAAGCCCAAGTTTGGGGGAACCACAAGGGCGCTTGATTTGCACTATAACACTAGCCCTCCTGTAGGACTTTGTATGAAGAATGAAATGAAAAACTGCCTCTTTCCCTTTTAAACTCTCATTTTCTCTCTCTTTTGTCTTATATTTCCCGCTCAATTTCAGTTTATTTTACATTTTCACTGCTTTGAACTGATTGGACCACTGAAGTAAGTAGCCAAACAATCTCCAAGCCATTGACAAAAATTTGTTTCTTGTATTCAAGAAGATAGCCAAAAAATTTAGACTATTTCTCGATTTATGCTTGCACAGGGGCCAGGCTAATCTTCTATGTATTGTTCCAATTTTATCGGAGTCCCTAAATGGACAAACCTTGTTGCTGAGCAAAACTATATAAAGGACTTATCAAACGCAGCCTTGATCGATGTAGCACTTGCCCTTATGTCGTTTAATACTGAAATTGCTGTCTTCTTTTGTACTTGGCGCCTTTATATAGGATTCAATTATAAATTTGTTGAGAGTATGAATTTCACAATACTGGGTGTTTTTTGCAAGAAGCATTTCTAAGTGCTTTTAGAACCCAAAACATTTTCTCTCATGGGCCCACAACTTTAGCGTCTATTCCATTTTACATTTTCTCTCATTTTTGGAAAAAATTTTTTGGTTGATACGTACTATTTAATGGTCCGGTCATTTAATAGTCCTTGATTAATTTGCGGTGGGTCTTAAATGAATTGTTTGGAAGTATTTTTAAAATGGCTGAAAACGTTATTTGGTAAAATGTTTTTAGAACCAATCCTTAGTAAAAATGCAAGTAAATCCTACAAAAACACTTGAAGTGCTCCCTGCAGGAAGCAAATGATTGGGTGCTTCTTGAGTGCTTTTAGAACCCAAAACATTTTCTCTAAAAACTGTCATTTTAAAAGCACTTCTAAACACACCCTAAATGAAATGAGAACTATCAGCAATTTAACATTCAATGTAGAACTATTAGCTGATGTAAGTTCATCTCTCGTACAGGATTTCGGCTGTTTGGCTCCTTAACGTAAGGAGTCATTCTTTCTTACTTGCAAATCGCAATCTGACACGTGCAAAAGTAAATTTTACAATCACAAAAGGAAACGCTTAGGCAAACACGTCAAACGGCAATTCGTTAATTCTCCCTACACAAGATGCGTCATGTATAATAATAAGATGCAACACACAGCCACCAATAACAATTGACAACTGACCATCTCTTAACACAAAAGTAAGCTTAAAGCGTCGTTAACAAACCGTTCAATCAATGAGTTATATTACTAATAGTCTAAGAAAACTGGAGACTTCTTTCGGGAGTTAAATGACGGCATTGCTGTTGGCCTCCATTGAGAGCACAGCAAGCATTGAGTTGACACTTGACAGACCAAATTATATGTACACAAATGTTGCAGAATACGCATTACAGTGAAAGGAAATATAAAATTTTTCTGCCTCAGGCAACTTCACAGTATTTCTCCCAACAACCAACTTCTATAGCTCCTCCCCAGCTTAAGCACTTGGAATCTACTAGAGACGAAGGAAAGTTCTGAGGCCGGCCAACCTTCATTTTCAGCCAAGTTGCACCAAAATAAATGCCTGCAAGAGGAAAACTAAGTAAATAAAGAGAGAAATGGCAGAAAGTTAACACAGATTGATGTGTTGCAATTAGCACGATTAGACTAGCATTGCAATCAATCAACACACGATAAACACGTCAAAGTTACAAAAAATATGCATAATCACAAGGCTACCGCCGGAACTACAGGATCTTTTTACGAGCACACTGTTCAGATGAGATTGGGCTAATTAAAATAGGGCAAACATGCAATTCTGTGTTTATGAGCTAACATTGAACCTTGGCAGCATAAATGGACAAAATGACTTTGCATCAATAAATTACATAGCTAGTATGCTATGCCATACCTCAGTTTGCTCGACTCAAAGAGTGCATCTTAAGATGCCTTATGAACCGTATAAACAATGCCTTCTTGTTTTTAAACCAATGATTGTTGTGTGTGTTCATTTATTATGAAAGTGTAAAATGTTCATTAAATTTCAAACCTCAATAGGAAATGCGTCGCAATATTACTGGTCCATATTATTGAGAGAAGAAATTTGGCCCTGACAAGTAAGACCCTAGTAACAACTTGAACCAGATCATGAGTCAACAAGCATGTAGCTAGCAAAATGAAGAAGTCTGAAACAAGTTGTTGTAGCAGGAGAACATCCCTTCATCAATCCACACAAAACAATGTCTTGGAAACACAACAAAATGAGATCACTAGTTCGGTTTATTCAAGAGAAACAGAGAAGCAATGGCTTCAAACTGATAACTAGCAACTGTAAGGTTATTCATAGTTTGACACTAGACGACCAATGATGAAGACATGATCCAATGATTTTGCCAAGCAAAAACTGCCTTAACAAATGACTTGTGTACAACTGGAGAAATCCAAATTATATTCATTGAAAGGCCAGTGGTTTCCTTCCGTTCTTAAAGAAAGACAACAATTCAAGCCATACTAGAAAATGTATCTCCTAAAGTTGGGAGGAGGGGGTGAGGGGAGAGAGAGGACCCTTACCGCAAAATATTAACTTCCAATGAAGTGGCATAAAAAAACTGCTGAGGCATGTTAATTTCTAACGTTTTAAAAAAAACAACCTACCTTTTCAAAGTAAAAACTTAAAAGTCCATTTTCACAGTTTTCATGTTTAAAGAAAAGTGGTCCAAAATGATTGAAGACAACTAGGAAAAAGAAACAACATAACTAATTGAAGACCATATCAGAAATCAATGGAGCTTGAATTTATAGATTAATAAATAAACTAACAGAGCTTGTGGACTACACAAGTCCAAGGATAAGCAGAACAACAGAAGAATAATAACATTCACATATAGCTGCACATGAACCTTCACACATCCAGAAAATTAGCAAAAGAAGTAAAGCAATAACATAGATGGCATATGGCATGGTACACACACTTACACAGCTAGTGTAATAAGTAATAATATTCCCCTATAGCTGCACATGCACTTACACAAATGCAAAAAGAACTACAACAATAACATAGACAACATGACACGCACGTGCACACACACAGAGCTAGTGAATGCAACAATAACCAGCTGACCTGGTTCAAGACTGGAGCAGTGGTATTGCAATCATCACATTTTTGTTGACATCATGAACTTGGATTTTTTCTCAGCCGGCTTAAGAATCTGGAAAGAGCACATTAAGTTTTCATCTACACTCATCATCGCACCAGCATTGTCAAACTCACCACAGTAGTTGGGAGCTGAAAAAATTGTAACAAGTTGCCTGTCCGCAAAGAACTCATAACCATCTTCCACAACCTACAGAAAAAAAAAAAGACTTGTTTCAGTTCCAAACCAAGTTAGCTTGAGTAGAACGAAGGGGGAAGTCACCAACCTGATGGGCACGACAAACAAGGTCCAAATCATGCTTCATTAAGAATTCTGCCACCTTATCAGGGCCGAATGTATATGAGACTCCTCTGTCATTCATTCCCCATCCCTTAACATCTCTACTAGGATCTGACCAGAGCAAATCGCAAAGCAATCCAGTATCAGGAACAGCAGTTGGACGAGGTAAGTTTCTGATCTGATCCAAGTTTGTCAAATCGGGGGAAAGACCACCATGCATGCATAAGATTTTGTCATCTATAAGAGCTGCCACAGGAAGACAGTTAAAGCTGTCCGTGAAGGATTTCCAAAGTCTCACATTAAATCGCCGCTTGCACTCGTCATAGAATCCATATATACGATTAATAGAAGCACATTCATGGTTTCCTCTCAGCAGAAAGAAGTTCTCTGGATACTTAATTTTATAGGCAAGCAAGAGGCATATTGTTTCTAAACTCTGCTTGCCACGATCCACATAATCGCCTAGGAACAGGTAATTAGCACTAGGAGGAAAACCACCATATTCAAAGAGCCTTAATAGATCACTGTATTGCCCATGAATGTCACCTGGAAATAATAAGTAAAACTCAGGTCAGAAACATAAAGTCTTGGAAAAAAGGATGAGTACAACAGTGAATTTAAAAGAATAGTCGAAACTACCACAAACCTATGAGCTGAAGTCAGAAAACTAGCCACTTTATCTAGAGATGTATACCTGGATTTTTTTTATATTAATAACTCCCAAAGCCTTGGAGTCTTGGACTGATCTACTCACTCACTAAACACAGTCATAGTATGATGCAGAACTTTTTATTCTTCAACCCTTACGCTGTTGTCATACAAGACACGACAAGAATATCTGGTTCAGATTGCATGCACTGAATCATCTGTGTCAATGCTTTATCATGGTTACATGATAAACCCATGAATCCAGAGCTTATGGATGAAATTATTCAACTCTCTCATACTGAATCAGGCCCTCCTAACACCTCCCCGCCAAATAGAAAAGGGTAAAACATGTTTACTACCCCATTCCCCCATCCAAGTTCCACTAAGCTTTTTCAAACAATATATTCTCAATACTGTTCAAATTAACATAAACTGCCTAATTTTCATCAGATGAATGTAGAAACCACCATTACTTTCGATCTCAATGACAATCAATCAACCAAACTAACATTAATTTCCCCAAATGAAGGTATACAACACTATTAGTTTTGATAAACACAATATTCAACCATGCATACCAAGCTTTTACTACTACGAACGCAGTTTTAGCAATTAAACACTAGAGTCAGATGTCCCGATGTTTGCAGGAAATGGGAATAAACCGACACTAAATGGTATTGACACCAACTTAAACAGCACAGAATACCATCAACAAGCCAGAATCTAGTAACAACTATATTAAATACAAGAGAACTATCAACCCATTGTACGAGAAAAATGAGAACTTGTTTATCAGACCACCTATAACCAGAAAATGAAATTGTATATACACCGAATGTATATTATTTACTAATGTACATTGCCACTGATAAATGTTAAGCTGAGCTACTTCTGCAACATATTTTATCTTCTCCCTTCCAAAGTAAAACTTTGATAATTGAAAGAAAATTACATACGGGTACTCCTTAAACTATAATATCAACCGCAAATAACTTCAACCCTAATCTGCCACAATATTTCCCACAAAGTAATTTCATATCAGACAAGTAATAAACGAAAACCCATCACGAAAAAATCACACAAAAAAACCCATCAAAACATGAAAAATCACAAAGGGGGAAAAAATAAGTCAATAGAATTTAGTGCCAGTAAAAATTTCAGGAAATTAAATATACTTGGATTATATAAACTACATGAAAATGTATGTGGGTATGTAAAACCCTACCGCAAATTTTGATTGGGGCTTCGAGCTCCAGTAAATTGGGCTGCTGAAGAAAGATTTCCCTGGAAGCGACACAGAGCTGTTTGATCTCCGACTCTGAGAGCTGAACCTGCTTCCCCGGCCTGGCCAATCGGACCTCCGTGAGACGCCGGATTATGTCGTCGAGCACGGCAGGGTCCATCCCTCCCTGCCCCTGCGATGCCATTCGATTGGGTTATCAGATCCTCCCTCGAACGGCTCAGATTTCTCCTCGAAAGAAACCCTAGAAATCCCAACTGCGAAAAAAGGTCGCACCTTTTTTAGTTATTTGAGCTGTTATGTTATGGAGGCTCTCTTCGAATTTTGGCTTTTGGGTTTGGTGGGGTTTTTTTTTTTATGGAATATATATATATATATATATATATTTTTTTTTTTGGTATAGAAAAGAAAAAAGTGAATTTTCTCGGGAAAAAAAGAGTGGGAAAATGGGAAGGGAAAGAGAAAGATGGGGGAGAAAATGGGGATAAAAAATTAGGGTTTTTGATTGGGGAGGAGAAAGCGTCAAAAGGTTGAGGATGCAGACGGCTGCAACTCCTATGTGACGGAGGTGCCGATAATAATCTGTGAGAGATGAAATTGAATGCGTAGGGTTGGGGACGACGTCGTAGTCTTCTACCTCGCAGTAGTGAGCAATTTGGTTGGAAAGAAAATGGGCTTAAATTGAAAAGCCCATAAAAAAGTTTAATCGGATTGGGTGAAGTAACGAATTAAGACTCGTTTATTTGTGCTTTTAAAGTGGCTGAAAACGCTTTTGGTAAAAATATTTTTGAAACTAATCCTTAGTAGAAATATAAGTGAATTCTAAAAAAGCGGTTGAAGTGCTTCATGCAAGAAGCACTAAGCACTTCAAGTGTTTTTGGAACCCAAAATTTTTTCCTTAAAAGAGATTTTAATCATTTTAAAAGCACTTTCAAACGAGTCATTAGTCATAAGTAGATATCGAACTCGCAATCTACACTAGTTAAACTTGAAAAAAAAAAACTAGTAGAGTGTAATATTAGTTGTTATAAAAAGAAACCTTCTGTAACATTGGCATTTTAAAGTTGGGTCCTTTTCTTTCTGTGTTTTAGTTGTTTGTTCATATCTTGACTGGATTTATTAATTCAAATCATTCATTTGTAAAGGCGCCATACGAACACGACGCATTGAATTGTGACCTTATTGATTTTTAATGATTTGGTGTTCATTTGTATTGTTAACTTATTGATTCAAATTTCAAACACAATTTAAAAATTTATAATGACATGTCAATCTAATAGATTCATAATACTTTGATTCTTGGGAGTTTTGGTGAGTAACATTAGCAGTTGTCAAAGTGTTATACTAATTAATTATAGTTCTAAAAGCCTCCACTTAGACTCCACTCAATTTTGTTTTTGTTCGCCAAGTCTAGTAGCGTGGACTTGTAACTAAACATGACATCAAAGTGATTGATTGATGATGGAGCTTAGGCCAAGTGAGGCATGGTGTCTGAAATATGTTAACTACCATATAGTATTGTTGTGAGGTCACTTTAAGCATGCCCTGAGATACTCAAATTAGTAGGTCACCACACTCACTAAAAGTGGGTAGCAAACAAACTTTGTCTTTGCTCTTAAAAAAAATATTTTGAATAACAGGAAAATCCTTTGTACATTGTTTATTATTCCACCATGTATTGCTGACTTACCAGGCAAACAAGGCTTGAAGCTTTCATTTCAGACATTGTTAGATATCTTGATTTCAGCATTGCTCCTAGCTAGTACAGTAAGGTATCAATTGCGGGCTTTTTGATGAAGTTGTCGTCTATGATAGCTGCCACGGGAATGCAGTTAAAACAGTCGTTGAAGACTTCCCACAGCTTAACATCACGTCGCCTTTCGTAAAATCCATATCTCTGATTTGTAGCACATTCATGGTCTCCCCTAAGAAGAAAAACGTTATTCGGACACTTAACCTTATAAGCAAGCAAGAGAAAGATGCTCCCCACTGCAAAATCCATAAAGTCCCCCAAGAACACATAAGCTAAATAGTTGGTACTGCCAGAAAATCCACGATCAGCAAACCCCCAAGCTTTAACCTGGGTCGATAATTCTGTAAATTCCTCGCCTGAAAACAAAACAGAAAAGTTTTTATTAATGAAGGGAAAGTAAAAACTGAAAAACAATATGTGTAGGGTTTTGACTAAACCTAGCAAGCACAGGAAGTATTATGCCTTCTTTATTAAAAAGTTTGATTAGGGTTTTTAGCAAGCTAGCGTACCGATAATATGGACAGGCGATTTAAGGTCAAGTACATTGGGCTGACTAAGGAAGATTTCTGTGGAACATTGACAGAGTTGCATCATCTCAGACTCAGAGACCAGATCTACGCGCGGCCGTGCAGCTGAATGGGACTCGAACCGTCTGATTATATCGTCCAGTTGGGCAGGATCCATTCCTCCAATCCATTTCAGAGGCGTTTCCATGCATTCTAACTGCAGGCACGCGCAATTTATACAACAAATTCTAACTTCAACCATAAATGAGTACGTGCATACTTGCATATATAAAATGCTTGGACTAATGATGAATTACCGCAGAGCTCAGCCATGGTAGGTCACGAGGAACTTCAGCTGGTTTCTTATCTAAGCAACCACCACCAGCAGCTAATAGGGGCTCACTACTCAAATGTCTATTTATGGTCTCATTCTCTTTCTTTTCATCTACTGTGTCCAATGTCAAAGTGACTCGTTTCACATTAATGTACCCTTTCACGTTTGTGCGAATCCCACCACTCATAGCGCTATATGTCAAGCAACTGAAAACAACCGCAAGCCCTTGGAGTTAGTCCAAGTGGTAACTGGGAGTGGAGTAACAAAGTAGGAACTAGTCTATTAGAATACGGACGTCCCTCCTCCAATGTAACGGAAAAAATAAAAAAGAACCCCGTCAGGATTCATAAGAAGTAATTAGTCTATACCCAGTAGTAGTAGTATCAGGAACGTCTAGTAATAATAAAGCTCAACATTGATCATCTAACTATTCAAAAGCCATGAATACATGCATCCATTCAAATATCAATCGCACACAAGTATGTTCCCGCTCAATTATTTGACCCCAACAAACAACATTATTACCAAGTTACTCGCTTCTGAGAACACTATTGAGTACTTAAGGCTCTAGTTCTTCAAGTATGGGTAATGAATTAGTATGCCATAAACCAAGAAGCACCAATTAGGGAACTTTTTGGGAAAACTAATTAAGGAACTTTAAATCAAACATGAAATATGATCTAACTGAGATCACAATTAACAAATTAAGAAAACCCAGCTTAAGAAACTGAAAATATATATGCAAGAACAAAAATTTAACTGTACGATCTTATATAACAAAGTAAAGAACTTGTAGTAATTAATAAAGCTCACGAAACATCTACTTCAGAACCAAGAATCAGGGAAAATTATTCAATCAAATACGAAATGATATACAATTAAAAGACAGAGATTATATGTCCAAGTAAAGGCTATTGAACTCAATGAAAAAATAAAACTCACAAGCTATGATCAAGAAGAAGAACTGCAGCAAATAATGAGAGAGCGAGGAGAAGAAAGAAAGAGAAAGTCGTTGGAAAGGAGAGAGAGAAGTAGGGGTAGACTTGCGGCGGCAACAAGTCTAGCCCGTTGACCAATTGACACATTTTTATCGTGTAATTAAATATTTCTAAATAAGGTGGTCTTTCGCTGGGTTGATCGGGTTGGACTTCAAATTATTAGTCAATCCAATAGACTCGGGTTTGAGTTATTAATACTTATTTTCATCCAAGAAAATGAGCAAACTAGCCCACTCAAACTGTTTTAAAGCGGGTTCCACAGGTTGAGTATTTTTTTTTCTTATTCCTAAAATAAGTATGAGTGACAAATAATTCAAAATATGTCATATTAGGCTTAAATCATGTAAATTTGGTGTTGTAGAATCACTCATTGTTACTTAATATTTAAATTTTATTATTGAAATAAAGTATAAATAAACAAGTGTATTTAATAACTATTTAAATTTTAATATTTCATGTATATGTCTATGTACTATACATATAGTTTAAGAATTGTTGATATTCAAGTGGATCGGTTTCAATCAAGTTAATAATACTTCAACTCAACTAGGCCTGTAAAAAGGGCCAAGGCCCAAGCCTATCCCTATTGGGTTGTGGGCTGGCTTGACCTAGTCTTAAGGTCGGGCTTTATCCGGTCTGATTTTAAATGGGTAAGGCATGGGCCTTGCATTTTAGGCCCTGGGCTGGGTTTAGGCTTGACCCTTAAGCTTGATTTTTAGGCCTGGACGTTAAGCCCGATTATTAGGCCCGATATTTTTAAACTTTCTTTTATATAATTACTTTTTTTATCAACACTTATATAATTTAATTGACTATATTAACCAAACAAATATCTTAGTTGAAATGGTAATTGACAATTAATAAACCTAAAAGGTCCAAGGTTCAATTCTTAGCAACATTATTAATTTTTATACTTAAATGAAAATGATTAAAAAGCCAAAAATTGGGCCGGGCTTGGGCGGCCCACTCATAAACCAAATTTTCTCGGCCCTTAGGCTGGGGCAGGGCTTTGCATATTTGGCATACGGCCTGCCTGGCCCAATTTTTTCATGAGGCCCAAAATTTTAAGGCCGGTAGGGCTTGGGCCTTGACTTATCAGGGCAGGCCCCACCTGCCCTAGCCCATTTTATAGCTCTAAACTCAACCCAACCCAACTAGTGAACAAGTGGTCGGGTTTTTACCTGAAAATAAAATTTTAAAGTTTACAACCCAACCCAGTGGGTTGGGTTGGTCAATAAACCCAGAACTGAGATAAATGAGACTAAGTTGGACTCGCACCGACTCCTCGCCTCAGTAAACGGCCTTTCATTCTTTTTGGATCTCGATGGGGTTGCTTCGAAGAAAAGGCTGGAGAAGGAGGAAACGGATTTGCACATCGTAGTTGCTGAATCGCGGCTGGAGAAGGAGGTTGGGCGTCATGGTTTGCTTCAGATATGCAGATATCTGGGAGGACATGGGTCTGCAACTATTTGTTTTCATGATTGGGATGATGATGGGATTAGCAAACCCAAATATTGTAGACTTGAAGAGGAAACGAAGAGGAAAGGAAGGAAAGGAAAAGATGAGTTGCAAGAAATGAAGAAGAAACGAAGAAAGAGAGAGAGAATTAAAAATTAATAAAATATTAGTGTTTTGTTTTTTTACATAAAAAATTGAACTAAAAAATGATTAAAAAAAAATTAATCACAAAAATATTTAGTTTGTGGTTTAGTCTAACACTGCACCAAAATTTTCACTATTGGTATCATGCTTAGTCCATGTCAAGTTAGTCCAACTCAGTCCGAGAAGCTAATCTAGTGCAAGCTAATCCGTTGTAACAAAAGGGGCCTTAGGGTATAATTTTAGTAAAAAAAAAATACATGTGTTACAATGAATAATTTAGTAATATTAAATGATATTGTACTGGTGACACTGAAAAATCTCTCACTAAAACATGTTGATGTAGAATAGATGGCTAAGCGGATCGGAGAGCAGCTCAAGAAGCGCAAAGCCGACAACAGAGTTCAAGGATTGCGGATTTGAGCTCCAGGGTTTGAATCATGCATAATATGTCGTTTCGAAGAGAATGATGCGTAAATTGATTCATACCAGCTTTGCTTGGGATACAGGGGCAATTTTGGCCAAATTCCTTCGTTTATTATCCCAAAACATCATCTTAAGTTTTAAGGAGATTTTTGGTAGTTTGTTAACTATTTATTTTGTTCCCTATTTGAACATTAAGTTTTTCTAAGGTTTGGTTTTATGCTTTCCACGTATAAAAACACCTTTTTGGGTGTTAGGATTGTCATCTTTTCATATATTATTCAATAACTTGAGTTTACTCAATTTTCTGGTGGATTCTAGAATTTTGCTAGTAAATTCTAGCTTTGGAATTCTGACACATCCCAATCCTGACACGCCAAGTGTGGGGAAGTGCTAGCCGACACGTGTTAAGTGACGAAAGCCAATAATGCATGTACATGAGAAAAAGTGAGTAGATTTAGAGTTGGAAGCGGAAGTAAGAGTGCAGTGATGGGTAAAACCCATTATTACAGGTGCATAACAGTCAGAGCATAATAAATAGTGCATAGAATAAAAACATTCACATCCTCGTGAGGATGGATAAGTAGAAATTAACTAAAAGTATGAACAAATCCTACATAATCTGGAGAAAGTGTCAGAACCACCAACCACAGCCGAAGTATGCCCTCGTGTCACTGGTAAACAGAACAGCTACTAGTTCCTGGAGGGGCGCAAAACATAAAAGGGTGAGTGGGTCAAAAAGTAAAGTTTGATAAAACCTTTATTTTCAAGAGCATACTATCCCCTCGCTGGAAAACATGTATAGTTTTTGAAAATACGTCATACTCCCCGATATGATTCTCAAAATACTATAATGATAAGATGGGTACTCCCCGAAAACCAATGGTAAAACCATAATGGACTGCTTGAAAATAAAACTGATAGCTTAAATCACGGGTACTCCCTGAGAATCAGACTGACTGTTCATCCATATGTAAACACACAAGCCCAAGTAGATAAGCTACGAGGACATGCTAGGTATATGAAAAATACGTTGAGTACTACAATGACGCGAGTCTAATGCTAATTGTTGTGTGCAAAGCGCGTCACACACAAATTCGAGTTGCCTAGTGCAACCTAGAACATGCTAGTACTTACAATGGATCCAAAGTTGTGTAGCGGTACTGGGTGTGATACCTCCAAACCTCAAGGCTAGTCCTAGCCATATGACTGAGTACTGATACCTGGGTGTTCTACATCTACTGATGAGCAACAATATAGAAAAATGTATGGCAAATATAATACGGGTGTTCTACCTCCAACAACCACATATTATATAAGTCGTGCTAACAATTTAAAGAGAGCGTTGAAAAACCATACATAATAATACATTTATCAAAACAAAGACCCACTCACTCACTTGTAAGTAGTGGGGACGTAGCCCCCCTGTCCTGGGTAGCCTCGGTAGTCTTCTGGATAAGTCTCACCTATATGAGATATCACTATAATAATGATTAAACTCATAAAGGTTACTAATGAAACTAATTAACGACATTTATCCCTTGTTTGCTCAACACGGAGGTCCAAAACACTCTGAAAAATATCGTACGTACTGCCCCTAGGTAGTACGCGTCGTCACGAGTCGCCTCGCGTCGACGGAAGTCGAAAATAATGCCCCACGCGCCCCCACGTGCGGCCTAGTCGCGGCTTACGTGCAACTTCACACGTGGCAGTTAACTAACAGTGTCAGTTAACGCCATTAGATTTAACGGAAGATTCCGGTATCTCCGTTAAATCTAATGGAATATTCTTAACGGCGTTAAAAGAATATACCTGAAAAATATTCCCAATTTGAACCAGTTGCTAACGTCACATGCCGGTTTGGACCGGGTTCAGGCCGGTCTGAATAGGTCGCCGCTGCAACTCGAGCCGGTCGTCGTCGCTGGTAACCGCCGTTGCCGCCGAAAAACTTGTCGGTTTCTGACAAATTTTCAAACGTTCATAACTTCTTCATTTCTTAGCCAAATTTCACGTTCTTTATGTCAAAATGAAGCTAGAGATGAGTAAAATGACGGTGTACCTTTGGTTTGGCCAAACAAGCTCAGGAAATGGCATATAATTCCCTCGAAAGGCTGCGGCTACTGTAGCTTTGTCGATCTACGTCAAAAATTGACCAAATCAAGCAAATGACATATGAAAATTCATCTACTCAACGAGAGGAAACCAATGATAGTAGTTAGAAACCTCACATTGATCTAGAATGGTGAGAAAATCGCCGGGAAGGTCCGGTTCTTCCTTGTGTTTTTTTCGTCAAACGGTTAGCACCGTTGAGTCCAAGGCGTCAAGATGTCGAGACGAAGAGGGTGGTGACTTTAGTTTGCCTCAGTTCGACGGGTTTTCGTTGACGTGCACTGTGCACACACGGTGGGAAAGAGAGAGAAAAAAAATGAAAAAAGAAAATGAAAGTGATGGGTAAAAGGGAGGAAGAGTGAGATATTTTGGGTTTTGGGGGTATTGTGCACCCACCAAAAACAGTAAAATTACACAGTTCCGTGTACAAAATAACACGCAAGTGTCCAAAATATCCCCTCGAAAATTATTTTATAACAAACTTTTTTACAGAATGTTACAAATTCCGTTCAATTTCTCTTCACATGGATTTGGAATATGGAAGGCTGAACCCAGCAAGCAAAACAAAACTATTGAGGGATCAACCTGGGGCTAGGTCTTAACTCCGTACAACCCCCAAATCCAAAAAAAAAAAGCCCCTATGCAACTAAAACCACCAGAATAACTTACATGGAATAGGTTCATCACTATGTGACATTTCGATCTAATAACACATTGTCATGTGGAGAAAAACTTGCACATGGCAATGCATTATTGGACAAGGGATGCCACGTCGCGATGAACCCGTTCCATGTAAGTCATTCTCCAAAACCACGAGCAAAAATGGAGTGCTTTGTTACATAATGTGCTCTGAGCTCTTATCGCTTCCTCTTTTCACGACAGTGCCAAAGTCAAAATTATTTTAGGACTAATTGCATTTTGCACTCTTAAGGTTGAAGTGATTTTAAAATGGGCAATGAGGTTTTAATTTTCTCACATTGTACTCTAAAGTTTTAAAATTGTGTCAATTTACACATTTTGTATATTTGAATGTTTAATTATTCATTAAATTGATGAGTTTTTTAGTTAATGTAGTGTAAATGTGGCTTACATGTCAACCAAGTTATGGGTTTCATGCTCATCATGTCATCAATTTAACTAAAATTCAAACAATACATTAGACAAAAGGTGTAAATCGCTAAAATTTCAAAATCTTAGGAAGCAATGTGAGAAAATTAAAACTTTATGGTTCATTTTGAAAATTACCTCAAACATTAAGGGTGTGAACTGTAGTTAACCCATTATTTTACTTTAAAGAAAGGCATCTGCAACTGCAGGGTATTCAATTTCCATGTGCATGCATGCTTGGCATCTGCAACCCTAAACCCTAAACTAAATATATTGCCCTTTATCAGAATCTTAGCATCTAACATCAACTGCTTCTTACTCACAACTTTTCCTTAACGCACAAAATAAATGATTAAATATTTGTACATCTCAAGCTGAGAATAAAATTCAAATCCATAAAACTGCTATAGGCTGCCAAAACTTCTGTGAAGATGGTTAAAGTCACAACCTATTGGCTATAGATTATAATACTCCTAAGTAGATTCGCTCATGGTGTGATCGTCAACCAGTTATGTGATTTAACCAAATTATTTACACAATAACACATTTTTATTTACTATATCGTTTCCTAAAATGCCAATAAACTATTCATTCTTACATATTATAATATATAATTTAGTAATATCACGTGACGTGAAATCAATAATATCAACTATTATAGGAGTAACATGATATATAAACACTTTTTCTTTACAAGGAAAAGGTATGTCCAAACCTACCCTTTAGGCTTTAGCCAAGATCAATAAATAAGTAAAAAATAAGCATATGGACGGCTAGCAAAAGGCCTCTTTTATCCTGAAGTGAGTCATCATTGTGTAGTATAGGAATATATTAGGACAGTTGCCATGCAAAAACCGACTTTGCCCGCCTCGGTTGCCTGTTGCAGACAATTGCATATATAAAAGCATCAGCCACTCTGTGCCTTATCAAAACAGGTACGAATACAGATTTTCTACAACCAAGAATCTCTTGCATTTCAGAAATGGTAGAGGCCAATCAAGGAACTTAATTTTTTTCATTCTTATCCATCCTTTTTTTCTTCTATAAATTATATTATATGGTCTGAAAAATCACAACATTTTGGTTGCCATAGACCAAAAAGAAGGTCAGTAAACTACCAAAGGTACCAACATTTTAGGGTCGAAAGTGGGTTTTGACTATATACAAAGTTTAAATTATTATGACTTACATAAAACGAGTTTACTGTCACTTTAATTTGGTGTCTCATTAGTGGCTTGATGAACTATCCCACTTATGAAGATTTTAATTTTCGTAAAGTTCAAAAATATAATATCATGTGCAAGATTATTTCACATGACAAAACATTATTAAATCGAAACACCACATGACGATATATTTGTTGCATGTAATTAATCGCTCTCTAAAACTCTCCCCACCTAGATACAAGAAAGCATATTACTTTTCTTTTGGTAGTGCTCAAATTATATATTAGTCAACGAAAATTACACTATTTGATGGGATTATATAAATTTCCCTGCAAAGAGCTCACTTATGATGTTGATGAGGGGACTGGCTACAGTGCTCACAAGTATTGGATGCTCACACCGATCTCACCCTCCTTCACCCCCTCTCTCCTCCCTCCTCCCTCCTTTTAACGGTGAGATCGGTGTGAGCATTCAATGCTTGCGAGCACTGTAGCCTACTCCGTTGATGAGAATGGATTCCTGTGTTCTGTATGTAAAAAGGGGTAATTTTTTTTTGGAGGGAATATTGTTGCCATGTGAAAACTTAATGAAAAGAAAAGAGAATTAATATATAAATTAAGTATCTAATTCCATGGGAAGCAAAGAGAATTTAAATATTGACAAACCAAATGGGGAAAAAGAGAGAAAAAGGGTGAATAAAAACCTGCTATTTTATATGGACCACCATTAGGAAGACTTTTTAATCTTAATAGATTTTAAAGGTGTTGTTTGGCTGCTTACCCAAACCCAACGTCCCAATCTCAACCCACTTGACGATAATAAAAAGTGAGAAATGTTTGAGTGTGACTGCTACATCGCCATGTAATGATATGAATTCACATTTTATGATATAGATAAAAGATAATAGTGATACGTTATGTATTTAACATATAGTGTGAGATTAACCATGTGAGATCACGTCGTTGTGAGACTAACCATATTGAAAAACTTTTCAACAATATATGAGAGAAAACTCATGTCCAACTGACTATATACGACTTAAGAGAAAATCGAGTTAAACCATGGTAAGGAGAGGAGAAAAGTAATATAATTAATATATAAGACTCTATTTCTGTATGTGTAGCCACACGGCCATGTGATCTGATGAACGATTACTAGATGCTCATATGGATGGTGGCGGCACATGGTATTTCAGTAAATAAAGAGAATATTCTGACCGCTTATTTAAAAAGTAAACCCGGGAAAACATAAATTCGTTCTAAAATTCAAAACAAGAAAGAAAGTAGAAAAGATAAAGGAGAAAAGTACATTCTTCTTCAATCCATCTCCATCTCTCCAATTCCAATCCAAGACGATGCGTACACACACCGCACCTTTCTCTTTTCGATCGATTCATCCGGCTGTCCTCCACCCTTACTTTTATGTTTTCTGCTTCACCAGATTCCATCTCTTTCTCTACCGCATATATATACATATATAATTTTTCTACAACGCAGTATGCCGTCGATAAATTTGACTATAATTTTAAAAAATTAAAACATATAAATGTATGTGTATATATATAAATGTGGAAAAATCTTGAGTGGTACGTACCATTGAATGGTACGACTATTGAATGATTCAGATTAATTTGCAGTGAGCCCCAAATGAATTTTAATGGTACGTACCACTGAAGTTGGACCCATATAAATATATGAATTTTGAGTTTTCTTTTTCCGTTGGAGTTTTGTGAGAAATGAATTGAATTTCATTGCTTTGGAAGCCAAGAATCTGAGCCTTTCTCTGTGTCTCTCTGTTTACATTCTAAAATCACTTTCTTTCTCTCTCAGAGATTCTCTTGCTTTCTTTCTCTCTCGGCCTTTTAATTTTGACGATGCCTGGTGCCTTGTTCTCCTCCCTCTTTTCTTTCGAGCCGTCCGTCACGTAATTCCTCTCTCTCTCTCTCTGTCTCTCTCTGACCGTCCCTTTTAAGGTTCTTCGTGATTCCGGCGAAGCCCTCTTCCTATACATAAGGAGCTCAATCTTCAATGGCTCCCTCAGGTGTCAACCAGCTTTCTCACCCTTGTATTCATGGTATAACATATATATCTATATATTCAACTTTAATTTTTCCAAACTTTGTTTTTCTGGGACTCTGTTTTTCTTATGTTGTTGGAACAGAGGACTCTGTTTTGTTTTACTCGGGAGATGTTGAAATATTTGTGGTAAGCAGGGGAGTTTGTTTCTTCGTACGCAGAGAGGAAGTCGCGATTTATGAAATGGCTCAGTAAACTTTTCAGGAGTGGGCCTAGTCGCGGAGAAGCCACCGCTGGTAGCAACCGGAATCCGCAGCTTATTGGTGACGAAAACATGCTTTGGCGGGCGCCACCCCGATCCTTGGTTTGAACACTGACCCCTCTCCGTTTTTTTACGATCACGTTTTCTTAAACTTGGATTGTTCATATATGTTAGTATTGTTCTTGTTGTTTGGATTACAAAATTATGACATATTTTTGTTCGATTTCGGCTGCAAAATATGCCCTTAACTTGCAGTACAAGGGAATGAGATTCAATCTGAAATGGATGGACGCTTAGAATTTTTACTTTTCTTGAGATTGCAAAATATGGGGTTTTAAAAATTCCCAGTTGATTTCGAGTGCTTATATCTTTACTCGGATTTTCACTTTCATCCATGTAGGTCATGTTTGTAACATTTTCGTTATGTTTTCACTTTTGTCGAATCCGTCAACGGAGTTGATTTTTCCATCAATTTTTTGTGCACATATTCTCATTCGAAAAATCGAAGTTGCAAGGATTGTTTGGTGAATTGGACTAAATGGTGCTAACGTATGAAACTATAAGAACGAAAGTGCAACAAAGAAAACTACAATGCGAAAGTGAGAATCCGAGTAAGCTACTGGAACTATTGGTGCATTTCTAAATTAGTTTCGTCTTCTTTTCGAGATCAGAATGACCGCTCTAGAGCGCAGAAGGAGAAAGAGGAGTTAGACCATGCAATTGCGCTGTCTCTGGCCGAAGATTTGAAAAAACCAAGTGGTAGGTTTCCATTCTTCAAGATCCGAACTCCGAATACTACACTTTGTGTGCGCGCGCGCGTGTTTTCACAATGTCGTTATTCAGGATTCTTTTTTTTTTTTTAAATATTCAGGATATAGATGGCAGACAGAAAAAGATGAAGAGCTTGCTAGGTCACTTCAGGAAGGTCTGAATCCACCTTGTTATCCTCCATATGCCCCAGCCCCTCCACAGTATTATCCCTACGGACAACAAAGGTAACATTTTTTCGTGTGTACTTCTAATTTCATGTACCTTAGGATCTTCAATTTGATCATTTTTTACGTGCATACCAAATTGCTCAGTGTTAATGAAGATTGCTGCTACTAATCCTGTGCTTTTTGTGTCTGATTAGCAGAATATGTGGCGGTTGTAAACGCGACATACGCTATGGCAACTACCTGGGATGCATGGGGACTTTTTTTCATCCCCAGTGCTTCTGTTGCCGTTTTTGTGGCCGCTCGATTGTTGAGAATGAGGTAGTTTCCCTTCCTTGGACTCGTACGACCGTGTTCTTTTTTTTCCGCTATGAACCAGTTCTTACCGGTGTTTTCTCTTGATCGAAGTTTTCTTTGTCAGGGAGGGATCCATATCACAAGTCATGCTTTAAAGAGCTGGCTCATCCCAAGTGCGAAGTTTGCCATCAATTTGTAAGAAAAGTCTATTCTCTAAATAAACAGAAATGTTATTGTAACCTACTTCGACATTAATAATTCTTCGCTTCGAAAATTTTCAGATTCCAATGAATCGAGCTGGTTTGATCGAGTACAGATGCCATCCGTTTTGGTCACAGAAGTACTGTCCATCACATGAACATGATAACACATCTCGTTGCTGTAGTTGCGAACGCTTAGAGGTACTAATCTAGGCTAGCACGAAAATTTTGTCCTCCAAAACTAGTACCTCCTCCAAGTGTTTCTTGAAAATGAAACGTTACGAGTGCTAAATCAATTTGTTCTGCTTTCTTCTTCTTTTTCTTCCTTTGGAAGTCTTGGGATGCAAGGTACGTTTCATTGGGGGACGGGCGGAGTCTATGCTTCGAGTGCATGGAATCTGCTATCATGGACACCGGTGACTGTCAGCCGCTGTATCACGCCATACGAGACTATTATGAAGGGATGAACATGCGATTGGATCAGCAAATTCCCATGCTTCTGGTCGAAAGACAAGCGCTTAACGAAGCTATTGTAGGCGAAAAGAGTGTAATGTCGAAATCCCTGCTCTGTTCTTTGAGGTTTTCGGTTTGAGGAATTCCTCTAATTCATAACTGGTTCTTTGCAGGGCCTCCATCACGTGCCGGAGACGAGGGGTTTATGCCTTTCGGAAGAGCAGACTGTCACCAGTGTACGATTTCAGACAATTCTACTAATTCTCTTTTCCTTCTTCCTTAAAATTGAAATGATTCATGAAGCTGACCTCACGGAAATTTTCTCATTTGTTTCTCTTGATTTCTTCATTTGTTACTAATCAGATCCTCAGAAGGCCGAGAATCGGGGGGCATCAATTTATAGGAATGAGAACCCAACCTCAGAAATTGGATCGAAAATGCGAAGTTACTGCCATTCTTGTTCTCTATGGCCTCCCAAGGTAATGCTAGTTGGTTCTTTCAACTAAAAACAAAATGGTTATAAAACCAGCACTGCGCAAAGTTAATCCGACCGCTTTCAATATTCATGTTGGATGCAGGTTACTAACAGGTGCCATTCTTGCCCATGAATTGATGCACGGCTGGTTACGCCTCAAAGGTAGCATGCATTTCCAAAGCTCTCCCCACACGAACCTAAACCCTAAACCCTAAGCCCTGAACCTCCCCCCCCTCTTTTTTTGGGACTCAATTTCTCTTGTTTAATTTGACAATGCAGGCTACCGGAATCTTAATCCCGAGGTAGAGGAAGGCATCTGCCAGGTGCTTTCGCACATGTGGCTTGAGTCAGAAGTACTGCCGGAATTCAAAAACATGCCATCTTCATCCACATCTACATCTGCAGCTTCCTCGTCCTCTTCCACGTTTTCCTCGAAAAAAGGTGGAAAATCGAAAGCTGAACACAAACTAGGGGAGTTTTTCATGCACCAAATCGCCAACGATTCTTCACCTGCGTACGGAGGAGGTTTTCGAGCAGCTAATGCAGCTGTCAACAAGTACGGTTTGCGTAGTACGTTGGAACACATTCACCACACCGGAAACTTCCCGTTGTAACGAGGAAAAAATAATGTTGCTATTTCTCTGTTCTCTTTGCTTTATACGGCCATTGAAGTCTGAAGATATATTATTTTGCTCAACCCTAATAACGGATTGAGCTCATCACAGAAGCTCTAGGCGCTGGGAGGATACAAGCAATAAATAATAAATAATAATAATAATATGCATGTATTTTTTTTCCTTTGAGATTAAGTAATTCTTCTCTCGTTTATACACTAGCTCCTTTCTCTGTATCACCGCGACGCGCGCGAGAGGCTTTTTATTCACGCAGATGCCACGCGCCCCTAAAGATATGTTACATACATGCTACTCCTATCGGCAGTATTCACATTGGTGAATCCTATAACAATAGAAAACCTCAATTAAAAATCCGTAAAACATCCGTATAAATCCTACTCCATATGCTAATCTTTCTTTCTTCCATGATTATCGCCAACTTCAAACCTTGATACAACTTTCAATTTCATTTGAATACGCATGATAAATTCTATTAATGCGTAGAAGGAAGAAAAAGTTTGGTAGATACTGTGAAAAGCGACGGTAAAACTACCTAAACAAATAAGAAGAAATTCAACTCCAAATGAAATCATGATATTCGTAATCATGAAGTCGAGCAATCTAATTAAAACTAATACAAAACATCATTTTAAAAGCTAATTTAGTACTACCAGATTATTATGAATTAATACGTAACCATCCTAATCCTTTACAAGATTAAAACTTTGGGCAATAATTGTTAATTAGACAATCAAATTTGAATTGAATTTACCTGAATTTATCCGGGTATTTCTCTCTCGATCCCAAGAAATACCGCCCGTCTCTTCTCCCTCGGGGCGCACACCAAAACCACATATATCCATAAATTAATTCACATAAACCAAAAAATAGTGACAATTTAATATGTAAAATACTGGTACAAACCCGCATCATGTTCTTGCTTGAAGTAAAACCAAAAACCCAAAAAGAAAATTCCAATCACACAAGTTAAAAAGATCCATAAATTAAACCGTAAAATATTTATTGCCCGTGAAATTTCACCATCCAAAAGAACTCAAATTTTTACAAACCAAGCATACAAAATCCTCGAACCGTTGGGTCATAAAAAAAATAATCAACCGATTAAATTAACAAGATTGGGGGAAAAATTAAGACGAATTAGCATACAAAAATCCGAACTCTCATGGAAGTCTCGAGACGATCCCGCGTAAGGTGCTACGAGCTTTTTGATTTTTGATCGAAAGTCCACGAAACTCGTGGGGTTTGGTTGACAATGATAATACAAGTGAGGGAGGTCATTCTTGCTTTGGTGAAGATTGACATACAAATAGATATACCTGCTTGGCATTCATCAGACACACCAAACCCAAATGATCGCAAAGGAAATTAAACCCAAATGACCCAAATCCAAAAAAATAGTAAAATTGAAATTGGGGTTATTTTGGTGTCCAAAAATGCAGAAGCAAGGCTACACTACCCAATTTGCACCAAAAACAGAGAATAAAAAAATCCAATCTTTGATGCTTCGAAAGAACGAAATGTAATCTTAAACTAAAAGCAAAATCATCAACAAAACAATTCCTAATAAATAAATACAAATACAATGGCTTCAATGGTGGAAGAGAGAGGAGAGAGAGACAATTATGTTTACCTAAAATGGCTTCAATGGTGGAAGATGAGACGAGCCTCGTGCTCCCCGCTTGATTAGTTCGTTGTTCGTCGCCCTCAATGGCTTCAATGGTGGGTCGCCGCCGAAATCGTAGTGCGCAGGAGAGAATGTGAGAGAACAGGCAAAATCGCCCAATGGGTTATCAAGAGAAGAACGCGGGAGGTGGTTTTTTGGGGGTCCGCTAATTTCGCCATTACATTTGTTTTGCGTAAGTTTTCCGCTCATTTTAATGAATTTACCATTATGTCCCTATTTTTTTTTTTATTTTTTTGATTTTTTATATCCTATAATCATGAGCATTTTTGGTATTTTATTAAAAATTCAAACTAAGGCCTTCGCCTTAATAATATAGAATTTTAATGGAGTTTGCGTTATGGAATTTTCTAACAGAAGTTTTGTGAAAGATTTCTTCGTATGAGAGCAAGCTGGTGGGCACGTGGGAGATTCCCAAATGTGTAGAAAAGTTCTTGTTAAAAGACAAACACGATTCTGGAAATGTGACAGTCACACCGTCATATAATGTTAGTAATCCATGTCTTATATAATATAGATGAATGCTAGTTGATGAGTGGTTCTATCCACACACATTCTGTTAATTTCTGTTATTTAATCATCTTCAATTTATTCAATCCGACGGCCGAAAATTGAGAGGGGGGTATGAAAAGTAAAAAGGATGACACCACCCTAGTTGATATGTCACGTACAAGGGTGTAAAGAGTAAATTGATCATATCATGTGACAGTATGACAATCAGGTTGAGAAATTAGTACTCCGTTGAATGCTGGATTGCCTCGGTAATCTCGAGACAAGTTACAAACAATCACCATTAGAGACACCATGATTCAGGAACTGGTCTATACTTTGTTAATTGGAAGACAAGAATACATTAGTGATGCATGAATTGCAGCTGACTGCAGGAAACGTCCCGTAAATTGAAGATTTCTCAGATAAGAAGATTGAATATTTCTCAGAAAACTGTAAGAGACAGTTGCGTCGCATACAAAATCTAAATGTGAGAGATATAGGATCGTCAATCTATACATGGAAAAATCTTTTCCTCGCAGCAGCATCGCAAAACTAACTACCATGAGATTTTGTTATAACACCTTCATTCACGCCCCTCCTACAGTATCGCTTTCGGGAAAGATGAGTATGTAGTCAACTATATAGCGGCACTGACGTCCGCTAAAAGCATCTTCAACGTCTCGTACGTCATGAAACAGATGCCTACACCGGGTACCACCTTGTAGTATTCTGGTAGGATCCCTCTATATAAGCCACGCAACCCTTCTGTTTTGAAGATGTGCTTAAATGTGCCAAAAAGGCCTGTTGTGTAGACACGAGCTCGGCCACCAGCGCCTTCCAACTGCTTCCGCCGTCTCACAAGATCCAATGGAAAGGTTGCTGCACAATGCATGACAATAAAATGAAAAGAGCCGGACACCATTGCTGCATATATAATACTATTTGACAACGTAATTATTCCAAGGTCATGAAAACTCTTGGGTACCGTAGAGTTAACAAATCAATTATAACAATGCAGAAACAGTGGAACGTGGCATGTCAAGACGAGAAAAAAGACACAAGCGATCAAAGCAAAGAAATTAAAACTAGAACATATGATCAGACTACTAGCACAACGCAATCACTCCCAGATAAATCAAGTAATATTGGCTGTTCGACTACTACCATTATGCAGCTTGACAATCCAGTGCAAGTTTGAATGAATTTTAGTTTTTTCAGGAGTTATAATGAGGTGTTCAAATATTTTACGAGGTCAGTTAGCAAATGATTTAAAAGCCAACAATTGCACTTTTATGATATAATGAAGGAAGATAGTCTGCCTTAAATAAAGGAATGTATATTTAGAGATTAAGATCCAAGTGAAGGCAACACCAGCCCAAGAACATCCCCGCATGCACTGGCCCATGAAGCCATTGGAAAAAGGAAGCCTAAGTGAGAAGCATACCTCAAAGAGGACACCTCTCACATTTGATAACTGAAGACATAGGTTCACCTGAGAGCAGTTCCACCCTATAATAGAACCGAATGCATACCTTTGGGAGACAAGTCACCGAAGAAATGTTGGAAAGATGATGTTAATCAAAACAAGATCTTTATCATACAAAAAAAATTAAGTTAGATGACTGATGGAGCAGAGGAAATTTCTAGTCAGCTTCCTTACTAAGATTCTCAAATACCAGATTAAAAAACCACTCCGGCCTGGTTTCTGGCTCTAAGGGTCAGTCAATCTGTTTAGAGACTTGGTGCAGAGCCTGCACCACAACCTGTTTTCTCTGCATCAAAAGCATAGAAAACAGCTATGTACATTAACTTTTACGTATTATTGACATTTCTACTTAAACAAACCAAATTAATTAAACCACATTGTTAACTGTGACAAGACTGCTCTAATTAGATTTCAATGCAATAGTTTAGGTTAGCAGTATTTCACCAAAAGTAACATAATAAAGTGTATCCAACAGAAAACATTATCAAAGTAGTAAATAGTGAAAGGAAAATGTGCATTAACGCTACATGGGTAAAAGAAGCAATACAACCAAGTACCAAGGTTGACGCTGACATCTATGCAATTACAAACTATGACTTCCATCAAGAACAACCACCCAGACTATCTGACACAAGAAACTATACAGAATCACTTTTCAAGAGATTAAAGAAAATAGGAAGTGTAAGATCACTCACCTGTTGATGATGCAATTCCTGAAAGGCTCCCACAAGCAAGACTAACCAACACAGTAGAATCCTCGGGCCTGATGTGAAGATAACGAAATTAGCATTACAGTGTTAGCCCTAAAGAAAGGATGCATGCAACGGTATTTGTAAAATATTAAGACCATAGAATTGCTGACTCAATTGATAAAGTAACCCACCTATGTGACTGCCAAGAAGCTCTCAAGGTTTCGTACACTGAAAAACTGATCGCTATACTGGGCCCAACACCCTGCATTAAGGCAGCAGAGAAGTCAGATAAAACACCGAGAGGATTCTAGGCATAAATGAAGTTACAAAAAATAATATGAGCATACCAAGAGGGTTGCTCCGAGTCCCTTATAGAGGCCAAAAATACCCTCATCCCGGGTAATAGTTCGCAGTGTATGCCAAATTCCTTTGTAGTACAGCACATTTGTCTGCAAATTTCCAACTAATCAGTAGGGAAGCAAAAAGCACATGAAAAATGTTCAGTTGAGGCAGAGAGCTTAAATTCAATCATAAGAGACTAATAATCCAAAAAGGATGAAATGGTTCAGAGTACAGTTGAACATATGCCCGTGTAGGTATTGATTCAAATATACAACTAGACTGTAAACTTCTGGGGAAGTGTTTAAAAATGAAAACATACGCCAATTCCCAATGACAATATGCAGCATACATTCCCAAACATGTCAATCAATGATTCAACAACGTAACAAATTAATAAATATAGTAAAAGAGAGCATTTCTTTTCAAACCATCTGATCTTACCTGAGCTGCAAGGCGTGTCCTTACAAGATCCAAAGGGTATGTAACTGATGCAGCTGTTATTCCCGCCAATCCTCCACCCACAAAATGCACGCAAAGGTCTGTACTCAAGTTGTCCCTATGATTTTCCAGACCAGGAACCGTTTGCAGGAACTGTACCACATAAAACTCAATGAATTAAACATCGAGCAATAATACAATAACTTACTTGAACAGTTGAACTGTATGAAGGTAATATGAACCAAGTGTTTTTACCAACCTTTTTATACTGCTCGTATGAATAGAAATTGACCGAAGAATAAGGAAGACGATGAGCAATTGTCACCAAATTTCCTTTCCAGAAAGCTCTAATTCCTTCTTCACCAGCAATTCTGGAGGCCTCACGCCATATGCTAGCTTTTCGCATTGTCGCAACATCCGAGTGCATACCTTGCACCTAAAATGATAGCATGATATCAATAAAGCAGCTCCGTTGTTCAGTAATCATAACAAAACCCAATCTTTACTTGTTCAGTAACCCGAAAACTCCGTCTTAATTCAAAGTTCAAATTTTTACCCAAATTTTCCTTAAAACTAAAATCAAGCATGACCCATTGTTCACTAAGCATAACAAAACCCAATCTTCACTTGATCAGTAACTCGAAAACTCCGACTTTTAATTCAAAGTTCATTTTTTTTAACCAAATTTCATTAAACAGAGCACACCAAACACCCAATTAATATATAACAAGTCTTTAAATAAAACAAAAACTCACTAATCAGCTTGCAAAAGCAAACATTAAAGAAGGAAATAAAAAGGAAAAAGACCCAACCTGAAAGAGAATAGTGAGCCGAGCAAGAGGCGCCGTGCAAGTCTTACTGAGAGCGCCGGCGACACCTCCGGCAAGAAGCTGTGACACCGTACTGATCTGAGACTGCTGTTGGTGCATAGGCTTCGGCTGTTTCTGCGGCAGCGCGAGCGTCCTGACGCCGCCTTCAACGGCGACGCCTCCATGGCTGGTATTCAGAGCTCTCTGCCCACCTTCCACCACCACCCCAACTCTCGCCTCCGTCTGCATTTCTGCGTTGCCCTAGAATCCCCTAACTTCGCCACGAAGAAACCTCACTCCAAATTCCCAAAACCTGAGAGAAATTGAATGCTATGAAAAACCCTAGATATTAGAAACTGCACGAACCCCGACGCAGTTTTGTGCTTCTGCTGTGGAGCTTCTTCATTACTCGTCTGTTCTCTCTGCCTAATTTGAACGCAGGAAGGGGGAGAAGAATGTACCAAGCGACGTCGTTTGGAACGCTTCACGACGGTGCGTTTAGCGTACAAGTTAGGGTTTGCCTCATCGTTAACTTAACAAATCGGCAGTTGCTGCTCCAATGCGGTCAGTCCTATTGTAGCGCAGGACACGTGGCGAATTTCGATTTGTTATAAAAATAAGGCCGTTGATATGTAAGTAATGAATAGTGAATATTTTTGATGTGAGTCGTGTTAAAATACAACTTGATGCAGAGAATTTCTACAGTCGCGGAATATCTGATTTACTGATTATTTTCGCTTTCGAATATGCTTTGCGCTCGCAGCTTCAAGTTTGCAGGCGTATTTTCATAAATAAATAAAAAATACTCGGAGGGCATATTTGGTGACAGGTGGCAAGATTAACGTTGTTGTTATAAGTCGGTTAATTGCGTTCTCCACTATGTGACTGCCACGTAGCATTCTTAAAAGCTAACTATTCAAACTTTTTGTCTCTCATTTTTTTATTTTTTCTTTACTCTTGACCAAGGGCAAAATCATGTATTTTACTCCTATCCACTATTCACTTTTATCCTTCCTTTTAAATTACTGTTACTGTTACGAGGAGGAAGGGATAGACTTCGAAAATATTACAATAACTTAAGTGAGGGAAAGAGTTTTGAATCTGGACGTATGGGTAGAAACTCATCACTTTATACACTAGAATATTAGACCACATGGCCTAAATTTCTTTCTCAAAAGTCAAGGATTCAAAGGTACTATCTTATGGAACATATCTTGTCCATGTACCATAGTTACTGAATTTTGTTCTAATTTAGGAGCAAAATTTAGTTGTGGCCTTCACGCTCTTATATTATATTACAAATTTACTTAGAATGTTATTATTGGTACCATTTCAATTTTCGACTAATAAATACATGTAATTCTCGTGTAGAAAGGTGAGACATAATACTTATATTTTTCAATGTACTCTAGGTTTATGACCACAAAATACATACAAAAAAGTACAGCAGAATAGGATTATGCATGATCTTGGTTCCCTTTAGTGGTAGGTTAAAATGCATGAACTTGTAAAAGGAAAGTGGAACTTGGATGGCTTTGAGTCCAAGCAAGATATTATCTTTTTCTTATTCCTAATCAAACTGAAGAATGCAGAAATAGACGTGCAAAAATCATTTTCAGATACTTTAAACGTTCTCTTTGATAACAATATAGAATTAATGACCGGTGGTGAAAGGACCATGATCTCATTACTTTTTATCTTATTATTATTCCCATCATTTGATTGGTTAGCGTTGATAGCAAATTAAAGCATAATTTGGAACAAGATTCCCAATATCTGCCATCCCATCATGGGTTGTGACTAGGTGTAACGATAATGCCTAAAAAATTCAGAAATATCTCGAATGTAACACATAAATTAGGATAAAGCATCAATGCCGTGATCCCACCAGCTCTTGCCCTCTAACTCAGGTAGATTGGTTATATCACCAGGCGGTATTTCCGTAGCACACAATAATTTCTACAACTTCTTCGCTCCATAAACTAGCAACTAATTAACAAAGGCTTGTTACCCACAAAAGATAAAGTTAACAAAAGCTTGTCCTGTAGAAGCATGCAGCAGGGTCTTTTCTTTTACACCCTAATTCTTTCCGACATGCTCACTTTCTCGCTTGAAGGCTTAAAGCTAAGGAAACTTCATCGGTTTCGGTTGTTCTGCTAATTCTACAGCCAGTACTCTTCTGTAGATCATTGCTCGTCAAGCTTCCATTAGCTGCATTCCTCCTCCATGTCTCGCTCTCCTCAGGCACATCGTGTTGGAGTTTCCGAGGGCGTTTGGTTTGGATGTCTTGAGATTTTTGGCTTGAATTTTTCATAGGCAGAGTCCCCAGATGGAGAACTGGATTCTCTGCAGAAGAGTGAAGAGATGCCTTTACATTCTTGTTGATTGGGTCTGAAATTGTTTGAGCCTGCTGTGTTTCGAGAATGTGTATTTCTTCTACCATTGGCTTCCAAATTCTTACTCTTGAATTGATAAACCAATTCGAAACCTGCATGTATATGTCGAAAAATACATACAGATGCCAAATATGATAAATTGCAATTTGTATCACTAAGTCAAACAGAAATGGGAAAAGTTTAGTTACTTAAGCCCATGAATTTAAAGGTACCAAGTTCACCCCTGCCGGCAAATCTTTTAATTTTTTCCATCAAACTAACATAAATTGTGATTGATTTGACAGTGAGGGCAAATTCGAAGGTCATAAGTTCTAATGGCAATGGTAAATTTCTCCCAATAGAAATGAACCAAAAAAGACTTGGCAGACGTTGGCGTAGCCAATTTCACTGGGGCAGTGTTCACCCCTTGTGCACTCACCGTAGTTTAGACTAGATTAGAACCTCGTTTAAACGAAAAGAAAAAGGTCTCACCTGAGTTCTTGATAGGCCTGTCTGTTGAGCTAACATCAGCTTTTCAGAATCAGAAGGGTAGCTGAAATGTTGAACAAATAAATACCAAATTACCAACTTATTGAACTGATATTCTGATTAAGTTGTTGAATTATATTGATGGAAAATTGGAAATAACTCACGGATGAAGGAAGTGTTCAAAGAGCCAGGTCCTCAGCACAGCCACTGCATGCTCCGGGAGACCTCTCTGGGACCGTGAGACGGATTGAGGAAGGCTGTTGGTGGTGGTCAACTTCAAATTCAAATGATCGTTTGGGTTCTGGCTATTTTGAAGGCCTTTTACAGAAAACCCTCCGGTTTCTTCATTGCCAAGCGACGTCTTGCCTCCGGATTGAAGCTTGTCTAGAATGGCATTCTTCAGGCAACCGAAGTGCTTCAAGATGGCTTTGATGGCAAGGGATATGTACGGGGCTGCATTTCCAAGCCCGTCAATGGTTTCAAATGATGCCACCACTGACTCCATTTGTTGGCAGTATAGTTTGTACCTCTTGTACACCTAGGAAACGTGAGATGTGATCATGTGAGAACACAATTTAAGGGGACTTGGGCTCCAAACCTTCTTTATTTGGGCCTAAAAGTCCATTGAGCCTCCACTAGACCCACAAACTATGGACAATTCAATCATATTTCTATGTTATCATGCAGACCCGGGTTAGGGCAGCGTGTCTGATTCCTTGCATCCGAGTTCAAATCTCTCTATCATTTCGTAGAAAAGAAAAACTAAGTATGAATTAAAGGTATCCAATAATAATCGAATCTCTCTATCATTTTCTAGAAGAAAAACGAATCAAATATGAATTAAAGCTGACCCGATAACAATCCGAATTGCATAATAAATATTTATTTTTTGTTCTTTTTTGAATAAGACAATATATATGTTCTAATTTACGGTGAAGAAGATTCGAACTTTGGATGAAGACCGGGCACATTGTCCCACCTAATTGGCCTAACCCACATTTTTGCTTTTCAACAAATAAATACAATACAAGAGTGAAGTTACTAAATCCAAAGATAATCTGAATACAGTCGGACTAAAATTAATGGATTCTGATTTGACCTAGGGCGATCCCATCCATTTACATATACATGGTCATGTGCCATAATCTATCACCCGATAATTAATTACAACCGAAAAAAATGAACAGTGGAAAAAAATCCAAACCAATAAGAAACAATACATAGTTGAAAAAAAAAAAAATTTGTGACAAGACAAGACATCCTCTAGGCCATGACTACTGAACAAATCAATCATATGATGCGACTCCCCTGACACCAACAATCAAATTTTCATTCAATCCAATGTGATAACCTCATACTACAGTACCACTGTATTAAATCCCAACATCTTCCCACATTTGACCAAATTTCGACCCAAAAATTTAAAAAATATTAATTAAAACAATATTAACATCTTAATTAATTACAAACAATTTTTGTGACGTTTAAATGTTCTTCATGTAACGTAGTATGTGAAATTACAGATGCGGTAGTTAGAACGACCATGCATTTATGTGTCCGTATTGTAATCTTCATTCTCGCAATTTGGATTTGATTAAATTAAAATATCGATGATATAGAAAAGTGCAGTACATATAATTTCTATAAAATTAATTAGTGTGGTGTATAATATACCTCCTCCAGCATGGTGGTCAGCCGAGAGTTCTTCATCTGAACGTCGACCCGGTGATCTTTGGCCCGAAAGCTCCAGCAGTTGGGCGGAGGAGGATCCGAGTCGGGTAGACCCGACCCGCAGAAATCCTCCAGGAGCTGCTGGGCAGGCTTCAGAAACCTGGACCGCTTCAATATTGAAGCGTAGCCGGTGAACGGGCCCAGAGGAACCGAGCTTCTGAGTTCTCCGGCCCGGAAAGAGACGCCGCCGTAATGGCGGGAATCCGAGAAGAGAGGCAGAGAAAACGGTGGTTGGGGTGGGTGGTTTAAGTTTTGGAGGGTGAATCGGAGCTTGTCTCTTCTGTTCTGTTGGGGCACATGGAAGGCTTCCAGGCCGTCGTGCGCCATGGATGAGTTGTGAATGTTTAAGAGAGAGAGAGAGAGAGAGAGAGAGAGAGAGAGAGAGAGGTGATGAATTGATGAAGGAAAGGAAAAAGTGTTTTGGTTGAGCTGGACAGAGTGATGCAATGTTTAGCAAGATATATATTTGTACAAAGAAAGAAAACAGAGGGATCGACGTGATTGGTGAAAAAATGTATCTTTTTATTGAGTATTGCTATCCACACAGTTCTTTTTAACTTTCAAATAATCTTTTTAATTTTTAGCTATTAAAACGAATGAGTCGAAAAAAATCAGATAATATAAGTTAACAAGAGTGTTAATAAGAGTGTAAAAAATAAAAAGAGTCTGAATCTTTACATTTAATATCAGTGTATTTACACACATTTTACAAAATCTCACCCATACGGGAGTCGACTATTACACCTCAGCATAAGTATGTTTTATTAAAACTACCGTATCACTTACCCCTTCTCATTTTATTTCTATTATAGTTTTGATTAATCACCTTTTCATTCCCCCATTACAAACCTGCTCCTTCCAAGATCCTAAGTTCCATGGCTGCCATCTCTTCACCCCAACCCCTCCTCTGATCCTTCCTCACTCGATCGTCAGTCGGTTCAGTGCATCATGTCATCATGTACATCTATCTTATCTCAAGTTTTCTCTCGATCAGTTCTTCTCTGCGTAAATGATCCTCAAGCATCGATATTTCTTAAGGATGCAAATTAAGGGGATAAAACGTCATGTCATAAGAAATAATATTCTCTCACTAGCTAATCAGCAAACCAAATGACAACTATAATTTTTAGTAAAAAACCTTTTGCAAAGGTTGAATTGAAAAAGAACAAATAGAATCAGGGGCTTTCGGTTAAAAAGTATTTGAGGGTTGGGGATTTGTGGGTGGGTTGCACTGCTGGAGAGATGGCACCCATGGAACTCTAGGATTAGGGTTTGTAATAGGAGTTCTGGGGAGGGTGAACGGGAAAAATTGAGTCATTAAAGCCGGGAAAAAGGATAAGTGATACGGTACAAACAATCTAATATAATTCTGCTTATGTGGAATAGCTTACCTCTGTTAGGTTAATTAAATGGTTGAGATTTTGTGAAATGCGTGTAAATGCACCGATGTTAAATGTAGAGATTCGAGATTCGTGTGGATAACACTATCATTTTTTATTTTTTAGGGTTAAGTACGAATAACTATCCAATTTTTATAAGAGATTCTAAATTGGTCTCAATCTCTTAAAACATTCCAAATAACTGTCTAACGTTTTGAAAAATGACACGTGTTAAGTGATGACATCATTTCTGTTAATTGACGATGTCATTAATGTTAGGTGATGGTGTGAACAAATACTGAAGCTGATTATCACTAACACGTCATTTATAGAGTTCTTAATCTCCAAATAGACTTCTCTTAGCCAAGTTAGACACTAACTTTATCTAGTTAAAAGCCATCAGTTTGGAGATTTAAAGCTCTATAAATGACGTGAGAGTGAAATTTCGCTTTAATACTTGTCTAGGTCATCACTTAACGCTCGACCTAACAGATGTCCAATTTTTAAAACGTTAAGTAGTTATTTGGAATGTTTTAAAATGTTTTGAAATTACCCCTAAAAATTTGGTAGTTATCCGTACTTAACCCTATTTTTTATTTTGGGTACTCTTATGATCTGCAATTTTTTTTTGTTTTAAAATAATAAATATTGATGGTAATGGCAATTTGAAAGAGATAATAGTAGTCTTATACTAAGCAATATTTTTCTTTCATTATACGTATGTTGATAGTGGATCTTTGCAGTGGTTAAATCTTACTTAAAACTTGTACTAGTGAGTGATATGTGGCATTATAGTTGGTCCTTGTTATGTTCCAAAAGCAGTAAGTCAACTTAATTAGGGTTTGGTGCCCAAACAACCATTAGGTTTTATGTTCGATTCGCATGGATAGCGAAAACTATATATTTGTGACAGTTCGAAATCTAGTTGTTGCTAACACGTTCATGATATTGTAATTTAGTTGTGAAAATGTGAATGATAAAACCGAAAATTTTTAACCCCTTAAGCAATTTGATTCTGTTTTACCACTAAACAGTAATTCGCTTTGTTTAATTGGTTAAATTTGGCCTATATGAAAACAACTTAAATTGAATCAAACCGCTTATATTAATTTTATAATTTCTTTTGCACTTGTCATTTTTTTGTTCTCACCGCACCACTTAGTATTATGTTTCATACCACACAATATTCCAATTAATATAAATTGATTGTTAGTTTGTGATTTTGGTGTAATGTTGAATATTGTTACTGTGCTTTAAACATAGCACTTTTAGAATATTTTAGATTGTTTTTGAATATTGTTAATTCTAAATTAGAAATTAGAATAGTGGATACAATGCTTGTTTTATATGTGTTTGAAGCTGTTACATAGTTAGGTCGATAATTTTTACCATTGTTTGTGATGGAGCCGAACTAAACTAGACTACGTTCACTCCTATTGTGATCGAAAACAGCAGTTGCCTTGTTAATTGTTTGTTTGGTAATTTAACTATTTTTTATGACAGTAATTTTACTATATATATATATATATTTTAATTCTACAAAATTGACAACGGAGAAGTTTTTAATGTTAAAAATAATAAACAAGTTTGTTCAACATTCAACGAGACAAACATATTGAACCATTAAGCATGCTCAATTTCCTCACTTATATATAATTATCAGGCCATAAGTTGATCAGTACTACTACACTCAGAAACATTATCAGGCACAACCCTCCTTCTCTCCACATTTTTGTACGTATAACAGATAGACACCCACACATGAGCAAAGAAATTCACTGCATTCACTGCTGCCAAAAGCCAATAGAAATTATCCAAACGGCTTGAACGTAAGTCCTTTCCAAACCAGCTTTTTCCGGCCTTGCCTGTGATGCTATCCACAGCCATAATTAGAAAGCTGCTTATGAAGCTCCCGGCCCCTATCACACTCAGATAAAAAGCAATCCCTATGCTTCTCATGTTGTCCGGAACTTCGTCGTAGAAGTACTCTTGCAGCCCTACCAGAGTGAACCCATCTCCCAACCCTAGAATTATGTACTGGGGAGCTAACCACAACACACTCAGCGATTTTGGATTATCAACTCCTAGTCTTTTTGTTTCAGCTAATGCTGCAGCTGTCATTGCTGCTGTTGAAAAAACCATGCCAACTCCAATCCGTTGGAGGATGGTCATCCCCCGTTCGTTGCCGGTGATTTTCCTTAGAACCGGAACAAGAACCTTGTCATAGACTGCGACAGATATCAACATTGCAATGGCCGCAAGAGAGTTGATTGTGGCTGGTGGGATTTTGAATTTGTCAGTGATATTAAGGTTCATTGTTGCAGCTTGCTTGACAAAGAATGTTGGGGCTTGTGCGATACATAATCCAAATGGTATTGATGTTATCCATATGGGGATCATGTTGAAAAGAAGCTTCACCTCCTCCACTCTTGTCAGTGTTGTCAATCTCCAAGGATTGTGTTTCTGTTGCAAGCAAGATGTGATCTCATTCTCTTCTATGATCGCTGCCTTGTCTAGAAACCTACGAAACCAAAGATAATAAGTACTAAGTCTCGCTATTTGAACCACATTTACTTACCGATTTTTGACAAGGATGAAACCCACTTACATAAAGAGGTCCTACCTCTACATTTGAGAAGTGGTCAATAATATAGTAAAAATAGTTTTGTGCTGTTCTGCCTCTATTTAAGATGTGGTCAACAATGCGGTATGTATTGTCGAAATGGTTGCATTCAATAATAATTTGTAATTAGATAATGAAGGCATATGCTTGCTTACCTAAGCCTATTTGTATGAAGCAGTTGCCTTCCATGGGCTTGAGACTTGGGAACTTCAAATAGCAAAGAAGGGTTTGAAGGATGGGCCAACTTTCTTTTTCTTATGGCTGCAATAAATACTTGCAACAAAGGGATCACAGGGCTTCCTTCTGGGAGCCTATACCTATAACAAGACTTCCCCATAAAGAAGGTCGCAACTGTAATAGCCATGAAGATTGTGAGACCAAGAACAGCAACACCCCAGCCCAAAAAGTCTTGAACATAGACAATTGCAGTCACCCCAAGAAACAGCCCACAGCAGGTTGCAAAGTTCCACCAATTGAAGTAGGACATTTTCTTGATTCGTTCTTCCGGGTGATCATCATCGAATTGATCTGCTCCAAAGCTCTGAAGACATGGCTTGTGCCCTCCAGTTCCAAGAGAGATACAATACAGGGCAACAAAAAGCACCACTTCATGAAGCTTTCGAGGCGGCTGTTGGCATGGGGTTATATCGCAGGGCTTTAGACTTCGGATGAACTGAGACATTGTCAGCAGACTTAGACCCTGATGATTTAAGGATTTTGTAGAAGGTGTTAGTCCGATATTTATGAGCAGCGGTGATCGAATATAAATTAGGGAGAAAAACTTCCTTGCGACGGGGATGGGACTTTGGTAGTAACCTTAGAGAATAACACATGGCAGTACTGACTAAAGATACCACCGTAGTGTCATCCCTTATACAGGTAAATTTCTCTAGTAAGTTGGGGCTTCATATATTTACCACTAAATAAATGAAGGATGAAACCATAACCATGCCGAATCGGCCAGTGTAGGCATCTGCTAAAAATCCTCCAATTAAAGGTATTAATGTTGTCACTCCTGACCAAAAGTTCACAGTTTTGGCTGCTGTTTTGATTTCTTGATGAAGCACTCCGGTGAGGTAGGAGATGAGATTTGTTGATATTCCAAACCAGCTTAACCTTTCACTAAATTCAATAGCTGCAACAAAAATAAATATATCAATCACATTGATGAGAGAGATAGACAAGGAATATATACAACAGGAAATAACTTAAGAAAATGACACAGCTGATCGTGTAAATCAGCCTTCATATCAAAGATGGCTGATTATATACTAATTTCGTATGATTTGTTATATTGCAATATATGGAGTTATAATTATATAAAATTCTCCAAAATGCTTAATAAATTTTGTGGGATAGTTGCACGATATGAGCAACTAATCAATCGTTTTATTGTACTAATTGACCGGCTACTCAACTCATGTCCGCCCCCCATTATACGGCAACTATCTTGGAATTCCGCATTTGAGAAAACGCATCTCATTATATCATCATTACAACAAAAGTAGCTCAAATCATTACAACAAAAGTAGTAAACTCAGAAATTACCATGTTAAGAGAGTTCAAGAAATTATTGAAATGCTTTGACGAAAAAAAGGTTAAGGAAATGCTGGCTTTCATAGATGATTTGAATAATACACACAAACACACAGAGGCACTTACTTATGATAAACAGAGAAGCTTTCCAAACACCGGTCGAAGCACGACGAGGAACTCGTCCTCTATGATCTATAGATGAATCATAAACCCAAGTCTCGTCGTCCCTAATTGTTTCTGAAGCATTACTGCCTGCTTTTCTTTTCTCCAATCTTTCATGCTTCATCTTTAATTTTTTTATTTTTATATAATCTAAACAGAAGATGATGAGGCGAGATTAGTTCTTTCAGAAACAGTCGATGTATGGCGCAAAGCACCCACCCTCCTCGAAGAGAAGGGACTATTACTTCTAGGAGCCCCCGCTCGTCCCCCTTCTTTTATTAAAACAGAAACTCCTCGAGAAAAATAGAACAAAGAAGGACTACATACAACAAGGAAGCTGAGAAATGTTACGAGAAATAATTTAATTTGTATTGGTACAAATTTCAAACTAAGGTTGCCTACTTTTATAGGAAGAAACAGTTTTTTGTTTTGTGGTTTAAGTCTGCTTGTTTCTCACTGTTTTTTACAGCTAAGGGACTCAGTCATTCTCTGCTTTGGTAAATTTTTTTTTTTCTTTTTTTTTTGTGGTTAAAAGGTAAATTTGTTTGATATGAAAGCGAACTCGCAACAAATTTTCTAGATTAAGACAATCAGAATCGTTTGGCATTAATGTTTAGGATTAAATGACCCTGCTATTTTCAAGCATCTAGATACTTAGAACAAAGTTTATATTACCGATAATTATTTACGACATTTCAAGGCTAAATCCCCGTATAGTATCTACGCACCTAAAATCATTTTTTAAAAAATTACACACGAGACTGCCACATCAAATGTCCATCTTTAATACTAACAGAGTTACCGATTAGGAATAATCAATGCTGCTCAACTAAGGGAGAGATTTTTTAGTGAATCGGGAACACGGCCTGGTACACCAAGTGTCGTAATTTCCCGAAACACTGAAAAATTTCTCCCACTTTTTGAGGACATGTAAAGGACTAACTTATTACAACCATCAGATTTATCAAACAATTGGAACTCTTTAATTACTTATTTTATCGGAGAAAACCCCAAACAATAAACAAAGGCCAGAGCGCGAAAGTTATTCAACTCTTGTATTTGCCACAGTTTTCTCTCGCGAAAACTCTCTCCAACAACCCTAGATCTGATAATCGCACAGCCGGCGCCCCTTGCTTTTGCTCGGGGTTGGCGGCAGCCAACTTCCCCATCCTCCTAGTCCTCCTCCCTCCTGCTAGTCTCCCCCTCCCGCCTCCATCCCCTCCCACTCTCTGCGCTGCTTTTCCCCCCTTTCCTCCCGCCTTTTCTTTTCCCCTTCTCTCTAAAAAACTCTCACTTTTCCCGTGCACCGTCCTAAATTGCGTCGTTCGGTTGCTGTTTTGAGAGTCGGTGACATGCATTCTAGGCGTTCTTCGCCGTTTCTCTAGCCTTTTTTGTCGGCTTTTACTGCTTTAATTTCATTAGCTTTCCACCCTTCCTATCTCTTTGCCGACCGTTTACAAACCCAAACCTTCATTTTCCCCCATCTCTTCCCTCTACTTTCCATTCTCATAATTCATCCCCACCCCAACCTTTGCTCAGATCCACGAGCTACAAACAGAAGATGGTTGACTAATCCATTTTCATCCTTCTCTGTCCCGCCCCGACTGGCATGCCGAATTTTCCTCGAGGCCAAGTGTTATGCGGCTTCGGCCAAAGTAAGGGTATTTCAGATACCCCCTTAGCCTCACCTATCGTCCAACGGTTACTGTATTTGTATATATTTGCAGGGGTTGGTGAAGGTGATTTGGATCCGGTAGTTATTTCTCGGTTTGGCATTCCTTGTGACGAAATCTGGTTGTGGTGCACTTTTGGTTGCAGGTTTGTAACTATTGTGTTGCGATGTCTTGGTCGAATTGACTACTTGGTCGTTTTCTCCAGTGTGGCTGCTTGGTGGTCGCTGGCAAGACGTGCGTGGTGGCGGCTGCTATGATGCCTTGGCAAGATAAGATTTAGGTTTTACTTAATTTCTGTACTTTTCTCTATTGGGCATGTCTAGCTGTTCCAAATTGTTGTGGCCTCTTTTGCCTGTCTGTTTATTAGGTTGCTTGGCCAGACCCAATTGCAATACTTTATCTTGTTTAAAGAATGTTGCACTTTCGACCAAAAAAAAAAAAAATTGAGCTGGTTTGAAAGTTTTTTTAAAATAACTGAAAGTACTTTTGGTGAAATTGTTTTTGAGTTCTAAAAGCACTTTAGTGCTTCTTGCAGGAAGCATTTTAAGTGTTTTTTCAATATTCACTTGCATTTTTACTAAGAACTGGTTTCAAAAACACTTTTATTAAAAGCGCTTTCAGTTATTTTAAGAACAACTATGCCAGTGTCAATTGGCTTTGTATGTTAACATTTTTTTTTCTTTTTTTATGGTTTTTCTACAAAAAAAAATGATTTAGGAATTAAGTTTTTTTTTTATATATTTATTTGTTTTTGTTATTTTGAATTTAATTGTAATTTTTGGAGTTCATAAGGGGTATTTTATGGTATTTTGAATGTTTTACCATTTGAGGTGCTACCTTTATATATATAGATTTAATTGTAATTTTTGAAGTTCACGAGGAGCATTTTATGGTATTTTGAATGTTTTATCATTTTGAAGTATATAGATAAACTGTTACAGCCCGTTTCAAAAATTAGAAGTATTTTATTCTCGGAAGTGAGAAATGACGAAAATGCCCCTGGCTGACTTTTTGTTTGACTTTTGCGTCGTAACTCGTACGACTCTTCCCTCTGTATTTTCTTGCCGTGCTCGTCGTCACGAACGCGTGGACGCGAGCAGGACGTAGTTCGGACTCCGAACGAATATTTTACGGGCGTTGGTTTTTGACGTTTCCCGTATTCAGTTTTGGACAGTTTTGGGTTGTTGGGCTGGGGCCCAAATGTCAGTTGCCCCATGTGGCCTTATCCCACAAAATCTGGGATTTTGTCTGGGCCTATGACCCGTGTCCTCCTCATCTTCTTCTTTTCTGCAACACAAACCAAAAACCTCACAAAAATGCTCAAGGCACCCCGTGCCTATCCTCCCTTCTCTTTGAGTCGATTTTCGTGGCCAAACTGCCACAGCCTTGCTGTGTGTTGTGTGTGCTCGATCCTAGACCCTGCAAACCAAGAAACCCAGAAACCAAACGAACCCAGAAAATTTTTCGACGATTTCGAAATTTTCCATCGGCCTTTACTCGTTGAAATCGAGCCCAAAACTCATCAAACAAATCACCATTGGACTCTTGGAAGTCCCAGGAACCTTGCTCGAGCCTTGGATGACAGTGGTTGGCCGAGAAACAACGAAACCGAGATTGGCATTTTCACCCGTGGCTTCTTCCTCATTTTCAGACCACTTCTGGCCAATTTTTGGCCCCCAAAGTGATAAATTATTATTCTCCTCACTCCTAGCTTCATTTTGGTACTTGAATCGTGCAATTTGGCCTTGAAATGAAGAAGTTATGAAGCTTTGAAAATTACCCAGAAATTCCGGCCAAAATTCCCAGATTCCGGCGACGGCGGCCGGCGACCGGAAAATTGGCAGGGATGATCGGCGCTGACGTTAGCGATGACGTCAGCAAACCGGTTCAGACCGGCGCTAACCGGCTCGGCTAAGCCGCGCGTGGGGACTCTTTTTTCGATTCCGTCTTCGCGAGGCGACTCGTGACGACGCGTACTACCTAAGGGCAGTACGTATGATATTTTTCGAGGTGTTTTGGACCTCCTGGTTGAGCAAACAAGGGATAGGTGTATTTAATTAATTAATTAGTAACCTTATGAGTTTAATCATTTTACCGGTGATATCTCATATAGGTGGGGCCTATTCAGAGGATTACCGGGGCTACCCTGGACCGGGGGGCTACGACCCGGCTACCTACAGGTGAGTGAGTGGGTCTTTGTTTTGATAAATGTATATGTACGTATGGTTTTTCAATGCTTTCTTCAAACTGTTAGCATAATTCATCTCATATACGATTGTTGGACGTAAAACATTCGTATTTTATTGCCATACATGTTTTATACTGTTGCTCATCAGTAGATGTATAACACCCAAGGTATTAGTACTCAGTCTTGTGGCCAGGACTAGCCTTGACGTTTGGAGTAGTCACTACCAGTACCGCTACGCAGCTTTGGATCCATTGTAGGTACTAGCCTGTTCTAGGTTGCACTAGGGAACTTGAGCTTGTGTGACTGCACTATGTGCACAGCGCTTAACGTTAGACTCGCGTCATTGTAGTACTCATCGTATTACTTTTATACCTAGCCTGTTCCTTGTGGTTTAGCCACTTGGACTTGTGTGTTTACATATGGGTGAGCATGTCAGTACATCATTATCGGGGAGTACCCGTGTATTTTCTTATAGTATTTTGAGGTTCATGCCTGAGGGTATGACGTATTTTTCTCAAATTATACTTGTTTTCAGCGAGGGGTTAGTAGACTTTTGAAAACAACGGTTTTATCAAACTTTACTTTTTGACCCACTCACCGTTTTATGTTTTGCGCCCCTCCAGGTTTAGTTGGCTGGGAGCTTGTGACGTCGAGACGCGGTGGTATGACAATGTAGGGATTTTTCTACAGTTGAATTAAATTTGTATCCCTTACTCTGTTCACAACTTATTATTTTATTACTATTCTTCCGCCCGCACACTTTCGTGCACTCTGAGCTTTTTCTACTTCAATTTTCCTTATTTATTCTTCAATTTTTCTAAATGGCTTTCGTCACCTAACACGTGTCGGCCAGCACTTCCCGACACCTGGCGTGTCCGGGATCGGGATATGTCATAAACTCTTGATTTTTGACAAAAAAAAGAGATAAACAATTGATTTATTTTTAACGGCAAATCCCATCTCCTTTCTCCTTCCCCACCTCTTTACCCACCCCACCGTATAAGTTTCTAATAACACAGTAGATAGGTCGTTTTCAACGGAAGAAAATTTCTAGCAGATCGGGTAAACACTTTTTTTCATTGGAGGGATTTTTGCAAAACACCGAGAGAGTTCAATGATTCCATTACTCCAAAATGGCATCTTAGGTCCTGCAACGAATCCAATTTAGTTTTGGACAAATATTAATCAATTTAATTTAAGCATGATTTCAGTTCCCAGTCCCACATTTATGTTCTCTGCAACAACAAAAAAAAAAAGTTTCAACGGTCAATTAATCCCCATTATTTTATCTAGCCATTTAATTTCTTAATGAAGCTTCCAAATCTTCTGTCAGCAAGGAAGTGAGACGAAAGAGAAATTGATGAGTCGGGAGTTTCGTCGGATCACTGGGTTTTTCTTTTTAGTTTAAATCATTAAAAATTTAAGCCATTGGATTAATCTGACGGCTAGAATAATTTTTTTCCTCACAGGTCCTCAAAAAGTAGTCCTTAGGTAATTAGGAATATCCGTCATTCTGTGCTTTGGTTAATTTGTTTTGTAATTATTATGAAAGAGAAATCGCAACAAGTTTTCTCCATTTGCACTCTGGTCTATTTTTTGACTATGCTATTGTCTAGCATCTAATAATTTAGGGTTTTACAGTGATGGAGTAAGAGATGTTTATGACCCATAAATAACACAGCAATTTGCAGCAATGTCATGTATACGAGGTGGAGTATCTTTGGAAAAATGGTTGGACTTCTCCATGTGAACTGCGATAAACATCAATGTCGTAGGTAAATGTCATTTTCATTTTGGACTATAGCCACCAATGTTTGATAAATCTCCAAATTATAGGATAATGACTTTACTAGTATATATAGTGCATGCAACGGCCAATGGTCGTGAGAAACACTTCGAGAATCAAACTGTAGTAGAAAAAAAGGCTCCGAGTGTTTTAAGCATTGCATATATACGTGCTAGAGAAACATTAAGCAATCATTGCTCAATTTTCTCAACTATATGACAATTAAGCCATAGATTGATCAATTCCATTACACAGAGAAGTATTATCAGCCACAACCCTTCTGTCCACATTTTTGTAAGTATAACCCCTAACCAACAACCCATAAACACATAAGTTCAGACCATTCATGGCTGCCAAAAGCCAGTAGAAATTATCCAAACGGCTTGAATTCAAGTCCTTCCCAAACCAGCTATTCCCACCCTTCTCTGTGACATGATCCACAACAATAATCAGAAAGCTGCTTATGAAGCTCCCAACTCCAATCACACTCAGATAAAAGGCAATCCCCAAGCTTCTCATCGAGTCGGGAACTTGGTCGTAAAAATACTCTTGCAACCCTACCAGAGTGAACCCATCACCAAACCCTAGAATTATGTACTGGGGAGCCAACCAGAACACACTCATAGATTGTGGCTGATCAGCTTTTAGTCTTTTTGTTTCAACTAATGCTGCAGATGACATTGCTATAACAGAAAAAATCATGCCAAATCCAATCCTTGTGAGGATGTTAATCCCCCTTTCATTGCCGGTCGCTTTCCTTAGAATCGGAACAAGAATCTTGTCATAGACTGTGACAGAGATCAACATTGCAATGGCCCCAAGTGAATAGATTGAGGCTGGAGGGATTTTGAAGCTGTCAGTGATATGAAGGTTCATTGTTGCAGCTTGTTTGACATAGAATGTTGGGGCTTGTGCTACACATAGTCCAAATGTTAATGAGGTTAGCCATATGGGGATCATGTTTAGAATAAGCTTCACCTCCTCCACCCTTGTCAATGTTGTCAATCTCCAAGGATTATGCTTTTGGTCCCAAGATGTGTTATCGTTTTCTTCGATAATCGCCGCCTTGTCTAAAAACCTACAAATAAAAGCTAATTAGTACACAGTTTCGCTATTTGAACCACATTTACTTATGACTTTACTGATCACATCTTTGGCATAAGGAAGTCCGACTTACTTAACTAATCACTTTATCCTCTATTTATTCATGTATTTCTCCTTATCCATCTATCTATGCCAGAAAAAGAGCCTTTCTATTTGAGACGTGCCAACAATGTGCCCAATAATATGGTTGCAATAGTTATAATCATTAATAAATTGTGTAGAAACCTAGGGATCAGAGCTAGTTAGTACAAGTGCCACTATTTAAACAACATATATTGATGACTTTGTTGACCACGTCTCTAATAGAGATGAACTCCGGCCCGCCTTTGTTCGAGATGTGGCCGGCAATGTGGTATGTCAGAAATAGTTCAATAATAAAGTGTAATTATGAAGGCTTATGCTTTACTTACCTAAGCCTATTTGTATGAAGTAGAAGTCTTCCTTGGGAGTGCTTATGGGACTTGGGAACTTCAAATAGCAAAGCGGGGTTTGAAGGATTGGGTAATTTTCTTTTTCTTATGGCTGCAACCAAAACCTGCATCATGGGGACCAAAGGGCTTCCTTCTGGGATTCTATACCTATAAAAAGCCTTCCCCATATAGAAGGTCACAATTGTAAAAGCCATGGTGATTGTGAGCACAAGATCAGCCACACCCCAACTTACATAGTCTTGAACATAGACAATTACAGTCACACCAAGAAACAATCCACAACAAAGTGCAAAGTTCCACCAATTGAAGTAGGACATTTTCTTCTTTCGTTCTTCCGTGTGATCATCGTCATATTGATCTGCTCCAAAGCTTTGAAGACATGGCTTGTGCCCTCCAGTTCCAGCTGAGATGAAGTACAAGGCAATGAACAGAACCACTTCATGAAGTTTTCGAGGCCATTGGCACATCTTTGTACTGCAGGGTTTTAGACTTGGGATAAACTGGGACATTGTCAGGAGACTTAGGCCCTGGTGATTTGAGGATTTGTGGGAGTTAGTCTTATATTTATGAGTGGTGATAATCAAATGTCAATTAGCGAGAAGAACTACCCCGCAACGGTGATGCTATCCCAAGCCAACCACACACTGCTACTTGAATAAATTAAAACCCATGGCAGTCCGTCATTAGCTAAGGGTACTGCCACAGTGGCATCCGGTAGTTTCTCTTGTAAATTAGGGTTTCAAATATTTACCATTAGATATATGACGGATGAAAACAGAACCACGCTGAATCGGCCAGTGTAGGCATCTGCTAAAAATCCTCCAATTAGAGGCATTATAGTTGTCGCTCCTGCCCACAAGTTCACATTTTTGGCTGCTGTTTTGATGTCTTGATGAAGCACATGAGTGAGGTAGGAGATGAGATTTGTCGCTATTCCAAAGTAACTTAACCTCTCACTAAATTCAATAGCTACAAAAATATAAAATATATCAGTAAGTACATTGATATGTGATTATGTAGTGAAGAAAGACAAGTAGATTCATCACGCACACTATCTGACAACATATCAACAACTGTAAGGTCGAAGCATATGGACCATATCAATAATATCGACAATGTAGTGACAACATTGAAAAGTGTAATTCTCTGAACGGAAGAAAATGAATGATACTAGGGATAACACATCTAAATTATCTCTCTAATAGATATAGGGCCACAATACAAGTAGGTCACACATCTAATAGAAAGAGAGTTCAAAATATCTCTAGCCTTTTCTCAAAAAAAAAAAATGTAAATGAAATATGGCGCGTGTGTTTTGCCATCTCTCTCGTTCGTGATAGGAAAATGACAGTAAAGCTTCATTTGGTGGAAGTTAGACGTTGATGTCAAAGGCTAGTGGCTGCCTTTTTCAATCGGTTGCTCACAAAATTAAAACCAAAGATTTGGACCTAACCCCCTTTAGAGAGATATTTCTTTTGTGTACGTAAGTGTTTGCTGAGGGCAATCAAAGATGACCGACTATATATTGTAATGTTTTGTTTTGTGTGTTTAGTGAGTGTTATCGTCACATCATTATACGAATGGCCGGTCGACTAATTGTATTCTGCTGATCGACGGCCACTCATATCCTACAACAATCATGCAAGATTTATATCGCATTGGAGAAAACCCTATTGTTATATCATCTTTAGCTTATATAAATAATGGCCAAATAAAATTCAACTTCAAAGAAAAGTAGTAGCATCAGCAGATACATAAAACAAATGCACACGCACAGAGAGTACACTTACTGATGATGAACAGAGAAGCTTTCCATACGCCGGTGGAAGCGTGTAGAGGAACTATTCTATTGATCGAATGACTATACTCACATTCAACAACTATATATCTCGCAAGATTTATACCGCATTGGAGAAAACCCTACCATTATATATCATCTTTAACTTAAATAGTCAATGGCCAAATAAAATTTAAACTTCGAAGAAAAGTAGTAAAACCATCAAATACCATGTTAAGAGAGTTGAAAAAAATTAATGAACTATGGCTCTCAAAGATGATTGGAATAACACAAAACCTATACATACACACAAACATACGCAAAACACACAGCAGAGAGCAGACTTACTGATGATGAAAAGAGAAGCTTTCCATACGCCGGTCGAAGCACGAAGAGGAACTCTTCCTTTATGATCTACAGATGAATCATAAACCCAGTTCTCTTCATCCCTATTAGTATTTTCTTCTGATGATGCAGTACTGCTAGGTCCTTTTCTCTTTTCCATTTCTTGCTCCATCTTTTGCTTGGTATTGTTAATGAAACAAATTAAGAAACATAAATGGCACTGAAATAAACTAGAAATATGGGGAGTACGTACCCTGCTTTTGTAGGAAGAGAGAGTTTCTTTGTTTATAAGTGGAGTGCTTGCTTTTCACTGCTTTTATAGCTAAGGAAATCAGTCATTATGTGCTATGGCTAATTTGTTTTTATATGAAAGTTTACTAGATTAAGCAAATTAGAACCGTATGGCAATTATTTTTTGGCTAAGATTTTTTTTGCATGCCTGCTGGTCTACTTTTTTATACTCTATATATTTTCAAGCATCTAGTGAATAAGAAGAAAGTTTACATAGTGATAGAGAACTGAAATAATATTATAGAGGAATCCTAGAATTAATTCTTCTCATTTGGGTTTTTCTTTCTGCTTTCTTTTTTCTTTTTGCGATCTTGCAATGTTGTTTGATGACTATAACTGTCCATTTTTTTAGAGTCGCCCATTAAAGATCACTGCTCCAAAAAGGTAATTAAATACGAAATCATTTAGTCATGTAATTATTATCCAATAAATAAACGTAATACCTTTTTTCAGTTAAACATTGAAATTACGACAACAATAATCAAATAGTTTAACGATTTCTGATTTGATTGATTTTTTGTTAAGTTGATATCTTTAAGGAATGGTCTAGAAAAAAAGCAATTCGATCATCAAGCAATATTGTAAGATTGTAAATAAAATGAGAAGTTCAAAAGAAAAAAATCCAGCTCATAAGATTCCTAATATCCCTTGAATTATAAATGTCATAGCAGGTGGAATTTAAGTATCTATGCAGAACTTGTTCCCCTTTTCAATTGTAACTGCTAGCTAGCTATTTTCAATTTTTGATTTATGACCAATAAACACTGATGTGTCCTAGGAAATGTCCTTTTCATTTGGGAATAGGAATGTTTGAAAACCTTCAAATTATATGACAATGTTACTTAAAATGATTATCTTTCTCGAAATTCTAGAGTGCATCAATGTACAACATCTATTGTAAAATTTATGGATAAATTTGAGACACTTAAAACAGTGATTTCAATAATTAGTTAGTATAGACTATGAAGTTGTAAACTGATATCCAGCCACATATATCGAAGTGTTAATCTATAGATTCTTAGATTCCACATTGTAGAATTGAAAATTGTATCCAATGATCTTCTGTCTTTTCTTCTCTTTTAGTATGACCAATACATGAGTGTGGATTGACAATGTTATGTAACAGTACAACAGTCACACTAAACAACTTCTCAACTATCAATTAGTATGGATGAATGTTGCCACCTCTATTTTTGTTCTTTCTTATTCTTTCCATCATCAATTTTAACATAAAGAGGAGGTCAAAAGGAAAGAGAATATCTATTTTTTTTTTACAAATGATAAATATTTATAAAGATATTTTTATATTAGGTCGTTTTAATTCACCTACAATAAGTTACAATAAGACATAACTTAGTATCAAACTCACTATCTCCAATCAAGTAACGACTGTGTGCCGCTAGAATAACTTGTCATGTGCTCTAGAAGCCTTGATTGGTATTGGTCAACTCAAATATTGTGGTGGAATTTTGCTGTTGGAGCACATTATATGATTAGCTCTAGGACTTCAAAGCTCTTATTGTAGCATATATTCAAAGTGGTTTACTAAAGCAGATCGTGAAAGAACTAAAAAAAAGCTTTGGCAGAGTGTTCAACAATATACTCTGCTTCCTTATATTGTTGACATCTAAATATTCGAAAAATGCTCTAAACACAAAGGATTCTTATCATTATATTAACTTCTTCAGGAATTGGATAATTCAGTATTATGATATTATCCACCTTTTTTACTCAAACTATGCCCTTTCAACATTAGAAAACACCTTATTTAATCATCAAAAAACCCCAGCCAAGCTTTGGGTGTGTGCCATATTCTTTGGAATCCCATGTAAAAACTTTTCATTTTTAATTTTACTTTCTTGGCAAAGAGAGCAGCAGACCTAGCCGACATTGGTTACTCGATCCGGACTACACTATTTGAATTAAATTAAACTACTATAATGGTCATGTTTGTTGAACTTATAAAGGTTAAAACTGAACTTAATAAATTGGACAATATTCCAACATATGATGTCTTACAAGTCTCATCCAGAGGGACGAGACTCTATAAAGCTTTGACTCAATTCTATTTTTGTCCAGTCCTAACCACCAAACAAGCTAAAATTTCTATGTTACATAGTTCACAATGCACTATGTAACATATGGTCAGACAACTTATTTGCCTTAAAAAAGTTCATGTGATTTTCCGAAATCAAGCAATTGTTTCTAAGCTCTCTACAATGTACACATGTTCATTTTTCAAAAAGTAATAACCTCATATAATACATGGAAAGATTTATTGCAGCATCAAGTACAAACATTCATAAGATCAGAGAGAATTTTTGGAAAACAAGAAGAGGAAAACAATAATATGAACACATACAAAGCTTGTTTAATCTAATCCTTGCCTATACCAAGACCCCGGTTACCAGTCCAAAAATCAATAGAAACAGCGAAGGCTGTCCCGTTCATCTTCAACTACGGTTCACTAAAACCCTGCTTTTTTCGCCTTAGCGTCTAGAGGTTAAAATACATGACAAGAAGCTAGAAACTTAGCCCCATTTTTCTGTAAACAAAAACCAAAATTGTATAGGCATGCCTACTTTCCGTCTTATAGACCGATAATCGATACTTTCTTAGTTAGAGCAACAAGTTCTCTTGTTCATGTCACCTGAAATATTTGCAACATTGATGGTAGTTCCATGAGGGAGTCCAGTTGAAACTGCCTCCTGTGCTGCTAGTGCCTTCTTGCTTATTATGTGATAAATATCCAACAAAATGGTCTGAAACGCATTCTCGACATTGAAGGCCTCCAGTGCTGAAGTTTCAAGGAACGAGAGACCTTCCTTCTCGGCCAAGAGTTGAGCATCATCTGCCGGGACTGCTCTCAGGTGATTCAAGTCAGATTTGTTACCGGCCATCATTATGACAATGTTAGAGTCCGCGTGGTCTCTTAGTTCGCGGAGCCACCTCTGCACATTGTCAAATGTTTGCCTCTTGGTTATGTCATACACCAATAGTGCGCCAACAGCGCCTCTGTAGTAAGCGCTGGTTATGGCTCGGTACCTCTCTTGACCTGCCGTGTCCCATATTTGTGCTTTCACTGTCTTCCCCTCTACCTGCATCAGAATAAAAGGTTATATCTCGAGGGAGAAGCAAGCAGCTATTCATGAAACTTTATTGACTAAACAAGCAAAACCAAGTGATGAATCACTTTGATTTCAACGGCTGTGAATTCAGTAAAAGATGAGTCATTTGGAAATTTGGGATCCAGAAGGATATTTGAGTATAAAAATTGATAATCCCCTTCTGAAGTTCTCTACTGTGCATAACAAGAGAACACCCTACAAGCCCTGCACACAGCCCTGCTACTAACCACTTCAATTGTATCTTGAAAATTGGCTAAGATGGTATCACAACGCGGTAGGGTTGGGTAGATTTTAGATCCAAATGTTACCAAACAATATTCTGCCGTGCAGAATGGCAGTGTTCTACCATGGCAAGGACGTAAACTGGGTGATAACGCAGGGCAACATTGGTACTGTACCTTAAACAGTATAAATAAAGTCATACAACACCGGTGAGGAATTTTATTGTCAAATAACTTCTCATCCTTAGAGCCTCACAAGCTATAAACAAATAGTTAAAGTTGATATGCACGAAGGCTTACTAAAACTCAATCCATTGTTTGGTAAGAAGAACCACAAGCAAATACAGACGAAATGATTACCAGACGGGCGCTAAGGTTTTTGTAATTCATGAAACTTTGCCTAGAGAAATCGAAAGCAACTATCAAGAGACAATTATAAGAATTTCCCACAATTATACGAATGATAAATTATTCTTTCACCATTGTTTCAATTCAAACACATTAAGAAAGAGAACAATCTAAAAGCAGGAAAATTGAAAATGATCAATATTTTCCAAACAAAACCAACCTGCAATGTCCTAGTTGCAAATTCAACTCCAATGGTGGACTTAGACTCCAAACAAAACTCATTCCTCGTAAACCTCGAAAGAATGTTGGATTTTCCGACACCCGAATCTCCAATCAATACAATCTTGAAGAGGTAATCGTATTCGTGATCCACCTTGTACGCCATACGCTCTACTCCTCACAAACACCACCCCACACCTGCCCAGATCCAAAAATTCACCAAACAAGAAGCCATTAGCAATCATAAAACCAAACAAATTAACCCATTCTCTTGTTTTGACAGAAGGGATAAGAAAAGTGCTGATCGGAAAGCAGTGTCTTTTACCTACGTTTTCTTTCCAATGTAATAATATTTTCCCGAGAAACAAACGGAAAGTGGGTAATCATAAAACAATGGCGCGCAGAATGGTGATTAACACAATAGACGATTTTTTGAATGTTGGGTTTTGTTGGGGATGTTTTTGCATTGAAGTTTGTGGAAACAGAGAAGAGAGGAGAAGAAGAAGAAGAAAAAGATGGCATTGGTCGAAACAGAAACAACGGATGAAAATGCACTTAAAACGGCCTTCCACGTGGGAAAGGACGCGCGGAATTTGGAGACTGTGTAAAGTAAACGACCCTTCACACGACATGCCTCATCAAATTTAAGCCCATTCTTAATGTGGGCTGAGGGCATATATTTATGGCCCACTGAAAAGCTCCATTAGGATTTTTTATCTCTCTTTTGAAATTTGAAAAAAAAAAGAAAAAAGAAAACGATAATCACACATACACATTTTTTTATCTCTACCTACACACTCATGTTTAATTTTATCAGTTGACTATATTAGTTTTATCTAATTCGATAAATATAAAAAGGAGTGCAGTGATTATTTATCTTGAACAAACTTAGCAATGCTTCATAAACTCGTAACATTTTAAAAATTTTTGTTACGAACTTACAAGCGATTATTATTTTTAAACGTTCTAAATTTCCCCTATTATCTTCATTTATCACGTTTTCTGTCAATTAAATGAATTTATAAATTTAATCTAAGAGAGTAAATAATCATATTAAAATAATTATTAGGGCTCATAACCAATTTGAAAGTTCAAGGATATTATTTCCCCAAATTCAAAGGGCATTGCTAATTGTTTTAAAAGATTAGAATGACTCATTTTTTGTTCATAAAAAATACACGCTTTCATAATAACCTGTTTCAGGATCGAGTTTCAAAATTCAAACATGATAAGCTTAGCAAAAATAAATGAGTAATCCGACAACAATATCAAAACGGAAAGACATGGCAAAATTCAGGATTTGGGTGTTGACTTTAGTCCAAAATATGGCAAAATGCAAATATTGATTCACAAAATCAAAGACGGATAAAATACGTGTGAAAACTAATGCATTTTAAATGTTTTCCAAGAAAAAAAAAAAGCATGGCAAACAAATTTAAATTACTGGTTTACAAAATCAATATAAATAGCTGATGAAGTTGTGAGCCAGGCTCGTTAGATCCAAATCTAGTGAAGGATAAAATGGTTCTTTGCGATGGCTATGGTCAGGAAGGGCCTATGTTGGCAGGTGCAATCGGAATTATTTGGCAAGGTCAATCTGTCGGAAGAGTGCTTGACACTCATTCCTTTTCCGGCAGCTTGTCTTGGATTGGATGACGGTAGCAACATTTACCATTACATCAATGATATGATTTTTAATGTCTATGCAATTAGGCTCAAAATCACATGAAATACTTGCAAGAATACAAGGATATTGTAGTATAGATGCTCATGCAAGGTCGTTCTCCTCAAGGACTATTTGGATAATTTATGTAGAAACAATTCCTAATTAACTACTTAGAATTTAAAATTGAGAAAAGAGATTTTGATTTTAGGTAATATAAAAAAACGAATTTTAATTAAAAACAAATATGATAAAAGAAAAGAGTTTTAAAAACCAGATTATAAAAGCACTAGGGTTCCACCATCACCTAGCAATCTTATGAATTTCTACCAATTACTTATGATCTACACATGCCACTTTGAAGGTTAGGTTTTCCTAATATATATTCTCCTCGTGATATTCAAGCAAGAACGTATATCTAACATGCAATCCGTCTGTGATATTCAGATCAAATATAAACATGCAAGACTCACTAAGTTCTATGAAAACCTTTTGAAAAACCATGCAACCCCTAAGAGCGTGATATTCGCCTTAGGTGAAATTACAACTATTAATCACAAGAAGCAAAACTCAATCCTCCGGTGATATTCCGACCGAATTGCATCCAATTACTTGTCTAAACATCCTAATGATGGCCAGTCATCAAGACAATTAGATAGTTTAAAACAGTGATCAATAATTCAAAGTGTGCATGCAATCAATCATAAGCAATTAAATAAAAATTACATATTCACGCTAAGGCTTAAGGTTTCGCCCTAGCTAATGGAAATTAGTTACGCATATTCATAATTGAAATCATAGAAAATATTATTAAGAAAAGGAATGAAAACACCTTAAGATAGAGAGTCTCCAAGAACCCTAAAGTTGAATAAGAATAAGCCTCCCCTCTCTACAATTGTGATCGGCAAGAACTATATATCCTATGCCCTCTCACAATCCCTAAAATAAATGGTCTTTTGTTCCAACTAGGAAACTAAATAATAACAAAATAAAATAGAAAATAGAGTCCTAATTAATCTAGGAGAATCTACACATAAACTGTCCAGCCACGTTTTAGCTTCAAATATCCTCCAAATCCGGCCCAAGATAGCTTGTTTTAAAGATACGAACGTTCTGAACACATCTCCAGAAGGCCGCGAATCCATCTGAGGTCATCTTGGGCTCCAAAAACGCAATTTAAACCCAAAAACGTGACTTTCCAGCACCGCGCACTGCTCCTTTATTTCATTGCCAGAAAATAACTACTTCGCGGAAAAATCTGATATTTTGATACGATCAAGCTCAGCGACTCACGAACGTCCTCCAACTGGAATTACTCCAAAATTCGTCCATTTGATTACGTTTTGCTCTAGAGGAAGTTGAAAGTCCTATATTGAAAATACAATTCAAAGTATCAAAATTCTTCCAAAATATTAACCAAAATATACTAAGAAATAGGGATAAATATATAATATAAAATCTACTCATCAATCAACTCAACCGAGTATGTATATATAGAACAATTCTTACTTAGAGAAACATTACGGCCACATACAATAATTTCTTCTGATTTGTTGAGAATGAATCCCATAGTGATGAGAAGATAGATCTTGTATGAGCTTATAAGTAAATTGGGCTACTCTCTATATTGCCAATTGATTTTATGATGGAATCCCAACTTCTTCATGGTATCAGAGTAAGGTTGTTTCATGTGTGAAGCCCAACGGCCACACATAGCTTATAAGTAAGTTGAGCTACTCTCCATATTGCCAATTGGTTTTACAGTAGAATCCCAACTTCTTCAGTAACTATTGATTTACAAGAATCCAACAGCAACTATTTTCAAAAGCAATGAGATTAAAGATACACTGTCACCCTATGTGGCCTCCTTCTCATCAAGGGGTCCAAATTCAGTCGCTCCTAGCATTCTCAAGGTAACTTCTTCCTAATAAAATAGTACTCTTAACTAATTATATAATCAGCTGCTATAATCTCTCCTATATAATTAAACATTCTCCTTAACTGCTTTGCAGCCGGATATAGCTGCTCCGGGAGCTTGCATTTTCGCAGCCTGGCCTCCGAAAGACCAACTTTCGACTATTAAAGCAACATACAATATTGTCTCCGGGACATCCATGGCTTGTCCACATGCTACTGCCGCAGCTGCATACATCAAATCAATTCATCCCAACTGGTCACCCGCCGCTATCCAGTCGGCTCTTATTATCACTACCGGTATGGTTGCATTCATAATCAATCACAACTATTCTGCTATATATGTAACAAATGTATACAATGTCTCTCTGACATTCTTGATCAATCATGTGAGCAGTAATTGTAAGAGAGACGTATAATGAAGTATTCAAACCTTTTATTTTTTGCAGCTAAACCCATGCGTGCCGATATGAACCCTGAAGCTGAATTTGCATATGGAGCTGGCCAGATAGACCCTTTTAGGGCTCCATATCCTGGTTTAGTATATGACGCAACTGAACTCGACTACATAAATTTTTTGTGTGCACAAGGTTACACTGCCAAGTTATTGCAAATCATAACCGGGGACAATAATAGCAGCTGCTCATCCGAACCATCTAATGCTAGTGCATCAACAGTCAGTGATCACGTAAACTATCCTTCTTTTGTGCTTTCCTCTTGGCAGCCTGAATCCATTAGCGGCACGTTCAATAGGACTGTCATAAATGTCGGGTAACCAACATCGACGTATAAAGCTAAGGTGTTGAATGCCTTTCAAGAACTTAACATCCAAGTCGATCCAAGCGTTCTAAATTTCACATCTCTTGGAGAGAAGAAATATTTTGCAGTCACAATAAATGGGACGATAAATAAATCCATAGTGTCTGCTTCTCTGGTGTGGGAGGATGGTACTTTCACAGTGAAGAGCCCCATAGTTGTCTATATTGTATTATAAGAGGTATATGATTGATGTATCGATCGAGAGCCTTTGATGTAATTTTTTTTTCCAAAGAGCCTTTGATATAATTAATTTGTAGTACTTTTTTTACCCAAATCTATATTTCTTTGTTAATCTTTAGTGTGGAAATTAAACGGATTTTTTCCCAGTTACTCTTTTGATACATTGGACAATAAAATTAAAGGTATAGCGTGTAAGAATTTTACCTATATGTGAGTTTAGGTCAAGTTCATAATAATGTAGAATGATATGGATAATAAATGGAGTTGTGTTTGTAATTAGTGATGTTTATAGGGTTTCATTTTGTATTAGACAAAATGAAAAACTGATGAAAGGAGTGGATTTAAACCACTCTACATTGTGGACTGCAGTTACCACCTTGATAGGGAGTGCAACTGTCATCAAACTTTATAAAAAAAAATCTTGTCCCCACTCTTGTTTCACTCTCTGATTTTTTGAGGGCTTGTTCTATCGAGAGCTAACCAAAATTTCGAATTCATAGAGATGAAGATCAGATCGGCTACCTTTGGTAGCATTGTCTTCATCATATAGCAAGTTATGGTTTATTGTTCTGCAGGTAATAGCAATTCTGCAACCACAACTTTACTGTTTTAGTGTGGTTTATGATTCTTAATTAATCCTAGGGCTAATTGCATATAGGAAATTCTAACATGTGGTATCAGATCCACTAATTAGGACTTAAACTTGCTAATTGAAGTTCATAGATAAAGAAAAACAATATTTTTTTTCCGCTGCGTTCTTTCTGCCTCTGTTCTTCATCCTTGATTATGAAATTTTTTGGTTTGCTTCGAATTTCACGAGCACTTCTTCGGATTAGCAACTGTTTGTTTAAAAAAATAAAATAAAATAAATAAGAAAAGGAGTTTTCACGCTGGAAACAAGAAAACAGGCGCGCAGCTATCAGCCTCTCTCTTCCTCGCACACGGTGTCTGTGGCTGCTCTCTCTCGCAACGCTTGTTACCGGCAAGCATGGTTAAATCTCAATCTTTTTCCGCTGGCCTTCAAAGCCCAAATCTCAATCTTTTTCGCGCTCTCCGGACAAGGCATGAAAGAATTGCTCTTCGCAATGTAATCTTTCTAACTTTGCACTTTGGTTAAACTGAAATTAAGCTTTTGGTTCCAACTGAATCGGTTAATCTGATATCATAATTAAGAACTAGAAAAGGATCTTTTCGATCTGGGCAATTAGGCCTTTTTTCCATAAACCTTTGCTTATTTTTGGTAAGTTTGTTTTCAATCTTGTGGCTTTTCTGATTGGATCTCTTGAAGCTTTTATATACAATCTTGTCAGTTGGCTTCTTGTTTTATTAAGGCGTTTGCAATAGATTTTTTCGAAGTTGGTATTCTGTTAAATCCATAGTAATCTTGGAGGAAGATGAGATACTAAGCCCCTAAAGTGTTTTCCAGGGGACATTTTGTCAATCAGTTTGTTCAAAGTCACATATTGTGTGAATGATAGTTTGTTCTTGTTCTTCCAGTCGAAAGTGACTTGACAAACGTAGGTGTGCTAATTTGTTTAAAACAATCTTGTGATGATATTTGAGTTGCCATATAGAATTAACGAATATGGTTTTGCGACTGAATCGTTTTTGTACTGGAATATATTGCTAACACAATATATTTCTTCAGTCTTATTGCTGAATGTACAAAATTGGTTTCTGGGGTTTTCATGCTATTCTATTGTTATCCATGAATCTATTAATATTGTATTGCAGAGAAGAATTGCATTAGTTGTGTTGCAATTTTCTGGTTATATTAGCTTATGCTCATGGTCTCGAATTTATTGTATTTTGAAGTTTTGAACTAAACTGACTTGAAAATCTTATTGAACGAACCTATTATGATTGTGGAAAAGGAGCTGCAGGTTATGATTGTTCCTTATTGCAATCTCTCATAACCAAATTTGAGTTCATGGATACATGTATATGAATTTCAGTTGGTACCTACTATAGTTGTTCTTGTGCATTTTAAAATGAAATTTTGAAAAGCATCAGAAGTAAGACTATGCTGCTGGAGTTCTGCAGATTTCTGCAGCATATCCTGTTTGTGGTATGATTTTGATAGACCTACGTAACTCCTAAATTTGTGAAATTTTAACATGTTATGCATTGAGTTGTAAACTTTTAATCTGGAAATTTTCACGAGCATTAGCTACAAAATGAATTTTTGTTTTTTGGTGAAATTGCAAACTAAGGTGGTACTGCTGAATTTTTGAGACTTCAAAGCACTGGTTATGTTCTGAAATATTGTTTTCACTGATTTGTGCACATCTAATGGTACAAATTCTTTGACATATTTATTTGTTCCAATATGCCCCTCTTTCCTTTGCAATTTATCAATTCTAATGAGTTTTAGGCAACATTGATTAAATTTGGTTGGAAAAAGTATTGGTTTATTTTGCTCAAAACCAATGGTTCTGTTTGGTCATCAATTTTGATTAGGGTGATTGTTGTCTTGCAAGACAAAATTAGAAAGTGGCATTAGTATACTAAATTGATCGTTTTGGTCACTATTGAACAACTGAATAATCATGTTTTCGACTTTCGAGAACTCTATTGTTTTATGCCAGTAACAACATACTTTAGTTTAGTGTATGATTATATTAAAAAAAAAATCAGAATTCTAATTTATATGTTGTAAGCACTTTTGTCCCACATGAAATTTCTGAAATCACACATATCAACTATAAATTAGTATATATAGCAAATCATAAAGTACTAACTACATATTTTCTTCTGGCCAAAGCTGATAAAACTATATGTATTATGAGTATTTTATAGTTTGGTTATGCTATACATGTATCTTCTTTGCATGATTTGTTTATGCCCAAATGTGTAACAATCATGCAATTTGCAGTAAGTTCTATCCTCAACAACTTGACTACATCCATGGCATATTTTGTAGAACCAAGAATTAAATAATAGGTTAATGAGCCAATCATTTGCCTTAATTTTTTCTCTAAGTTCTAAATTGTGGTTATAACTATTATTGAAAAGTTGATGATGTCGAGATATATAAATTGAGTGTTTGTTTTAATCATTTTTTTTTTCGAATTAAAAATGAATAACTTACTTATGAGAGTGTTTGAGATATCTTTCTCCCATACTCTCTAATTGAATGTTATTTTGATCTATGTTAGTTTGTGACTGAATGAGATAATAAAAGTAAACTTCAGCAATTTTTGTGATTATTGATTCTGGATATTTTTGTTGCTGGCAGCTTAGTGAGTTTTCTTTTAGGACCCTTTCAGTCTATTGCATGTTTTATAATGATTCTATATTTTGGTATTTAAATTTTCTTGGTGTCACATATATTTTGTTCTGTAATCTAAGTCAATGAGGCTTGCGATTTAATATTGTGGACTACATAATGACATTTCTTGGAAAACAATGTTTTCACCTTAATTATAACATTTATTAGGTTGAGTGTTTGTCCATGTGGGAAGATTATAATGTTCTCACAATGTTGTGGGCTTCACACTCATTACCTTGTTGCATGGATAATATGTTAGTTTGCCTATTGTTGCTTATTTGGAATTCTTGGTTTCGATTATGTTGAACATTAGTTAATTAGATTACACAATTCTCCGTTTCTAAATATGTTATATTAGAAAAAGGATTGTGATCAAGCTACAAACCTAATTTGCTAATTTTCTGATTTTGTTACATGATTGTTGCTTTATGTGATTAATTGGATTGTTGATGATGTTTGACTTGTTTTCTATGACAGTCTACATATGGAATATAATGTTACACTGAGAATCAAATCATGTTATAGCGATTCGTCCAATGAATTTTGTTGTTAACTGTTGATAATTAAATTCAACAAATACTGATATATTGAGTTGATTGTTTGGGATATAATTAATAAACTACCAAAGTGGTTAATTTTTCTTAACTCTGAAACATCATTTTGAAACTCAGAGATTGTGGTTTATATATATATTAACAATTAGATTTCTCTCCAAAGAGATGAGGTTTATTGGGTTCATTATAAATCAATGTATAGGAGTCATGGAAAACTGGGTTGGTATTATAGTTCATCTTGCCCAAAGGTGTTGAATTTCTTACTAATTTCAATGTTTTTTGCTTGGCTATGCAAAGTTGTGGTCCACTAACTATATAGAATGATATCTTGCCCAAGGGTGTTATGAGTTTCTATAGATTATAAAGCATTAAGTTTCAGCTTTAGTTATGATTTGTGCTATTTTAAGTGGCAGGTTTCAACGTGTTGATTCTTGTCAACATTGAGAAACTGAATGGCACAAATTATAAAGTATGGAAGCACCAGATTGACATGAATTTTGGATTGCTCGAGTTCAACATTGCCTTAAAACATCTACTACCAGCAGAGCCAAAGATGATACTACTGAAGAATAAAGAGATTAGTGCCTCATATGGGACTTTGAGGAGAATCCATTGATTTGTTTGAAATGTGGGAGTAAGGTGTGCATTTATTTACAGTATTTAAGTTGAATGTATTGGCTAGACAGTGAATAATTTGCATTTGCAGAATGAAATTGTTTTTCTAGTTCTGGTGATAATGTTGTTTGAATTTGACTTCTGGTGTTTATGCTGTTCAGATTGATTTCTAGAAATTATGTTAAAATAATTAGATAGAGATGTGAAGTTATTTGTAAGCAAGTTTATATCAGTAACTTGCTTATGAAATTATGTTTGCTCTTTGGTTCTAATGATTTTGTTGCATTACTCTTGCAAAGTAATGATATTGTATAATGCTCATGACACACTATCGTTTCCATGTCTGAAACAATTCACATGTTGACATAATGAATTTGTGATTTTACAGAGTTGGTACAACTAAACTATGTCAAGTTTTCTAAAGTTCAATTCATTGTCTCAGTATGGTTAGTTGCTGAAATCATTTTCTATTTTACTGATATAGCTCAGTGATCACTGTTGATTATCTAACACCGTTCATTTTGTAGATGAATTTGGTCACACTCATGTGGGAGAATGTAAAAATTTTACCTATGTTAGTTTAGGCCAAGTTCATAATTATGTAGAATGATGTGGATAATAAATGGAGTTGTGTTCATAATTAGTGATGTTTATAGGGTTTCATTTCGTATTAGACAAAATGAAAAACTGATGAAAAAAGAGGATTTAAACCACTCTACATTGTGGATGGCACTGGCAGTTTCTACCTTGATAGGGTTGCAACTGCCATCAAACTTTATAAAAAAGATCTTGCCCACTCTTGTTTCACTCTCTGGTTTTTTTAGGGCTTGTTCTATCGAGAGCCGACTAGAATTTCGGATTCATAGAAAGGAATATCAGATCGGCTACCTTTGGTAGCATTGTCTTCATCATATTGCAAGTTTTGGTTCATTGTTCTGTAGGTAATAGCAATTCTGCATTTGCAACTTTACTGTTTTAGTGTGGTTTATGATTCTTAATTAATCCCAGGGCTAATTACATATAGGAAATTCTAACATAGCGTTCCCTTTACAAATCTCATCCCTCTTTTTGTTTGTTTTGGGCTTAAACTTAGAATCTTCATTTTCTTTTATAAGTGCAACATTGAGGGCAATCGAATTTGGGAACTCGAGTGAGTGCAAAGAGAATGCTCTTAATAAACAACTGCACTACATTTGTGGAATCTTCACTCTTCAAGATGAAAAAACGAGAGACCACTAAAAAGTTTCCACACCGAAACTTAAACAAATAAAAATAATATATATGTTTGGTTTTACTAATGTAACAACATCGAGGCTCTTTGTAATTATACTCATCTGAATGCAAATTGAGGCACTGCATTAGTACTTGAATGACCGATGCGAAATCCATTGCACATATAGCGGTTGGTTTCATTCACTTATAAATGGAACGAACGCTTACAAGCAATTGTCCATAAAATTATATTGGAGTACCGAGTAATTGATGTAAGAGTATAACTCGATCATAAACCACAAGATCAAACAACTAACTATAGAACTACGTACCAGAACCAAGAATAATAACAACCAAGAAACCAAAGCTCAAAAGTCAAAACTGAAACATGCTCTGCAAGATGAAAGAAAAAACTTACCTGCAGAATTTGCAACAGAGGAAGCCATGGCAGCTTCAAAACAGTGCACCTTCTCCTCTCTAGCAAAACTCGAAAGTACTCAACCAAACAATACGCCTTTGGATCGATAATTGAGCATATGTTTTGTGAGAGCAGTGGACCACTATTTATAATAGATCAATCCTAGTAACTACCCTAGTAAAATCATCATAGGATACAAACATTGAATCCAAAACATCTTATATATGATTGCATCAGTAAAACAAACAAATTTCCAATCCCACAAGAATTACGACAAACTGAATTACAATCCTACAAGAATATAATATTCTGTTTCATACTCATACTCTTAACAATTGGCAGAACGTATTGTATGTGGGATGAAACATCAATGCTTGGGAAGAACAAATAATTATGAAAGTTGACAAAGGGAATTCAGAGACGGGGAGCGATTTCTGCATTATCTTTTTTATGTCCTACACTTCCCTAATTTTTTTAACTATTAATTGAGCGATCTAATGAAGAATCAACATACAAAATTGAATGGCTCGCTTAAATTTTGGCCTTTTTTGCAAGCTTGTAACTCAGTTGGTTAAGAGCATTCGCTTTTGCACTTGAGGTCCCGTGTTCGAATCTCCCCTTCAATTAGTTAGATGAATTTAGTGTAGATTATCCTGTCATTTGTAAAAATTTTGGCACTTTTTTGACATGTTGTTGTGTACCGTCATATGCAGATGCAGTAAGATTAAGCTCATTCTCAAGGGTATATCCAATCCAACTAATTCCATCTTTCAATATGGTTTCTCTTTAATTTTTTCATTCTATAGAAAATACACGCCTTTTTCTTGATATTATTACAGTATTACTTGTATTAATAAACGAGTAACAAAAAAGATGGCAACTCCAAAAACAGACGAGTAACACACAGAACAATATATATAAAAAAGGAAAGAAATAGGGGTGATAAAAAGCTCAAATTTTATGCATTTTTTATGTTTTGACTTTTCAGTTTTAATATTTCTGAATGCTGATCTTGTATTATAAATGCAATAGCGAGTGACCTTTTAATCCGGTGGATAAATATGGGAAATGAAAATACTGAATTGAAAAATCACGAGTAAACGGATAAACTACAGCGTGTGGAAAATGGCAAATGCATGGCTAATCGTCAGTATAAATACACATGATGAAGTTGTTGGATGAGATATATTTTCCTTCCTTTTCTTTTAATTACTTGCTTAATTTCCAGGCTTTTTTATAGCAAGCCCTCACAAATACAATGGCTCGAATTCCATTGTTTCTCATCCTTCTTAGTCTCACCTGCACACTGCTTGTTGATGTTACTCACTCGGTTGCTCATGACGATGCCTGAAAGGCATGCAACATCTCTCCTAAATATATGCATAGCCATATTGACTAGAGCGGATGTGCTCCCTTACACATTCGAGTTCCAATCCTTATTCCATATATTAAAGTAGAATATTATTTGTATAAAAAAGTTGACTTATTCCATATATTAATCAGTTGCAAGTTTATATTGTGTATATGGGCGACAGGCCAAAGAGCCAGGCTTCCACTACCACATTGTCTCTTCATGCAAACATCTACAAAACGTAGTTGGCAGCAATAATATTGCGCAAGAATCTCTGCTACTACACAGCTACAAGAGTAGTTTCAATGGATTTGAGCAGCACACAAAATGGCTGGTGCGGAACCCTAACCTATTCTTTTTCATGAATTTCCATTCAAAGAGTTTAATCAATTATGATTAGTATTTAGTACTGGATCACCTCGATTCTTTAAATGAATGTATGTATAGGAATGGATGGTGTTGTGGTGTCTGTTTTCCCCAGTGAAAAGAAGAAGCTCCTCACAACAAGGTCATGGGACTTCATTGCAAATCAAAAGACCCACCTCCCCCCCCTTCTCCGAAAAAACCCAATTTTCTCTTTATACAACATGAAAAAGAAAACAAAACCAATAAGTCGGAACGCAAGTAAGCATCAGCGGCACAAGGAGGACAACAATCTCACCAAAACGTAACCCGGGTGTCCAACACCATAATTTTCCAAAGAATTACTCTCCCGAAAAATATGAGAAACTCGAATTAACTTTTGTCTTTGTAATGCGAAAGTGATGTGGACCAATGATGCTTCCACTATGAAAAAGAGAAATATAGGAGAGCTTTTCCTTTAATAAGCGTGGTTGAAATGATGAGAAGCACTAGCGAGTAGCGAGTCCATTATCCTTATGTGGAGGAACAACTTAATTAGCAGTACACAACAATATTGCTATCTATTTCCTTCAAACATGATTAATCAAGTAATTATTTAGCGATCGATCGGACACAAATGGAAGAACCAAATCTGTAGAAATGGAGTCCTTTCACATTTGATGTTCTGGGTGCCGATAATTATATTACACACACATGATGTGACTCTGTATGATCAAATAATGCATTTAATCAAGATTTTTAAATTCTTTTTCTTATTTATTTAAAAGGGTAGATTTGTCACTAACAAAATATTCAACCATAAACTAATAAATTTAATAGACATTAAATTACCATAACATTTAATTTGGGTTTTCTCTAAAATATGGTGGGTTTTGTTTAAAATATAATGGGTTGCATGGGTCTAAACTAAAAGACCCCCCCTCCAAAAAAAATAACCCCAATTTTCTCTTTATACAACATAAAAACAAAACAAAACCGATAAGTCGGAATGTAAGTAAGCATCAACAACACAAGGAGGACAACAATCTCACCAAAACGTAACCCGGGTGTCCAACACCATAAATTTTCAAAGAATTACCCTCCCAAAAAATATGAGAAACTCGAATTAACTTTTGTCTTTGTAATATGAAAGTGAAGCGGACCAAAGATGCTTCCACTGTGGAAAAGAGAAATATAGGAGAGCTTTTCCTTTAATAAGCGTGGTTGAAGAGAAGAACTAGCGAGTACCGAGTCCATTATCCTTATGTGGAGGAACAACTTAATAGGCAGTACACAACAATATTGCTATCTATTTCCTTCAAACATGATTAATCAAGTAATTATTTAGCGATCGATCGGACACAAATGGAAGAACCAAATCTGTAGAAATGGAGTCCTTTCACATTTGAAGTTCTGGGTGCCGATAATTATATTACACACACATGACGTAACACTATATGAAAATGAAATCACATTGTGTCACTATCTGTCTTTCATGAGGTTGGAAATCGATGAAGCACGAATATTTCAGTTTGGTCGCGTATTCTGTATCTGATACTTCATCGGATACGATACTTGTTGGATATGTTGGAGATGTTTGAGTAGTAATACCATTCCAAACTTTGTCCCACATTGGTCATCACCAAAAAGTTCCTACCCTTTATAAGGCTTTGTACCTCTTACAAAGTGATTGGAGTAATGGAACCATGGAGAGGAAAATTGGGCTCAACCTTGTGTTTGGGCTTTGGGGCTTTAGAAATATAGCTGATCCTTTGACAAAAGGACTACCAAGAGAGCAAATATTATTTACATCGAGGGGAATGGGTCTTAAGCCAATTCAATGAATCGAACCCCATGGTCTAGGTTACATAGGCAAACTGGTTGAGTTTGATTCAATAGTTGAACACACAAATACGCATTCTTATGATGATTGTGTGTTGTCTGCTGATGCTAAAAGGGTTATGTTTTATACATTTAATGACATTAATATTTTGTTATCAAGAGGAATATGGCAGACTATTCTTAATTAATGTCACATATATAGGAGTAAATGGGGTCGCATTTATGAGAGTTGACATGGCTTAAATTCTCTAAAGCTCCTACGAAATTCGGGATCTGTTCAGGACCAAAATGAACACAACTGTATGAATTAACGTGTGGCAGACATGATATGTGTGTAGCATATTGTCTTGGTTTACTGCAGTGGTGAACAGTTCAAGATCTTCCACATCCACTGCGTCACCAAGTAAACCCGATATGTTTTCACTAGGGTAAGTTCAAGTCCAAAAGACACTTCTCTTGATGCATATCTTGTCTATTCTCTCTCAGTTTTTATAGACAGTCTAGTAGCTACATTTGCATTAACATATGCATTCAAATGTGGGGTGTGATAAGTGAAGTGGGGTTTGAATGATATTTCAACTCAAATGTGGGGTATTGTTGGAGATGTTTGAGTAGTAATACCATTCCAAACTTTGTCCCACATTGGTCATCACCAAAAAGTTCCTACCCTTTATAAGGCTTTGTACCTCTTACAAAGTGATTGGATGGAGAGGAAAATTGGGCTCAACCTTGGGTTTGGGCTTTGGGAGTGTGAAAATTAATTAATAAATATAATTAATATTAATTAATTGTCAAAAGATGGGCTAATAGTTAAATCTGTTAATTAATTAAATTATTTTTTAATTTCGGATTTAAGTTTTCTTCTTTCAATAGACTCATCTTTTCAGATGAAATCTAAATTGACGAAGGAGCACCAGAGAGCAAAGCACCCTGCCTCCCAACAGACACATCTCATTCTCATACATGTTGCGAACAGGTATCCATACTCTATATATTCATCCATTTGCATGCCATTTAGAATCAAGAAAATTCGCATTAACCTTTCTGTAAACCAAAACCATCCAACTGAGAGAACCACATTTGATATTCGCCAGAAGTCAATTTTTCGATGCTGGAATTTGACTTAGATCGTTGAATCCTGGTGAAACAGACATCCAACGAACTACAAGCACAGAGTAGGGACGAAATTCTGTTTCAAGGACATTGCGGTACGCAAGCCTCGATCTTCATTTTTCTTAAATTAATTTCGTATTGTGTATATACTGCTAGTGTACGTTGTATTTATTTATTAGCATAAATAAACTTGTCATTGATTGTTGATTTATTTCCAACAAGATACTCCCAGATACTTGCAGGATACAAGTATTCAGTTTTTAGGATGTCGTTGCACTTTCAAATGAGAAATTAAGAGGTGAAAATTAATAGGAAACAAAGATTTAATTTAAAGTTGATGAAATACAAAGAGTTTTGTCTCTAATTGAAACAATGAATATAACTCTCACACTTGAATGAACTTAAATTTGGATATTTTCATGTTAAAAATGTTTTAAATTATATATTTTTATTGGCGTATCGTATCCTAGTTTTTAGAAATATTACGTATCACAGTATCGTGTCGTATCGTATTACTGTATCCGTATCCATATTTGTGCTTCATAATTAAAAATTAAAAGATAAACGACAAGTAGAATTATTTTTGGTTTTGCCTTTTGGAAGCAGACATGTAAATTATAGTTGATGCATAATTTGAAATGTTTCCACTCCCTTGCTTCCCTCAATACCCACTTAAGCAAGAGGCTAGGGGTTCAATTTATAACAGCAAGAATTATTAGGATAATTATTTATAAAACACATGTGGTAGGCTACCACTAGCATTAGTAGAAAATTAGAAATGATTTTCACACATTATTTTTATCTTTTTATTCAACAGTTAAAAATCAATAAAGGTACGTATGTAAGAGAAGAACAAGAGTGTAAATCACTTTCGGTAAATATGTTATATGTGCTCGATTTAAGTTAGCACATTTTCAAAGCTTATGATTTTTCGTTAAACCAAACAAATTTCCACCGAAGCATGTAATTGATAAATCTTCTCTCAATCTCGAGTTTTTTATTTTTTTAAGAGCTCAATGTTTTAGCTATATGGTGTATGAAAGCACTATCAGAAACAGTCAAATATCCCAAAATATGTTCTAATTAACGCTTTCTCAAGAAGTGTTGTTTTGTTTTATCCTATGCCAAATGCAATCTTAATTTAGTATTTGACTAAAGTCTGGTCTTTCAAATCGGCATCCAACTTTAAAAAGTGTGATAATTATAGGGACATAGTGGCGAAGCTACTACGGAACGAGGGGGGTGGTTGCCCCTCTGCTCGCTGGAAAACGAAGTCACTGAAGCCCCCCGAACCCCCCTGGAGACCGGAAATGGAGCAGCGCCGCAGCCCGCAAGCGGCAGGCGATGCTGCGATTATGGGGATTTTTTTTTTTTAAATTCAGGCCAAAACAACGTCGTTTTGGGCCTAGTAAAAAAATAATACTTTTTTTTTTATAAAACGGCGTCGTTTTGGTTTTAGAAAAAAAAAACAGAACAAAAACAGGGGACCACTGGTCCCCATCAAAATCTATTTCTATTATACTACAAATTCCAATTAAGGTAAAATTTTAATTTATTTCAAACCCTAATTGATTATTGAATACAATTTTTTGTTTTTCTACTCTAGGACTAAGAGTCTAAGATATATTTGTTTTTCTTTCGTTATACAGTTGCGTAATGGAAAGGTATTATAAGAAACAGTGCTTAAATCCTTCTCCAAATATTCCGGATAGTCCTCCTCTTCCTTCAAATATTCCGGGTAGTCCTCCTCCATCTTCAAATATTCCGAGTAGTCCTCCTTCTAGTATTCCGGGTAATGCACAACAAAGTGAGATTACTGAGTTAGATGAAATATTAGCTAATCTTGCATTCTTTTAAGTTATATAAAAAGATTTAGTTGTTGCCATTTTTCTTTAACCTTGCATTCTTTTAAGTTCCCCCCCCCCCCCCTTGAGAAATCCTGGCTTCGCCACTGGACATAGTGTGAATGGAATATTGCTATGATTGAAAGTGTAGGAATCATGCGATTCGGATCCTCTACTTGGTTTTATTATGTTTGTTATACTCGACTGTTAATTCTCATCGTACATCACAAATTCGGAACCGGCTACCATGCTTATATGCATTGAATACTATCACCTCTTATACCGTTAGATACATCCAACGGTTGGGAAAAAATGCTTTGGGAGAAAAGTAAGCGACCGGCTAACCGGTTGGTACCCATACAAAACACAAATAATATTATTTTCACACAATTCCCCTTCTTCTCTCTCCTCTTCTGCTTCTTCATCACAGCCCGTTGCCTAAAAACCTATGAAGCACCGGGAGCGGGATCGTGAGAATTAGTCTGGTTTCGCCAGAATTCGGCCCACAGACAGCTCGGAGCAGCTTGGAACCGCTCCAATATGGCTCGAATTCATCAAATTTGTTTTCGTCATGGCTATTTTGTAGCCCACCAAGGATGACCACATCTCCAGCCATGGTTGTAGCAGACGGCGGCGTGAGGAAGGATGCATCGAGGAAGAAGACGAGTTCCAACTTCCAACTTTCTCTCTCTCACCCTCAACTTCCAACTTCACACATCTCTGCACTCCTCCAACCCTCTTCTACTCGAGATCTCCTTCTACTCACCCTCCCAATCCATCTCCTACGACACCTATCCGTATCTCCCGCCGCTGTGACATCTTCTCAGCCTTCAATTTCCTCTGCTGCTTTATAGTATCAGGCCCACATCAACAAATCGGACCAGATTCATGAGATCGAAGAGGACATTGAAACATGCCAAATTTTGAAGCGGTTGACAGGTGAGACGAGGAGACGGAGGTTGGAGGTGGTTCTCGGCTACAATAGAGAGGGTGGAGGAGAGAGTGCTTTCGAATTTGACCAAATTTTGGAAGTTGTATTTTGACAGGGAATCGGGAAGTGGGTTTTTTTCTGGGTTTGATTTTCTAGGATTGGGGGACTGAGGGAAAGTGGAACTAAAGATGGTGCTGTGGTGGGCAAGTCGGTGGTTTTCAAATTTTTTAATTTTTTTTTTTTACAAATATTTTTCTTTTATGGATAAACCTTAAATCCAACTGAAAATATATAATAAGAAAGGAGGTTATACGTGTTCTCACGTAACTTATAAGCCATTCAAATGCTGCCACGTTTCATTTTTTTTTAAACATATTTTCTTGATAATAAATTAATTATACGTCGGAAAATATTTCAAAAGATGTTACGAACTCGTTGCGACGTTGTTTACGATGAAAAAAATCCTAAAATAATTTTTAATCAAGTAGATTTAAAATTAAGAGTTGCAAGAACCATTATAGGACAATGAAGTTTAATTAAGTTACAAAACACTTAGTCGAACCTATTCGAATTTGAGTTTTGACAACTATTTTTTAATAAAAAATAAAATAAGGTTTTTAGAATCGTTAAGACAAAGAAAATGTCGAATTTGAGTTTTGACAACTAGTTTTTAATAAAAAATAAAATAAGGTTTATAGAATCATTAAGATGAAGAAAATGTAGCAATTAGTCTGTAGCAACTTACCAAATATTTTTCCGACGTATAATGAAGTTATTATGAATTTTCTTATGTTTTATCTTTAAATATTGATAATAAATTAATTATACCTCGAAAAGAATATTCATAATAATTAATTTTAAATTGTGAAAAAAAATAGGGATTTTTTAGTTTAAATACCAAATTCAAAATAACTTTAAGTTAAAATACCATAGTTTTAGTTTAGGTACTAGTTGAAAAGTCAAACTAATTTGCTAGGTAAAATGACAATAATGTCCAACCCTACCATCACAAAGTTATAGCCATTAACTTTCCCAATGAATTGTAACTAACAAGCATGAGTATGAATTTTTTTAGAAGAAAATTTTTTTTATTACATTAATCGCTTAGGGCGTAGGGTCTAGTTCCCGGATTTTGGGCTTCGCCCAAAACCCGAGACCTACACCCTAAGCCCTAAGCTCCTCCCAAGGACATTCTAAAACCCTAAACCCAAAATGATCAACCCCAAACCTTGACCGACCTTTTAAAACCCTAAACCTTCAAAGTTAACCCCGAGCTCTAAAGGCCTTATAAAATTATGAAAGAAATAACCTTGAGGACAATATGGTAATCTCTCATATCTTTTATTTAGTCATAGGATCACTTGCAATAAAGTTTGTGGCTTATCATAAAATATTTAATTAGACTTGGTATTTTTCCTTAAATATGGTATTTTTCCTTAAAACCTATACCCAACTTGGTATCTAATATGAATTTACCTTAAAAAATATGCAAACACTCGTGCTTGCATCCTCTATGCTTTGACGATGATTACATTGTCCTTTGAATTTTAAAAACCCTACAAACCCTCATGAACAATGTTTTTTTGTTCGAGTTGAAAATTAATTATTATGATTTTTACACATTTTCACATTTATAGGAAAATCAAATTACATTAAAAAATTCATAATAATTAATGTATAAGTGTGAAAAATATAAAAATGCTTGTAATGACAAACGCTACAGCTTTTGTGAAGGTTACATCATCGTTTGGATTTTGAAAACCCTACAAACCCTCGTGAATAGTGTTTTTTTTTTTTGGTAGTTCAAATTATTGAAAATTCATAGTAATTGATTTGCAAGCGTGAAAAAGGTATGCAAACGCTCGTGATCAAATCATCTATGCTTTATGATGGTTACATCATCGTTTAGATTTTTAAAACCCTTCAATCCCTCTTGATAGTGTATATAAAAGAGTTAAAATTTTTTGAAAATTCATAATAATTAAAGTACAAGAGTGAAAAATGTAAAAAAAAAAAAAATACAAACGCTCGCATTAAGAAGATCTACAACTTTCGTGAAGGGGTCAACTTCAAAATTTCAACTATATAACATCAACTCATATTTCAACTAATCGTAAATATCGGAACATGATATCAACAATCCGAACCGTTCATCTTTTTGCATCCACTAAAAATCATGTTTTAAAAAAAGAAACTTTGAAAAAAAAGAAATCATGTGAGAATAATGGAGCGTAAACGTAAACCACAATCGACGGTTCACTATTATTCTAGTGTTCATAGATTATGATGTCGGAATTTAGAGTTGACCCCTTCATGAAAGTTGTAGAGCTTGTTATTACTAGCGTTTCTAAATTTTTTTGACGTAAAATGAATTTATTATGAATATTACAAAATAAATTAAAATTAAAATCATGTTTAAAAAACGTTTTTAACAATTTTTTTATAAAAAAAAAAAGGTTTTAAGGATGTAGGGATAAAGATAACGTATCAACGAGTTCATAGCAAGTTTCAAAATTTTGTTCTAACCTATATGTATTTACTATAAGATAAAACAAAATAAAATGTGTTAAAGAAAAAATAAAAAGAACTGAATAGTTCAAATTGCTACGGGACCTGACTAACACCACTTAAAATCGGGACTGGCTACAGTGCTCGCAAGCATTGAATGCTCACACCAATCTCACCCTCCTTTCCCCTCTCTCTCCTCTCTCCTCCCTCATTTTAATGGTGAGATCGGTGTAAGCATTCAATGCTTGCGAGCATTGTAGCCTACTCCCTTAAAATCATAAAAACACTTAAATATCTCTCTTCCTCCCGTGTCTCTCTTTTTCTCTCTTTCTTTTTTTTCCTTTTCCTCTTTTCCTCCTTTTTTCTCTCTTTGTGTGGTTTACTGCCATGTGGTCCCTTTTTTGACCTTGAACCTACAAGCTTTTAGTTACCCGGTTTTTATTTTAAAATCAAAAGTGATAGTATTAAATGCACACATGCATTGTAGCCACTCCCCACAAAATCAGAGGACTCGTTTGAAAGTGTTTTTAAAATGATTAAAAACTTTTTTTTTGAAATTTTTTGGATTCCAAAAGCACTTGAAATGAATTTTGGAAGAAGCACCAGTTATGTGCTTTTTATAGGAAACCCTTCAAATGTTTTTTCATAATTCACATAAATTTTTACTAAGAATTGATTTCAAAAGCATTTTCAGTCATAGCAATACTCCATTCACACTACGTCTTTATAATTATGTATGTGAAAACGAAAAAATCAGGAACACATAAATTGCAACACGTGAAATGCATTTAAAAATAAGAAATAAAAATAAAAAACCTCAACAATACGAAGAGGAATTTTATCGAATAATAATAAAACTTTAAAAAAAAAGTTGCACCTAATTATGGGATCATAAACCATACCCCTAAGAATAAAGAGAATTTGCAACACGTTAAATGAATGGCTTTTATTTCTTAGTATAAATACATGATGGTGTTCTTAGATGAGATTGTCCATCTTTTACATGCTCTCTAGAACTTTGCCACAATGGCTGTAACTCCATGGTTTCTCCTTCTCATCGTCTTCATATGCACTCTGTTAGGTGATGTCATGACTCTATCGGCTGCTCACCAGGATAACCGGAAGGCATTTATATTTGAACACTTTCTCTGCTCAAAATATGTCCATTAATTAATTTAATCTTCTGATCTTGGATATATTAACTGCAGGTTTATATTGTGTATATGGGTGACAAGCCAAAGCCTGAGGTTTCCACTACTACCACATCAGCTCTTCATGTAAACATGCTACAAAACGTCGTCGACGCCAGGTTTAATTAATTATCACATATGACAGTGAGCTTAATTATATATACATATCTCTCGTACATACACATCTCTTCTCTTTGTTTTTCGAGCTTAAGTATATTACAGACAGAGTTCGAAAGTTCCAAATCTTGACGATTTTGATTTTTGACGTTTATTTATCCAGCAATATTGCGCACGAATCTCTGCTTATGCACAGCTACAAGAGAAGCTTCAATGGCTTTGCAGCCAAGCTAACAGAGGAAGAAGCACAGAAGTTGGCTGGTTATCTTATGAACCCAACTTTAATTTTATTTTTCAACTTGCATAAAATAACAACAAGGTCATGGGACTTGTAATATATATGCAGGAATGGATGGTGTGGTGTCTGTTTTCCCTAGTGAAACTAAGAAGCTCCAAACAACAAGGTCATCGGACTTCATTGGGTTTCCTGAAAAGGTGAAGAGAAGCGCCATTGAAAGCGATATCATTGTCGGGGTGATTGACTCTGGACTTTGGCCTGAATCTGCCAGCTTCAGTGCCGCCGGGTTTGGTCCACCACCCAAAAAATGGAAAGGCGCATGCAAAGGCGAAGGCAATTTTACTTGCAACAAGTAAAGCAAACTAGTTTGTTTCAATCATCCACTGCGCATTTAAAACAAAATATCACGTATTGTTGTTACATTTGGACAGAAAAAAAAAAGTGGGAACTTTTAATTTATATGATATGTTGTCAAATTGTAAATCTTTTAAATCTGACTTAAATAGTATGACACATTAATGTTGTTACACTTGGACAGTAAAATCATCGGAGCACGGTATTACCGCAGTCAACCCTACCCCGAAAATAGCAGTGATATCATGTCTCCAAGAGACACGATGGGCCATGGAACCCACTGTGCATCAACAGCAGCAGGGAACTTAGTTAGCAAGGCAAGTATGTATGGTTTAGGGTTGGGGACTGCAAGAGGAGGGGTGCCATCAGCACACATTGCGGTGTACAAAGTATGTTGGTCAGAAGGGTGCCCAGACGCTGATATCCTAGCGGCATTTGATGATGCCATAGCTGACGGTGTTGACGTACTCTCTGTCTCTCTTGGTGGGACTAAACCGGCAGATTATTTCAAAAATTCCATTGACATTGGAGCTTTTCACGCTTTAAGAAATGGAATATTCACTTCCGTATCTGCTGGTAATTAAGGTCCAGACCTGAAAACTATTACAAACTTTGCACCATGGTCTCTTGCTGTGGCCGCTAGCACCATAGATCGCCACTTCGATACTAAGGTTCAATTGGGAAACCACAAAATATATGAGGTAATTAATACAGAATCTAACCTTTACTCACTTAGGGCTTTGTTTGGTAGTGATTCTGGTAGGGCATATATAATCACTTTTGGAGAAATCACTTTAACAAACAATATATGCTGCAGATGCACCAAATACTAGAGAAGTGATTAACATGCGAGTTGATTATGATTTGTTTTTGCTTCCTTGGTAGGGAATAGTAACAAACACATTTGAACTCAAGGGTAAATTCTACCCCATAATATATGCTGCAGACGCACCAGATAGGGCAGCAGGTTACGAAGGGGATACATCCAGGTATGTGTACGCGTTTTGAGAGTATATATACCATATATGTTGAACAATCATGGTAGTCTAGCATAAGTCTAACCAGGTGTTAATAACATGGATATATAGTACAGGCTTTGCCAAATAGGCACGTTAGACAAAAAATTGGTGGAGGATAAAATTGTACTTTGCGATGGGACTACTGGGGATGAGGCTTTATATGCAGGTGCATTTGGTTATGTTTTGACAAGCCGAATTGCAGCAGATGCGATCGATCCTCTTCCAGTACCTGCAGCTTCCGTTTGGTTCGATGTTGGTAACGAAATTGCCCATTACATAAACTCAACGAGGTATCAATATTTGGGAAGTGCCTGATTGAATTAAAATAGGGTTGTGATATCCACACATTTTTTTTTACTTCCCACACACCATTTTCAATTCCGGCCGTCTGATCAAATAAATTGAAGAAGGTTTAAGGCCAGAAATTAACAAGGGGTGTGTGAGAAGTAAAAAAGGGTGTGTGGATAGCACAACCCTTAAATAAGTGCTAAAAAATCCTGAATCCCTGTAATGATTAATTTGTAGGAACCCCAACTGCAACAATTTGGAAAAGTACTGAGGGTAGGGATGCACTGGCCCCATATGTACCTGTTGGAGTAGGCTACGGTGCTCGCAAGCATTGAATGTTCACACCGATCTCACCATTAAAAGGAGGGAGGAGGGAGGAGAGAGGGGGGGAATGAGGGTGAGATCGGTGTGAGCATTCAATGCTTGCGAGTACTATAGCCAGTCTCGTACCTGTTAATGTTTGATTTCTGGGTTAGTTTTGTTTATGGATAAGGTTGCTCAAAGAAGGGGAAGGATGATGTAGAAGAATGATAGCATCAAAAAGATCTGTTATATTTCTGATATTCCTCTGCTGTGTACAGCAAGAAATTTGGGGAAAACATACAAATGACCGTTGGAGGAGTGAAGGCAACTTCACTCACTCACAGCCTGTCAAACACAATCACAGCCATTCAATTTTAAGTCACCCTATGAGATGCTTACACTTGTCATGAGCTATGACTCATTGCAAACTCATCTAGATGCCATTTAGAATATGATCTAAAGGCTTACATTCAATCCTACTACCTGCTTATAAAGAAAACATCACAGCAAATACATTTATACTCCAAAAGTACCTTCATTCCCATCAAGGGGTCTAAATCCAAACACTCCTAACGTTCTCAAGGTAACTTCACGGCACCATATGTGTGTGAGTGTTGACTTAAAAAATAAACAGTTCAAATCATGAATATTGAGGGATCTTAATTTTCCTCCTTGTTTTCTCCTATATGTTGCAGCCAGATATCGCTTCTCCTGGAGTTTCCATTCTAGCAGCATGGCCTCCAAATATCCCAGTTTCAGGTGTTGAAGGTGATGACAGAGTAGCTTCATACAATATAATCTCGGGGACATCAATGGCTTGCCCACATGCTGCAGCCATAGCTGCCTACGTCAAATCATTTCACTCCAATTAGTCACCTGCTGCTATCCTATCGGCTCTTACGACTACTGGTATATATGAATGCATTTTAAATAAATGTACCCGTTAAAATACAATCATTCTCTCACATGTTTGATGAGTCGTGTGACCAATTATTGTCAGAGATCATGTGACCAATTCTTGTGAAAGAGACTTTATAATTAGAATTTGTCCATGATGTGCATTACCTAAGATTTATATGTTAGATTAATTAATTTGTAACAATTTTGCAGCAAAACCTTTGAGTGCAAATCTTAACCCTGAAGCCGAATTAGCATATGGTGTTGGCCTAATAAACCCTAGTAGGGCTCCGTATCCTGGTTTGCTATATGATGCTGCTGAAATCGACTACGTAAATTTTTTGTGTGCACATGGCTATAGTACCAGATTGAAAGCTCTTACCGGGGATAGCTGCTCATCATCACAATCTAGTCATGGAACACTCAGTGATCATCTAAACTATCCTTCTTTTGCACTTTCCACCTCGAACCCTAAATCCGTCAACGGTGTTTTCAGTAGGACCGTCACAAATGTTGGATCACCAAAGTCCACATATAAAGCTAAAGTGAGTGCACCGCCAGGACTTGAAATCAAAGTTAACCCAAGCGTTCTAATGTTCACATATAAAGCTATCGTTTCAAGTCACGGTGAAACGGTCGATTGAAAAAACCATAGTCTTTGGTTCTCTGGTGTGGGATGATGGTAATTTCCAAGTGAGGAGCCCCATTGTTGTGTATTTTGTGTTTTGACAAAAAGGCATGAAGCTATCTAGGGAATTTGGAGAACTAAAGTGCCCTACTAATCTACTATAGGCACAGTAAGAATAAAACAAAAGCGCAACGTATCGATCACGATGATGTATTCTAGATGATGAAAATTAAATTGTTATATTTATGAACAGTGTATATTTGTTGAAATATAAGTGTTTTTAGCTGAATAAACTTGTATTTAGTTTCAGTTTACAGGTTTAAATGTGAGTCATTGGATTACATTCCAATTGGACAGCTAAAATGTGATCTTAGACTTTGTGACTTATGTTGACACATGTAACTATCTTATAGGGTAGATTGCATGAATGGTTGGATTTAAGTTTTGTATCTCATAGAGAGAGAATCTCTCTCTCTCTAACGGTAATATTCCTTCACACGTTTTGTGTGAAGAATGAATGAATGAGAACAACTTTATGTGAGATCTTTCTCTCTGCAATTCTCAGCAACCTTCATCACCATATTTCTGGTTTATTTCTTAACACAGAGATCATAGTCTCTAAGATTCTAACATGGCCTCAGAGCCAAGTTTGGTCGCTTAACACTGGGCGATTGAATCTGTGAAAGAAACGAGTTGAAATTTGAAGAAATTGCTTGCGAGATCTGTGTCTAACATGGCAGGGTCTGGAGGTGGTGAACTGAGAGCGCCGATCTTCACCGGCGAGAATTATGAGTTCTTGAGCATAAGGATGAAGACTATTTTTAAGTCTCATGGATTATAGGAGTTTGTGGAGAAAGGATTAGAGTGCTTAGATTCGAAGGGAGTTGATGAATCTGCAGCAAAGAAGAAGGAGAATAAGGGATCGAGTGATGCTGCAACTCTCACGGAGAAGCTCATGAAAGATGCCAAGGCGTTGGGGCTGATTCAGGGAGCAGTTTCCGATGAGATCTTCCCTCGAATCTCCCACGAAGAAACCTCTAAGGGAGCTTGGGATATTCTAATGCAAGAATTTCACGGTGACAAACATGTTAAAAGTGTTAAATTACAAGGTCTTCGTAGAGAATTTGAATATACCAGAATGAGAGATGATGAGTCCTTATCTGTTTATCTTACAAAATTGTTTGATTTGATAAACCAAATGAGAAGTTATGGAGAGGAATTGTCTAGAGAGAGAATTGTGCAGAAAATATTGATTAGTTTACCCCCTGCATATGACTCTATATGCTCTGTGATTGAACACTCAAGGGATATAGATGTGATTGAGGTTCAAGAGGTAGTGGCTTCATTGAAAAGTTTTGCCCAGAGGTTGGTGAGACATAATGAGAATAAGACTAAGAGAGCATTTGCAAGTCTAAGTGTGAATCCCAAACTTGCCAATTCTTCTGGAAATCAAGGCAATCGATACAAAAAGAATTGGAAACCAAAATTTAAAAAATGGGATCAAAAGCCTGCTTACCAATCTGGGAAGCAAGTTACAGCTGTAGAAGGTGGTAGAAATCCTTGCAGGCACTGTGATAAGTATCATTATGGAGAATGTTTTCTTAAAGGCAAACCTAAGTGTCATTGTTGTGGAAAAATTGGTCACCTTGCAAGGGACTGCAATATTAAGAAAGGTGCTCAAGGTGTTCAGCAGCTAAATTTTGCAACTCAGGTTCTTCCCACACCAACCATGTTCTATGTAAATAATGCAGTTGACAAGAAGTCTATTGAAGATGTATGGTATTTTGATAGTGGTTGTAGTAACCACATGATTGGTAGAGAAGATGTACTAGTTGATATTGACAGAAACATAACTGCAAAAGTAGAAATGGGAACTGGACAATTGGTTGACGTTATTGGAAAAGGAAGTTTGGTGGTGGACACTAAGATGGGAAAGAGATATATCAAAGAAGTAATGCTTGTTTCATGCCTTAAGGAGAATCTAATAAGTGTAGGGCAGATGGTAGAGCATGGATACTTTCTAATTATTGGAGATAATAAGGTTGAAATTTATGATGACTGCTCTTTTTCTAATCTGGTTGCTAGGGTGCCAATGAGAGGAAGCAGAAGTTTTCCTTTGAAACTTCAAACAGGTTTGCATTTTGCATTAAGAGCAAGTGTGAGTAAGTCAACTTTAATCTGGCATAGAAGAATGGGGCATCTGAACGTTAATAGTTTGAAGCTGCTACAAGAGAAAGAAATGGTGCTTGGATTGCCAGAAATCAGGAACACAAATGAAGTGTGTGAAAGGTGCATTCTTGGGAAACATTGCAGAGATTCCTTTCCAAGAGAGACAACAAGTAGGGCCACTATTCCACTGGAATTGGTACACACTGATGTTTATGGACCAATGCAAACTGTTACAAAGGCTGGAAATAGGTACTTCCTCACTTTTATAGATGATTGTACTCGAAAGTGTTGGGTTTATTTTTTGAGATACAAATCAGAGGTATTCAATATCTTTAAGAAGTTTAAGGCTACTGCTGAATTGCAAAGTGGGTATAAGTTGAAGAAACTGAGAAGTGACAGAGGAGGAGAGTATACATCCATTGAGTTCAACAGGTTCTGTGAAGAAATGGGAATGGAAAGGCAACTTACTGTGGCATACTCACCACAGCAAAATGGGGTAGCTAAGAGGAAGAACATGACCAATGTGGAGATGGCAAAGTGTATGATGTTTGAGAAGAAGATACCACTGGAGTTTTGGGCTGAGGCAGTTAACACTGCAGTATATGTTCTAAATAGGTGTCCAACTAAGGCTTTGGACAAGAAAACTCCATTTGAAGCTTATAGTGGAAGAAAGCCAGGAATTAAGCATTTAAGGGTGTTTGGTTCTTTGTGTTATGCACATGTCCCAGAACAACAGAGACAAAAGCTTGACTTGTCTAGCACAAGGTGTGTGTTTCTGGGGCATGGAAGCTGTGAGAAAGGTTACAAGTTGTACAACATTGAATCTGGAAAGGTGATTATATCCAGGGATGTAGTATTCAATGAGGAAGCAGGTTGGGATTGGAGTACAAAGAAGGAATGTAGTATTTCAGTTACACTCACTGAAATGTTTACTGATAAAGAGAAAGAGACTGGTGAATCAAGCTTAACTCTAGCTGAGATGTTAGAAATGGATGGTGGGACACCAAGAAGCAGTGATGAAACACAAGTCAGAAGTGATACTACTGGACAAAGTGAAAGTTCAGGTCCATAGGATTTCGATCATACTCCATTGAAATATAAAAGCATTGATGAAGTATATGAAAGATGCAATCTGTGCATTATTGAACCTGAAACCTTTGAAGAAGCTGCTAAGGATGAAGCATGGCAGAAAGCAATGGAGGGTGAAATTGCAATGATAGAGAAGAATAATACTTGGGAGTTGGTTAGTAGACTTGCTGATAAACCAATAATTGGTGTTAAATGGGTTTACAAAACCAAATTAAACCTGGATGGCTCTGTGCAGACGAATAAAGCTAGATTGGTTGCAAAGGGATATTCTCAAAAGCCTGGGATAAATTTCAATGAAACTTTTGCACCAATGGCTAGGCTTGATACAATTAGAACATTAATTGCATTGGTTGCACAGAAAGGGTGGAAATTGTTTCAATTGGATGTGAAATCAGCATTTTTGAATCGAGTATTACATGAATAAGTGTATGTTGATCAACCCCCTGGATTTGTGGTTAAGAACAAAGAGGATGGAGTTTACAGACTCAAGAAGGCATTATATGGTCTTAAGCAAGCTCCAAGTGAAGGGAATTAATGAGATTTATGTGGGATTTCTAATGACTAGCATGCATAAGCAATTCAAAAATCAAATGCATGAGCAACGGAAGCATTAATATCAAAGCCATAGTCATGCAAATCCCCTTCAAGAAGCATAGGTTTGTATTTGAAGCATCAAAGAAAAACAAGAGCAAAGTGAAGGTATGAGAGTTATACCTCTTGATCTACTCTTTAGACCAAGGATGGACCACCTCCAAGCTCTTTGTTCTTGGAACTCCTTGAGCCTAGCTTCCCTCCTTGATTCCTCCACCTTGATCGATTGCCTTCAATAGATTTCTCCTATAGCCTCCAAAATAGAAGACCTTTAAAGATCCACACCCACCAAGTAGTGGAATGGATGATAGATCTCCAAAAGAAAGAGAGAAGTGTAGCTCTCTCTTTCTTGGGTTGGCCGGCTATGTAGAGTGAAAAAGGGAGAGATGTTTTTCTTTCTTTGGTTGACTAACTCACTCCAAAGACATCACAAGTTATATTGTGTGGTATGGTGTTGTGTGAAAGTTTCATTAAACTTTCCATATATAAAAGAAGTGAGTCAACATTTGACTCCTCTCTCTCTCTCTCACACATGGCCGGCCAAAGAGTGTTGTTTGGGCTTTTGGGCTTTTACAATTTCAAGTCATCTTATGCTTGAATAAAAGACCAAAGAGGTTAGGGCCCAATGGGCCCGGATGAACCCAAACTTATTTCATTAAGCCCAAAGCGATCTTTCATCGCTTCTATGATTTCCTTAGACTTTCTAATTAATCATAACACTCGATTAATTATTTCCATCATACATATGTTGTTCCACCACTAGAGTGTATTCGGTGTACAATCATTTTAGGTTCTAATTAGCAAGGCAGTGAGGTGATTGGTATCAATCCAATTGATCAGTTTTAATCCAATCATCTAGTGAATTAAAACTTATTTCAATTCTTTATCTTCTTAGATGATTACTATTTAATCATCCACAAGATCCCACAAATCATGAGTGACACCTTACACATATATCATGGCTACCCAAGCTAATGTAGTTGTTCGGAGAACCTATTCAATTGGAATTACAATGTAATTCGATCCTTCTCTAACACAATACTCTCAATCACATTACTAGGGTATGGATACATAATGTCAAACCCCTAATGTGATTATACCATGTTATATGATTCTATTGAGTCGTAAAGGAACACTTTTCATCACTACGCTCACAACTTCGGCCGAAGATTCCCGAATCATATCTTAGAGTATTCTTCCTCTCGTAACGAGGATTAGAGATCCCTTGTTGACCATTCACTTGCCTCCATGGCTAAGTAGCTTAACCCCAACTATGTCGTGGACACCCTCAGGATTGGGGTGACTTTGACATAGTCAAAGATCAAGGACCTAACCACAAGACAACTATGATGTCTCAGGTCAAAGGATTACTTACATATTCCAATCAATGGAGTTACTTGCTTGACATGTGAGTAGACCTCCATGCAAGTACTCTCTTCGATTGTATTCAGTGAACTCATTCCCTTAATGAGCACCTACATACTTGTCATAGTGTCACTACACGAATGGCTGAGACTTTCCATCCTTCCAATTTGAAGCTGACACAATACGTACTGGTCTATGGATTGTCAGTATCCCTCTGACAATCCCATGACCAGGAACATTTTGAACATCATGGTTATGAGAAGAAGGTCTCTGCAGTCTAACATCATTAGATTACTTCTTCCATCAATCCATTGTCCATGGATTCACTATTTGGACATATATCAACTATTGAGATTGTCCTAATAAGTGACTTTGCCCTTTTGCTGTATTTAGGGTTATCCATACATACAGTCAATGTCCTGAAAAGTTTCTTCCAAAGATTGACTTTCAGGGCATATTTCCAACACCAAGAGCTTGGTATGAAGAAATTAACTCTTATTTCACTAAGGCTGGTTTTCAAAGAAGTCCTAGTGAAGCAACATGATATGTGAAGACTGCTAAAAGTGGAATACTCATTGTTTCACTATATGTGGACGATATCATTTACACTGGGAGTTCACAAGAATTGATGATGGAGTTCAAAACTGCAATGATACAACAATATGAAATGACTGATCTTGGGTTGTTACATCACTTCTTGGGTTTAGGTGTGATACAAGCTGACACTTGCATTTTTCTGCACCAAAAGAAATATGCAAGGACACTACTGGATAAATTCGGTCTCAAAGACTGCAAATCAGTTGCTACTCCTCTTGCAATAAATGAAAAGCTATCTAAGACAGATGGAAGTGAACAAGCTAATGAAAGTTTATATAGACAGATAGTTGGAAGTTTGCTATATTTGATTGCTACAAGGCCAGACATTATGTTTGCAACAAGCTTGTTAGCCAGATTTATGCATGGTCCTACCAGAAAACATATGCGAACTGCCAAGAGAGTACTTAGATACAATCAAGGCACACTTGATTATGGTATAGCATATGAGAAAGGGAAAGAAGCAATGCTCATTGGCTACAGTGATAGTGATTGGTCAGGGAGCGAGGATGACATGAAAAGTACATCTGGATATGCATTTAATCTTGGATCAGGTGTATTTTCTTGGGCATCAGTCAAGCAAAGCAGTGTTACACTATCCACTGCAGAGGCTGAATATGTTAGTGCAGTAGAAGCCATTGCACAAGTAATTTGGCTAAGATTTGTTCTCTCAGATTTTGGTGAAGAACAGGTTGATGCTACTCCGATTCTATGCGATAATACTTCAGCTATTGCCATAACCAAAAATTATGTGCATCATCATAAGACAAGGCATATAAACAGGAGATTTCATTTCATCTGAGATGCTTTGCAAGATGGAGAGATTGATTTATTATACTGCAAAACTGAAGAGCCAACTGCAGATATTTTTACCAAGGCATTAGCCAGGGATCGGTTTGAATACCTAAGAAGAAAGCTTGGAGTAATCTCAGTTAAACACTTATAAGGGAGTGTTGAAATATAAGTGTTTTTAGCTGAATAAACTTGTATTTAGTTTCAGTTTATAGGTTTAAATGTGAGCCATTGGATTACATTCCAATTGGACAGCTAAGATGTAATCTTAGACTTTGTGACTTATGTTGACACATGTAACTATCTTATAGGGTAGATTGCATGAATGGTTGTATTTGAGTTTTGTATCTCATAGAGAGAGAATCTCTCTCTCTCTCTAACGGTAATATTCCTTCACACGTTTTGTGTGAAGAATGAATGAATGAGAACAACTTTCTGTGAGATCTCTCTCTGCAATTCTCAGCAACCTTCATCACCATTTTTCTGGTTTATTTCTTAACACAAAGATCATAGTCTCTAAGATTCTAACAATATTTGATTGTTCATTTTTGGTCTACATGGGAAATATGGAGTTTCTCCCATGTTGATTGATAGATATACAAAGCCCCATCCCTCGTTGCCTGTTTACACAGGTTTTAGCTATCACTACATCAACGAGAAAAACTTCAGCTAGTAGGAACTTTCCTGATTAAAAAACAAAATACTGAAAATTTCAGTGGCAACTTCCTATCAACAATCTAGAAGAATCGAGAATGAACGAGAGAATTCTTAGAGAGAGAGATTGTAGACAGATATATCTGATTGATTTCAACAACTGAATCATTATTCAATAACTACATCAGTCACACTATTAACAGTGTGTTGTTTCTTGGAACAATATTTCTGCAATGGCATTGGCAGCAAATCTTATACTGCCTCAGCAGCAGTAGTAGTCATGGCTCGATACTCTGCTTTAATGGTTGATCTACTAACAGTGTGTTGTTTCTTGAAACTCTAAGAGATGGGATTAGATCCAAGAAATACTACAAAACCAGTGATTGAACATCTATCATTTGGATCTCCTACCCAATCTGCAGGTGAAGGCTTTAAGCAATAAACCAAGTCGAAAACACAATACAACATTCAATGTACCTTTGAGATATCTCAAAATTCGTTTCACTACTGCAAAGTGAGACTCAAGAGGAAAATGCATAAACTAACAAACTTGATTGACTGAAAATGCTATGTTTGAATGAGTAAATGTCAAATATTGAAGAGCCCCTACAATACTTCTGTGAAAAACAGGATCTGAAAAAAGGAGTATTGCCATGATTAAGCAGTTTTTGATTTGGATAACAAAGAGTGAGGCAAGGCTTAAACTCCATCATGTTTGCTTTCTGTAGCAAATCCTTGACATACTTTGTTTGATGCTCAAATAGTCCTTGTTTCTGATAATTAACTTGAAGACCCAGAAAAATAATTCAAGATGCCCAAGTCTTTCATATCAAATTCTCTTGTCAGTTGAGAAATCACAGATTGAATTTCAGCATCATGATTACCATTGAGGATTATATCATCAACATATAACAATAAGACAATAAGAGACCTACCATCATTTTTTATAAATAAGAAAGGATCTGCATAGGAGGACTTGAATCCCAAGTGAAGAAGAAACTTAGTGAATAGATCATTCCAAGCTCGAGGAGCTTGTTTTAGACCATACAAAGACATTTCCAGTTTACATACATATTCAGGATGTACTTTATCAACAAATTCTGAAGGCTGACCCATATAGACTTCTTCTTCAAGAAAACCATGCAAAAAAGTATTCTTAACATCCAATTGTTTAGGCTTCAAACCATGATGAGCAGCCAAAGATAAAACCAATCTAATAGTAGTATGTTTAACTACAGGACTAAAAGTTTCATAATAGTCCAAACATGCTTCTTGAGAAAATTCCTTAGCTACCAATCGAGCCTTGAATATAGCCATAGAACCATCAGGATTCTTCTTGATCTATACTAAGTTCTTATTAGGTGGAAGTGGAACAAGTTTTCAAGTATTCTGGTGAAGCAAGGCATCAATCTCCTCCTGCATTGCATTTTGCTACTAAATGGACTTAGAAGCTGAAACAAATGTTTGTGGCTCTTTAAAAGTAGAGGAATCATGTTGTAGTTGAGCACTAAAAATCTTTTTCTTCTTAAAAATTTCAGACTTGGATCTGGTTTGCATAGGGTGTCTAATAAAAAGGGTTGTAGGTAGAACAATTTGTAAATCCATTGTCTGAGAAGTAAAAGTATGAGGATGTAACTTGGAATTAATCCCAGTCACTTGTTCTGACACCAAATTATCCAGTGGTATTGGACTTGATGAGGAATAAACTTGCTCTTTCACTAAATGCCTCAATTGCACTGGATGCAATTAAATGGATTGGGAGACAAGATCACCAGGGACTTCATGTGTAGAGGAACTAGACTGAGTAACATGAGCTGGACTAGACAAAGCAGCAGAAGCAACTAGAGAAAACACATATGAAAAATGAATAGGAATGGCTGGAGGATGATCAAATGTATTTGGATGAACCACATGAGAAGAGTGATGTTGGACAATTGAAGTAGAAGTAGGAAAGATTGAGTAAATGATACACTTCCATAAAATTTAGACTCATCAAACAACACATGCCTAGAGACAATAAGTTTGTTATTTCTAAGATCAAAACATATATACCTTTTATAGTGAGCTGCATAACCCAAGAAAATACATTAAGTGGTATTAGGTTATTTGACCTATAGGGTTTTATAGAGGGACAGCATGCACAACCAAACACTCTTAAGTGTTCAAGTCTTGGTGGACAATGATACAAAGTTTCAAAAGAAGATTTCATATGCAAAATAGGGGTAGGCATCTTATTGATGAGATAAGTAGTGTGGCACAAGCATGAAACTAGAATTTTGAAGGTAAAGAAGCTTGTTGAAGAAGGGTAATAAATATTTCTACTTTGTGTCTATTCTTTCCTCAGCTAAACCATTTTGTTCAGGGGTATAAGGACATATTTTTTTATGAACTATGCATTTTTTCCTAAGAAATTATTGAAACTGAGAACTGATATACTTTTCACCTTCATCACTTTGTAACACTTTAATATTAGCAGTAAAGAAATTATGAATAAAAACTTGAAATTGCACAAATACTGCAAAAACGGTAGCTTTATTCATTATAAGAAATACCCATGTATATCGGGTACATCCATCAATAAAAGACACATAGTACCTATATCCCTCTATAAAAGCAAAGTAGGAGCATAGCCCCATACATCAGTGTGAATGACTTCAAATGGTGTAATAGACTTTGAAGCATTTACAGGAAAGGGTAATTTGGAAAACTTGCTCTTCAAACAAGATACACAAGTTTGAGGGTTGGAATTACAAGTAAAAGAAATATTTGACCTACTAAGAACTCCTTGTGTTATGGGATTTGCACGATGTCCCAGCCTACAATACCACAAATCAAAAGTGACCTTTTTTCCAAGAAATGTTGTTGGAGATGAAACAAAAATAGACTTTGAAGATTTGAAAACTAGATAAAGGATAAACAACATTATTACTCAGTCCTTGGTATAATATTTGCCATGTGATCTTGTCCTGTATACAAATGGAAAATTCATCAAAAATACATCTGCATGTATTATCTCTACATAATTGATACATAAACAATAGATGTTGTGAAAGTTGAGGAACATATAACACATTAATTGTTAAGTTTGAATTGATGTGACTTAGTAGGAAGAAAAGATTTACTTGTATAGGTAATAGTTAAACTTTCACCACCAGCTCCAGTCATTGTTTCAGTAGAAGTATTAGGACTTCCTACTTGCAGATTTGATAAATCAGAAGTCATGTGGTTAGTAGCCCCAGAATCTAACAACCAGTATTCTTGTTGTGGAGTAAATGGAGAAGCATTAGTCCTTGCAGTCATAGCAATAGGAGAATGATTCTCTGGAACTGGTACATGACTGTGATACTATGGTGAAATCATTGCATAAGATGACTGAGAATGATGATTCATTACAGGACTGGAATATGGCTGTGAATGAAATATATGAGAAGACTGAGATTGTGGACCATTTCTGGCAGCAGTGTGACCAACCCTATTACATAGTTGACAACCAAGTTGAAAACATTCAGGAGCAGTGTGGCCCTTATTGTCACAAATTTGACAAGTTGGTAGTAGTTGATAACTTTGAACATTAGACATAGATGGTATGGATTGCTGCAGGAAAGATGATGAACCAGACATTGTAGAGCATGTTGAAAATGAGACTGAGGTTGAGAACTAGAGTAAAACATCTTGTCTTTACCCCTTGGACATGAAATTATGATTATTAGTACTACCCTTGAAGTTGTTTTAAGTACCAAAATCATTTTGAGAAACAAAGGCAGCTGGTGCAGAAGAAATGAATGGTACAAATCCTGATTGAAATCCAGAAATAAGCATATGAGACATCTGAGGAAACACTGGTGGATATGCAACTTTGCTACCAGAAAAAGCACCAGTGTCATATACAAAAGGAACAGACTTTGCACCAAAAGAAGAACCAGAATTATGAGCAAACATGGCAGAGAGCATTGGAATATGTCTAGCCGTTTCATCCAAAGTAACTTGCTCAGCTTTCAATTGGGAACGCAGATCTTTTAGAGAGATTAAGTTGTCTCTGCCACGAATAACAGCCTTGATAGTGTTATATTCAGAGGGCAAACCTTGTACAACAACAATTACAATATCTTGTTCAGCAATTGTAACACCAACAACAGATAACTGGTCTCTGGAATCCTTGATCTTTTGCAAATATTGATCAATTGTCTCTGGTCCCTTTTTGATGTTCTGAAGATCAATTTTCATTTGTACAATGATGGTCCTAGTGATATTAGCAAACATTTCCTTAAGATTAGTCCACATTTCTTTGGAACTTTGACAACCAATGACACATGACAAAACAGATAGGGACAAGGTCACAGTGATTAAAGTCATCAATGCTTTATCATGAATTTTTCAAATTTTATAGGCATCAGAAACTGCAAAACCATCTTCAATAGCACTTTCATCAAAATCAGACTCTGAAAACTTACTAGGATACAGAATCGATCCATCAACAAAGCCTAGAATTCCATTTCCTTCCAGCAAGAGATTCAACTAAGAATTCCAAGTCACATTATTATAATCATCCAATTTAACAGTGACAGTGTTACTAACGCTTACAAACTTTGTTTCGATTTGAAGAAATCCACAAACGTAGAGATTCAAGAACACCAAATACAAAATTTGACCAGAGAATAATGAAATCTAATAGAAGTGCAGCAATATATCGACAATCATGACACACAGATACGCAATTGAACACCAATCCCTAAATTCTAGGGTTTTCAGACAAATTTAATCGACAAAATTGAAGCAACAATCAACACATCTAAGCAGAGGAGCAACAAAGGAAAGAAATCACCTCGCAAAGCAAATCGTGGAAGAATCAACGACGAAATCCAACACAGATCTCAAAATTCCCAAAAACTAGGAATGAAGATCAAATTGACACTAAAAAATCGATCACCATCCGACGAGCACAACACAGAGAAGCAGAAGTAATGACGATGACGAGAGCGGAAGCACAAGGATCATCAATCAATGGCGTTAATCATTACCGGCGAAGATACCATGTCAACAATCTAGAAGAATCGAGAGTAGACGAGAAAATTCTTAATGAGTGAGAGAGATTGTACGGAGAGATATATATCTAATTGATTTCAACAAATGAATCATTATTCAATAATTATATCACTCACACTATTTATAGAAACAACAATATACACAGCAGCCGAACTAACTTATGACACCACCAATAATATAATGACACATGACAAATATTATACAAGCTTATACTCTGTCACTTCCCCGCTTAAAAAACAAGAAGCTAAGAAATTTCCAGTCATGTTCTTCAATACAGGAACATTCGCAAACAACTACGTAGGTACACATGAAAAATATCTGAGTGGCATCATATCGATCGGTCATAGCATAAAAATCTTTACGCGCGCACTTGTTCTAGATATTGGCACATGATCATGCATCGGTCAATATAAGTATGTACAATGCATGCCCTACCATGCAAATTATGCCAAGAACAATAATCGATCGAGTGACCAGTGATGGGAGAGCTAGGAATATTCGCAAGCTGCCTCTCACTTCCCACTCTCACTTGTTTGAGCATATATAATAAACATGCGACGGACTAATAATCAAATATATTTCTTTCTTGACTTATGGATATATCCAAAGGTCAATATGGATGCATTGGCATGTGATGTAGGTCATGAGGTTTTTTTCTTTTCAAAAGCAATATCTGTTGGAAAAGCTAGACATGGAAATGACACAACAAATTAATATGCTTTAGTACCTTCATTCCCCTACAACCAGAAATTGAATGAAGAAAATGACATTCTTTCGCCACGTACTTTTCTTCAAATTGGCTCCTGGCTCTCTAGTTTTTCAATAGTCACCATGGTCGAAGTACGTATGCTGGGTCGGATCATTTTATTCTTTTAGCATATTTGGACAATAACTATCAGGATAATACTTGCATTCACTTTTATAGACGCACCACATTATTCATTAACTTACCATCGATGAAGGCTATTGCACATGTTATTCACTAAGAAAAGGTTGCAAGCGGTTATTTGCTTTGTAGATCGATTGGCCGCCTTATAGTACAAATTTTATAACTAGAACTGTTAATTTTTTTTAATTATCATTTAAGATTATATGTGCAAAAATCAATGCAATTGGAGATCATTCAGTACATTCATATGTATCATCTAAATGGAGAGTTCATCATGAATATATTAGTTGTTACCCAAATTATCGATTTGCTGATACATATGGATGACATTTTTAATTTGATTAATTTTTTTTTAGCAGAGATAATATTTAAATGATGATTAAAAAATAAAGGGTTTTAATTATGAAATTTGTACGATAAAATAAGTTAATTGCAAGTGTGTGAATAAGGTCATGAGGTGGATGCAAGTATGGGTGGATTCGGTTACACACGGTTCAGTTTTTTGCCAAAATTGAAAACCAAACCGAATTTACTGTTCGGTTTGATTTTCTTCGGTTTTTTTTTGTTTGGTTCGGGTTTTTTTTATAAATGAAATCTGAATATTGATTTTTTTTAAAAAAAACAAAAATATGAGTAGAAGTAGATGAGTTCCTTTGACCATGAGCTTGAGCTTGAGGCCTTTTATGCCTTTGATTCAAATAAGATAAACACATATTCAAATCAAAATATTATCACCAATTGTCAAGAAGAATACAAGATTGCAAAACCACATTTTCAAGAACCAACATAACTAGCATTTGTTAATTTCCACAAGCAAGCCATCTCCACAATGCCTAATAGCTAAGAACAAAAGGCCTACAATTCCAAAAAAACACCTCATTTTTTTACAATCGACCAGATTCAAAACAAACGCTATAAAGCGCGTCAAAACCAGTTTAAAAAACATTCCTTTCCAGCATTCTATCAGAGCATTATTGTGTTGCGGAGAACCTATATTAATGTCTTAGCACATTCTTAGGATTATAATTGGCAAAACAAACCATAAAAACATGAGCCCAGTCGGTGGTGATCAATGATCAGAGCAGAATACCAAACCAAAAACCAGTCGTAATACTGATGATACAGTCATGGTAAAATCCCGTTTAGAATCCCTAATTTATGATACCGGAAGACGCTTCTACTTCGACAGTGACATATGATTAACTACAAATCTGAAAATACCAAACCAAAAACCGTTCTCTTTGGTTGCCCAAACGATTACAGGGGCTGCTCGCTCAATCAATCATCTTATATATATCACCATATTAACCAAAAGCAAACAAATCACGAAGGAGATTCAGACCAAACGAAACAGATTCAACAAAATATATTTTGTTGAATCTCTTTGTTGAATCTGTGAGAATAAATAAAAAAAATTGTCTCGATTAAAATTCAGTGTGTGAAATAAACATAACACACAAATCATCTGTGTATATTTAGTCTTCATGCCAGAAGTCAGATACCTTTGTAGAGCTTTCCGCAAACATTCGTGGGAATGGTTAAAAGCCACAAACAACTGTCGCACAGCATATGGACTTTATATTCCTTTCTTTATTTTATATCCCTTTATTTGTTAGTGAAGTAGTTTATATCATAAAATACTTCAAACTAGCATTGTTTCATTTTTCTTGAGTGGTGTGCCCTATCTCCTGAATCCATAAAATATCTCAACCCTTCTCTCTCCTCTCTCTCTCTCTTTCTCTCTCTCTCCTCTCTCTCTCTCTCTCTCTCTCTCTCTCCCCCTCCTAAACAAGATATCTCTCTTCCCTCAACCTCAGCCTCTCTCTCCCTCCGTTCAGAGCAGCTCCACCGGTTGCCCAATTGCAAGAGTAAGGCAGCCCAAATTGCCCACCAACCCAAAAAAGTTGCTCCACCGGTTCCAATTGCAAAGGGCAAGAGGTGGGCCCAAGCAAGCCCAACCTCAAGCAATTTGTGCCCGAGCTTGCACCAGCTGGCAAGCTGACGTCAGTGTGACGTCAGCCATGTTTTTTTTTTTTTAAATCAGGGAGAGGCAGCGCTGGAGGTCAGGGAGGGAGAGGGGGAAGCGAGACTTGCGCTGGAAGATGACGACGTCTTTGGAGCGGAGAGAGCAGCGCTAGGAGAAGGAGGTAAAGAAGGAGAAGAGACGGCGGTGGGGAAGGAAGTTGGAAGTGGCGGAGCGGATCTCGGAGAGGTCGTAGATTTGGGGGTTTTCAAGGAGGGAGGATTTGAAGGATTTGAGGGAAGCGACGGAAGAGGAGGTGGAGGATTTGGAGAAGTTGTAGCTGGGTTGTTGTCGTTGGTGAGTTGTGGATTTGGAGAAGTTGGTGAGTTGTGGATTGGAGGTGCTAGAGGATTTTAACCAGAATTGGGATTGGGAGGTGCTGGAGGATTTTTGGGGTTGGAAGGTGTTGGACGATTTAATGGCTGAAGAAAGAAATGTGGGTACAACCAGAATTGGGAGGTGCTAGAGGATTATGTACATGTTCCTGCGGCTCGGCTGAGTATTCTTGAACCAGAATTGGGATTGGAAGAAGAAGAAATGAGTTGTGGATTTTTGGGGAGTTTAGAAATATAGGGGAGTGGGAGACTGAGTTAATTATGGTTAAAATTTTAATAACGGAGGAGGAAAGTGAAGAACTTTTAAAGTTTAATATTTTGTGTGTGAAAGCGAAAATCGAGTGAGAGACTCCGTAACCTTTTTTTTTAATTATGGTTGTTGTAATGTTATGGTTTGTTTAATTATGGTTGTTGTAATGTTATGGTTTGTTTAATTATGGTTGTTGTAATGTTATGGTTTGCTTTATATTTGGAACTAAATTATTTGAATTAGGCAATCATTTTATTTTCAACGAACAAACTTACAAAGTCCACACTTAAACAAAGTTCACACTTAAATATACTATTTTTCCTTGCCCTTACCCTTGCCCTTGCTCAACGGGTGGAGTTGCACAAAGGCAAGTACTGTTTTTTAAGGGGAATCAGTTGGCCTTGCCTTGCTCTTGCCCTTACCCTCCTCTAACGGGTGGAAGTGCTCTCACAAACCTCTCTCTTTCTTCTCTTTCTCCACTCAGCTCTCTATTGTTTTTTATTTTGTGAGTTCAATATTTAAGAGGGATAAGGCATCTGTGAAGTTGGCTCCTCCTAAGGCCATCTCCAATGATGGCCAAAGGCCAACAATTTTAGGCCATAGGCCTTTGCATTTGCTTCTCCAACAATGGCCAAGAAATAGGCCCAAGGCAACCCAACAAAAAAAAAGACACAAATTAGCCAAGATATTGGCCCGGCCAAAACAGGTGGGACCTGCCCTGCGAGTGGGCAAGAGGCGCATGCAACGCACGCAGAGAGCACATCACTCGCGCACGCGAGGGACGCGCCTAGCGGGGGACTGCAAGTGGGGTGACATCACGCTGGCACAAGGCTTGCGCCAGCTTTGTCGACCACCATAATCTAACCGTTGGAGATCAACGGCTAAGATTAGTCGACCGTTGGATCATCCAACGGTCAGATTTCAAACCTTTTTTTTTTTTTACTTTTACTTGTAATCCAACGGCTGTGATCAAATGAGATCAAATCTAATGGTAAAAAAAATCATCCAACGGCCCAAATTAAAATCCAACGGCTAAAATAATTAATAAAAAATATTTGTTCAGAAATTTCACTATAAAACCCTATAAATACCCATTCATTTGGTTATACATCCACACAAAATCAATTTCCTTCCCTTTCCTCATCCAAATTTCATTTTTTCTTCTACCCACTTCTAAATCATTTTATACCCACTTCTAAATTAGCAATCTTCTTCTACCCACTTCCAAATCTTCATTCTTCTTCTACCCACTTCTAAATCATTTCCTACCCACTTCTAAATTAGCAATCTTCTTCTACCCACTTCCAAATTTTCATTCTTCTTCTACCCACTTCCAAAAAATTTCAAGATGCCAAAAATTAGTACAAAATTACCAAATTGGTCTAAAGATGAAGATATAGCTTTGTGCAAGGCATGGATCAATATTAGCGAAGATGGTGCTATCGGGACGAACCAAAATATTCAAGAATTTTGGTCTCGGGTCTATGAAGTGTTCATTAGCACATCTCCCCCACCGTTGCCCAACAAGCCACGAACTCTTGATGGTATGTACGATCGTTTTAAGAGGATCAACAAAAAATGCACTTGTTGGAAGTCGGCCTACAATAAAGCCAAAGATGTTCTTGAAAGTGGAAAGGGTCAAGAAGATATGGTGAGTTTATCTTGATAAATTATTTTTTTGATGTGCATAATTATATTTTTAATGTGCATAATTACATTTTTTAACTAATCAATCTTTATTTATTTCATACATAGATTAATAAAGCGATGGCTATATTCATGACACTTGATACCCCTAAAGGTCACGAATTCAAGTTATTTCATGCTTGGAACATCCTCAAAGATTGTCCTAGGTGGAATGAAAATGTATCTAGTAAGGTTCCAAGACAACCTTTTGAAGGCGGGGGAAGTGTTGATCTTGATGATGATTTTGTAGAAGTGTTGATCTTGATGGTAGGATGTGTGGTGTGGAAGTGTTCAGAGTGTTGTTGGTAGGATGTGTCGTTTGGGAGTGTCGTTTGTGGAGTTGTCAAATTGCATTTTTTCGTACTTTATCGGAATTTAAATATTTTTAGGTCAAAATGTTCAAAAAATTAAGCTAAGTTAATCTAAACAAATACATTTTTTTTAAAGTTTACATTTTTTTTAAAGTTAACGGAAAAAAAATATTAGGCTAAAACAATATTTAACAACTTTTCAACCTAAAATTTAGGCCACACCATTGGAGAGAAAATGCAGTTTCTGGCCAAAGGCCAAAAGCCAAAGGTCAATATTTGTTATTAGCCATAGGCCACTATTAGAGTTGGTCTAAGAGGTAAGGTTTGAATAATATATTCTGGGCTTATGAGTGTTGGTTTCAAATTCAAATGTTGGTAAAACTAATTGACACTACAACAAAGATTGATTATTTCGTTGAATGGTTTTTGTGTTTTGGATTTTTCTTTACTAGGTCTGAGACAAAGGATATGGACAGTAGCTTGATAAAGTATCAGATCTACACATGCATCAAGGTAGCAGGTTTATTTACAAATTTTTTAATTTTTACTCTCTATTTTGATTTGGTTTAGTTTCAGACTAATTTTTTTTCTTAATTATCTTCTGGGTTTGTGGAACAATCTTCCTGAGCACGCCATTCTTCACCTCCGCGTTGATGTGGTCAGTGTCAAAGTGCTTCTCTGGCAAACCGAATCCGTTCTTCTTTTTGTTTCTTTTTTTTTTTGGTGATTAAGTTCTTTCCCTTGTGGAGTTTTTCATGCCACTGTATGTGCATGTTATGAACTTGTAATGTACTTTTGATGTGGTGATTCGAATGAAAGAAAAATAACATTCGCTTTTGGCAAAAATTTGGTTTGATTTGTTGTTTAATTCACTGAATTGTACCGGTACGCCTCAAGATCCAGAAATATTTAGTTTTTGAATTGCACCAGATCTGCAGCATTGATCTGGGTTTGCTTTTTTTTATTATTTTATTTTGTTTCTCCATACGGATGTTATCAAACTTGTAACAGAGATGACCATCTGCACAAGCATGTGGGTCCCACTCTTTTCTTTCACACGAATCCTGTTTGTCGTGTCTATCAGCAGTGGGGATGTCTTTCAGTCACACGAAAATGTATGTGCACTGTAGCTATTGACAGATGACCACATATATGCACTGCACACAGATCCTATCTATGTCGACAGGGTATTTGGTAGTATTGATAATTGAGAGTTAAATCCATACCTTGAATATTTGATGGGGAGGTCGCGAGGGAGAGATCAATGGCGAAGGCCGGTGTTGGGCAAGTTGGAAAAACGTGTAGAGGAGGCGTTGATGTCGTGGTCGAGCAGCTCGAATCGAAAAGGAAGATGTCGCTGAATGAGGAGAAGGCCTGGAGCTGGAGGCGTTGTTGTCGCAGAGTGAGAGAGTGCGGATACTGCATTAGGGTTATAGGGTTAATATAAAATGACGGGTAAATTTGGTTTGGTTTAGTTCGGTTTGGTTCGATTTTTAAACCGCTGAAATTAAAATCGAACCAGCCACTTTTTGTTTGATTTTTTTCGGTTTCTGTTCAATGAACGGTTCTGTTTTTTTCTTTTTTGGTTTTCAATTTTTCGAGCCCACCTCTAGATGCAAGTATCATCCTAATTAAACATTCTCATGAGGTGGGTGCAATGTGCCCACCAATCTGCACCCGACTTCGATTTTCCCTCCCCATAATTTAGTAGAATTAGTATAGACTATCGCTTGTATCAAAAAAATTTTAAACCTAGGTCTATGGATGGATATTTTTTTTTGGACGAATATGGATGGATATTTTATTTCATATACAAGTGATACTAAGCGAGGGAGAATCAAATGCAAGACCTCGAATGTAAGTGTGAATGTTCTTAACCAATTGAGTTACAAGCCCCTTGCTACTTATACCCAACTTGTCATCCAACCAAGCACTAATTTTAAGTCATCGACAACTCCAGCATCCATTCACCTATTTATATGGTTTATACAGTGGGCTGGAAATTTGAGTCAGCAAGAATGAGTTGAATTGGTGACTATATGGGTCTCATGAGTTGATTACTATAAAATAATGTGTCATAACTATTAAACTCATCATACCACTATAAATACAATGTTATAAGAATCAAGCTCACATTAAACCATTTTGGAACGCCAAACACACAAAATGCTAAATGATTGAAATTTAAGTTAAACAATATACCCTGACCTACGGCTTGTTTCGGTTCGGGAACCGAACCGAACCATGTATACAGAATACCGAATCGATTTTTTCGGTTTGGAAAAATTTCATACCGATACTGAACCGAACTATTCGGATCCCAAAATTCAGGTATATCGAAAATAATTTCTGTATCGGGGCAAGTTCGGGAATTCTGATGCAATGACCAAATTATAAACAAAGCCTAATAATTTCAAAAATTTAAACCCTAATACCCATTCAGAAATTTTGATGCAATGAAATTAACCCACTACCTTACTAATTTCTCAAAAATTAAAACCCTAAATCGAGAATTAATCCACCTCAATTCGACAATTGAAAACCCTAGAAATTTAAGAACTCAATTACCTAATTTCCAGAATCTAGACTGAGTCGAGAAAGAGAAGAAGGGCGACGGAGGAGGTGGTGGCAAGCCCTAATCGAGGAGGAGAAGGGTGACGGAGGTGGTGGCTCTAGTTCAAAGACTTCCAGGTCGAGCTGAGACTCAAGAGAGAGAGAGAGAGAGACTGACAAAGAGAGAGAAGAAGGGCAACGAAGGTGGTCGATCACGTCCTAATGGGGAGGAGAAGGGCGACAGAAGTAGTGGTCTGGTTCGAAGAAGGGGATCGAGGATTCGAAGAGACCGAGAAAGAGAAGGCTAACTGTTTGAGAGACTTATCTTCAAACCAAAGGTTGAAAGTAAATCTCAACCAATCAGACGACTAATATTATTTATGATTATATATATAAATATATATATATATATATATTATATAATAAAATTTTAAATATAGGCTTTAAATATATATATATATATATTCGATTCGGTTCGGTATTACAGAATATATGGAGAAGAGATCCTGATCCCCGTATTGAATAATCAGTATTTGTTCGGTATCGATTACCGAATATTTCAGGGGTTTTCAATTTCATTTTTTTTGATATTCAATTAAGAAATTTTTTAACTGAGTTTAGTATTTCGGTACAAAAATCTCAGCCCTACATTGACCTCAAATGAAAAAACTCATTTTTCTTTGTCCTTGAAATATTGGTTTTTTCATCAATTCTGGCCCAAGCCAACCTTTCTAATAAAAGAATTGGGTTGGATTGGAACTTTCAAAAGTCCAACCAAAACCAACTAATATCAAAACTAAGATCCATCCACTACGTACGTACCGACATATTTTTTTTTTTAACTAGTACTACCGACATGTTATGCATTAGCAAGATGCCAACTGTGCAAACTATCACTATTAGGAGAGGGAAAATCTGTATTTTCTTCTTCAGATCGACTTTCCCTAGAAAGTGAAGGAAAAAGGATGCAGTGCGTAGATATGGCAGGATATGGAGTTATCCAACTTCATATACATCCACAAATGGAAAAACTTTTCTCTGGATTTAGAAAAATGTGATCAACTTTTCCATGAAAGTATACTGATGCATGTAATGGAAGATGCAGTGCTTATCCTAAGCTATCCAAAAGGAACCTAAAGGCATGATCATATCAAACTTCAAAGATTGAAATTCTTTAACTACCGTATCTTCAAGATAATGTCATTTAAATATAGTATCCTAACATTACTTACACGTTCTAAACATCATTACTTGTAAGCCTTTCATTGGTTAATTATAATCATCCAATGAAAGTTTCTGGTCGGCAGAGCTGAAAAGGAAGGGATTATTCAGTACTAACTTGATGCCATCTTAATCCAATTAATTAACTAAACGAATTAGCATAATGTTTGTAAGAACAAATGAGAAGCCTGAGGAATCCTTATGCGCTGATATTTTTCATAACAACGCTACACCATTTGACCATGTGGAATATCTTTTGCTAGTAGCCATGTTGTGATAAACTTTATAGGCCCAAGCATGGTCCATCTCCAATATCACCGATATTGTCTCAACTTTACCACTTATATATAAGTTGTATTGTATTTTATCATATGACCGATGTGAGATCATATTCTCCAACACGCCCCTTGTGGCCCCACACGGGATCACAAGGGAAACCAATTCTCACATCGAAAACTGGTCAAGTTATTATACCGGAGCTAACACCAATCTTTTCAAGAGCCCGGTTGGTCGATATTCAGTCTCTGGAGCCAACGTCAATCTTTTCGAAGGCCCAGTCATTCAATAACCTTAAGTTGGAGTTAGCGCATCTTTTCGAACGCTCAACTTCAGGAAGCATGTTCGTGCCCAGTAGTTCGAGCCCAGGACGTGTCGAGAGAATAGTTGGCCCTAATACCATGATAAACTTTATAGGCCCAAGCATAGTCCACCACCAATATTACCGATATTGTCTCAACTTAACCACCTATTGCTAGGTATTGAGTTTTATCACAAAAGCCCTCAGTTATATTAGAGGTGGAGACATATATAAGTTGTATTGTATTTTGTCATATGACCGATGTTGGATCTTATTCTCCAACATATTGATCATGAGGTATTCTTTTGATCCTAAGTATATATCAAAATAAAAATTAATCACCTTTAGCACACCTAAGAATATTATCTTTCAATAACTTTAAGTAAAGACATATGTACGTAGCCTTGAAGAAAGTGGCCTAGTTTCCTTAAATGTACAAGTTATTACTTTTTTTTTTTTTTTTTAAGGAACATTGACTGTATGAGGGACATTTCTTAATCAGAAAGGATATACATCTTACTCATGCATGAGCCGTGTTTATCACCCTACTAGGCTCACCAATACTTCATTTTGTTCTAACTCGAGCAAAACATTGAACTCTTACACATAAAGAGTTTAGTAGTGTTTTTTATTAACACATTTCAATTATGAAATTGTTATTAATACTCTAAAAATCTAATTGTGCACTTTAAATTTTTTGTATTTAGAAAAAAATATACTCTTATGATGAGAAGTGCACAATTAAATTTTTAGAATAATAATAATAATCCCTAATAATTATAATTAATATTACAATCAAGAAAAATAATGGTTCAGAATTCTTATATCTTATTGCATTTGGTACCGATTTCCTTGAAAGATTTCAAGGAAGACAGGGACACATGCAATATGGTATAATCTGGTCTTGTTCTAAACTTTTAATTAAGGAGTCAACTATTTTATGTAAACGAGCATGTACTCCAGTCCTATCAAAGCCCCAATTGAACCAAAAGAAAACACCTTATCCGCTTATCCTCTCCTCACTTATGAAACCATGAGACTCTCCCTCTCTCAGAACAAAATCCGATCGAATAGACCACCACTATGCAAAGCAAAGCATATTACGCGGGTCAAAGACTGATGTATAGGATGGGGACACGTGGCAGTACGGGCTTAGTGTTGGCAAGATGTCCACTTGGGTTCGAAGTTCGACCGTCGAACTAATGCACCCATGTGTCACAAACCAGGGGAGAGGTATGTATAGACAATGAACTTAATGAAAGGCACATGGGAACTAGAGACAAAGGGATGGGGTTAGCATCCATGCATGCAAAAGTAGAAAGCATTTCACCGACATATAGTGTTATTAGTTCACATACATATAGTGTTATTAATTTACATATTATAATATATTAAATTACATATTTAATATTTCATGCACCTATGTAAATTAAAGCCAAATACACGTGTTATACTATGTAACTATATTAGTAAAACTCTGTAACAATGTGTTATAGATATGGAAAAAAAAATCCAACCAGTCCAACCTTAGGGCTAACTCATCAAGCTTACTTTTCTCTCTTTTTGGGTTTATAAATAGCCAGTGACACCTTCATACTCTCCACATCTGCAAATCTTCACGTGCTCTTTCCTGCTTCCTATCTGTCCTCCTCCAATTTTATCTCTTTAAGTTGTTGGTTTCTGAATTCTGATCAGTATTCTGCAAACCTTATCCAATTTCTGCTTCTGATTCTTTGACCTTGAGATAACTATCAACAACTATCAAAAAGCAGTAGTTATAATCTGTTCGTTGGTTGACAAAGCTGAAAGCAGCTTTTGTAACATACCAGCTTTAGCTATTCGGTTTTCTAATTAACTACTATGGAGAACAACAAGAAAGTAGGAAGTGGTGCAAGCCATAGCTCTTCTTCTTCTTCTTCTTCATCAAGGAATCTGGATCATCTCTTTGGTCCCAAGGACTCCTCGTCATCTTCTTCATCATCCTCTTCCGGATTATTTGGCTCTATTTTCCCATCCGTCCCATCAACGGTATATGCTTATTACTTATTTAGGGTTATCATTTGATAACTTGTTAAGCGATTTTTTTTCAAAGCTGAAAGCTATTTCTTGACTTTTCAAAATTTGACTCAGATTTTGGTTTTCATTTTCTTTTTTAAAAAATAAAATAATTATCAAACAAATCCTTGGTATTGTCGGGTTTTCAATGCGAGACTTATACATTGGTTAACAAATTACAGTTTTTTTTTGTGTTAACCTGTGGGGTTTAAATTTTGATTTTAGGGAGTTGGGAGGGAGAGAAAGCAGGACTTCGGAAATCAAGCTGGAAAGTATGGGAGTCCAAGTTTTTCGGATAATAAGGGTGAAAGCAAAACCAGCAAAGCTTCCAATATGTATCCAAACGAAGCTGTGGAGCCATGCAACTTCAGTTCATCAATCCACTATGGCGGCCAAGAGAATTATAGTCCAAGAACTGGGACAACTGAATCCCACCAGCACCATATTGTAAGTGCAAAAATTAGGGTTTTGTTTTGGTTGTTTATTCTTTATTCGATTTTTATGAAGTAAACACTAATGATATTGTTGTAATATAATTTTTAGTATAAGAAAGATGGTGGTGAGGACGATGCAAATGGGAATAATGCAAACAGTGCTTCAAGAGGAAACTGGTGGCAGGGTATGATATATTTGTGGATAATACTTGGGTACTCACCAGTGAGTACCCTATATACTCACTTTCTAATTTGGCCCAATCAAAAGATGACATGTGTTCCTTATTTTTAAAAGTCCAAGAAAAATTAAATAGCATATGTTTTATTTTTTAAAACAATAAAATATGTGTTAAAATATCATTGGGCCAAATTATTAAAGTGAGTATATAAGGTACTCACTATTGAGTACCCAAGTATTATCCTATATTTGTGGGCTTATTTTATTACTTAATGAAGATTATTATTAATGTTTATTCTGCATAATTAATATGAACGTTTGATGTCTCATTTCTGCAGGTTCACTTTATTACTAATTGTTTGCTCTACGTATTATGTGAACTCACCACCTAGCTAATAGCAGGTAACACAACTGTTCCTTCCTCTAGATGGTTAATGAATCTTATGTTTTATTTTTTTCATGTTTTATATATAACCGTCAAATAGTATTATTAGTCTGCTCATATTATAATACGTGTATCTATTTATTATTCAATAGTGTTCATATCAAATATCAAATCTCAAAACCATGTGAAGGTGTCACGTCACATCAAAAGTTTTCCATTCACATCCTTTTATAAGTACAAATATATGATGCTTTAAAGTGATAAAAGCAATAACTATTTGAAGAATTGTTCTTAGATATTCATCTGACGCAGAAAATTGCTTGTTATGTTGCAGGGTAAAACACTAATAAATATGATCGTCTACCTTAAGGCTGTGTATGGAAAATTAAATAAGATGGTGGTGTAAGTGATCAAATCTATATATAATGAAGCCATAGCAACTTTTTCTCTGATATTCTAGATGTAAATTTGCTTGGCTCCTTCCTTAAAATTTCTAAAAGTAGGAATCCCTACAATATTTCTGCCAAAACATATGACATGTGCATTAAAATAACTTGTCGAAAACACAAAAAGAAATTTCTATATGTTAAGCTGTGATCGGCTGGAATGTAAGAATTCTTATTTCCAAGTATATAAAGAAAGGACGACAGCATTTTATTAATCAATAAAAAGTTTCTTCAAATTTATAGCTAGCAAACTTGTAATTAAGCTAAATTAGTACTACTAATTAAGTGACTTGAGAACCATAGCTGGCACCATCACTAATGATCTTCTTCTGTATGCCTTCATGCCGGCACCATATAAGCTGCAAATCACCAAAATGAAAAGTTTTAAGAGCTAGCAAATCAAGAATTAGGCAATTTGAATTAATGTCCGTCGCTTCTATTGCAAGATTGTGAATCCGAATCGTTAGTAATCATGTTGATGAATACATAACACTTCTCCGACAATATAACTCTGACAAGAGAACGTTTCGCTAAAAAAGATAGAAATGTACCTCCGCACTTGTAACCCCTAGTACGTCTGGCAACATTGCAACGTTTAGGAATTGTGACTGCAACATCAGGCCTGACTCCAATGCTCTTGGCTTCTTTAGAAAGTATGATGGAGCAAAGGCAGCTTGTGCGTACCTTGCTCATCAAAACACAGCACTTGTTAGGTACCGCCACGTTCTTGTCCTGTGCCGACGCCGCACATGATGCTAGCTTGTATGCCAAAACCTCTGGGTCCATCTTCCCACACTCACCGCCGGCAGCCCCATCAACCCTTTCAATTAATCCCCAATTATTGCCTGAAATTACAAACAAAGCCACCACCATACACAAGAACTTCCTCAATATCACACCTCCTTCCATGTCTATTTTCTACAATTCTGTTAATGCATTATTTGCACATATATTTATAGTTCTCTTTCTATAGATAAATGCAAATGCTTGGAAGACCACAATAAAAATAATTAATAGTGGGTTACCAATTAGAATAATTAATTACCTGGTTTTAAGAGCTTCTTTAAGAATGATTGAGTCCTCCGAAAGGTTTAGTTCTAATAATTCAATAGGTTGGGAGATAAATTTCAACGAGCCGGCCTCCAAAGACTCAAAGTCTTCGCTCTAGTTTTGATCATATTCGTTGAATTTGATAGAGAAATTGCAAAACAATGTCCTACTCAGTTGATTGAGTGGAATTGAAAGTGGTTGATGTACTGCCGCTTTCTTTGACTTTTTATTAATAGACTGATTTGGATTATTCAATTGACCAAGGATACTTCGTCATTTGGTTATCAAAATTTTACGGTCACTCACCGTTAAATTTGAGATTAAGAGTTGAGATTAAAATATTAAAAACATATCTATTTGTCATCCACCTTTGATATCAAATCAAATACTGAATGACCACAACATGAATTTTATGGACATTCAACGCAGTATCTAGTTATTGTTTCTGTACGTTTACCAAACTCACAAGTATTAGTGGTGAAGAGAAATCGAACGCAGAATATTTGAGAGTGCATATGTAACTGGTATTAGTTTATTAGTTTGGATCTTTAGTGATACTTAAGAAAATTAACAGTTCGGATACATTGGAAGTGAGTTCAAAACACTGATTTACACCGGTATTAATTTACAAACGAATTAGCGCTTGAGCAAAAGTTAAACCCTATATATTTGGAGGATTCAATCATCATACTTGTTATATGAGAATGGGCCAACGTCTGATAATTAGGAATCCGATCGTCGGGCCTAGCTCAGCAGAATTTGTCAATTTGTGTTTGGTTTTTGACACAACGATATTTTGGGATGGGAAATTGGACTCGCCTCATTCACGAGAGTCAAACACGAGACCTTTCACCTATAAGTAAAGAGAAATACTACTAGAGCGCATTACTATTGACAAATCTGTGTTTGCTTAGCAACTGAAGACAAATAGAAGCAGGAATTGAAGTTAAGAAGCCAATGAGATCACCACCGCTTTTAGTCCTACATGTATTTCTTTTATTTTGTTTCATCTTTTCTTTCCTTACCTTTTGGTTATGGATGTAAGCAGCCATGGTTAGCATCAACAACGATAATATGAAGTAAATAATTCCGCAAAGACGATTAAAACACCAACAACTTATTTATTATTCAGGTGTCTGGATCAAGATGTCACGGTAAAACGCGAGATGAAACTAGTTACAGGGATAGTGAGATACGATCTCCAGAACTCCTTCGTAGTCCTTGTACCAGGCACCGTCAGCGGCTTCATCGTCTTCAGGGCAATGTATAAGCTGAAAATAAGAACAGGTAGTGTAAATAAAACTGCAAATGTGTATGGAGGAGGCATTTAGTAAAAATTGAGTTGATAAAAACAAATTTGTTAAGCATATGTCAACAAACCTCCACACTTGAAACCCACAGGCCGATCAGCAATGTTACAACGTTTCGGAATGGTAACAGCAATTTCTGGCTTCACTCCTGACATCTTAGCAGTATTCGAAAGCATCACAGCACAGAGGCAGCTAGGGTTATGGCCTATCCTTTTTACCTGGCTGCAGCAACTAGAAGAAACTGCAGCATTTTCATCCTGTGCTGCTGATGCACAGGGAACCAGCTTCCAAGCTTCGTTATCAGGGCTAGATTTTCCACACTCACCGGCCCCATATGCCCCATTAAACTGACTTATGCCGAGAACTGCAAGAAACGCTACAAGGCAAATGTACTTCATTGGAGCTTCCATTTCTTCAATGCAGTGCAGAAAACACTTCTCGACTTCCTGCTTTTATACAACAATAAGCAGCTCAAAAGATACTTGATTAGTTACCGAAAGATGAAACCCACAAGGCATAGTGGAGGTAGCACTTGGAAAGAAGGCATGCTTTGTATATTGCAGGCTTGCAGCACCTACTCCCTTCCAGAAATGGATTTCGATTACCTGGCAACTTTAAGCCATTAAAAATGATCACCTCTAACTAAGTGCTTGCCGTCATTCCATTACTTTTGTCCTTTCAGAGATGAGGCACACAAGGGCATCTCTTGAGCAACAGATAACACAGCAGCAACCAATCTCACACATCTCCACAGCTACATCCTATTCCTACCTCAATCTGTGTCTCTAGACTATTTAGACCTATAATCATTAGACCGATACTCTATAAATCATCGTTTTTTCTTTGGTGCTTCATTGCACACTAAGTTCGATCAGTGGTAAACCAGTCCAGAGATCCAAGCTACCACTTATAAAGAGCAAATCAATGCAGTAGTAGGACGATGTGAAAAAATGAAAGTGCATTTGCACCAAGTGCAGCACTGCACTGAAGAAAAGCCACTAAATCGCAGCATTAAAGTATTGAACTGCCCAACCATAATCACCGACTTAGCAGAAATCATCAAGCAACTAATACTCCTCTATGATGACAGCCTCCCCACCCTGCTTAGAACTAAAAGGACATATCTACACCTGAGATTCCACTGTGACGGTATTCCAAGCTAATGACGCAGTTAAACGCACATGATTAGCTTAAGATACGGCCAAAATGACATCCCGGGTGTAGGTGCCTGGTGGGCCATTCCACACTCATGAAGTCATGATGGATATAGCATCAGTAATCCAAAACGGAGCAAAAGGAATAATTGATAACATGAGCAAAGCAAATTCACTAGAATATTAGCACTTCCTAACCCACTTGTACTACCACTCATCCCCAAATTCCCATTTCACCCAAATTATTAGTGATTTCCCACTTGCGCCGCCACTAATGTGAACAAGATCAAGAAATCAAAACAAAGCAGCATGCTTTATATATTTTAATCAAATTTAAGAACTTAAATCTCAGGATTAATCCAAATCAAGCATTAAAATTCATCAAATTAGAACTAATATACAAAAATTTAGCGCGTAAATGCGTACAAAACGGTGCAAACGTAGATAAGCAGCGCGACGGGGACGAAGATGACGAGCGGGATGACGGCGGCGAGAGTGTGGGAGCTGCCGCAGGCCAAAGTCCCGAGCTTGATCTGCACCACATTGATCAGAGCCAGCATCAAGAACACGCACCCGGCAACCGAACCGAGACCCGAGACGAGCATCCCGATCCGGAGGAGGGAGCTGTTGACCCGGGCGAGAATCTCGGCGGGCGGGTGGTAGGACGGGCTGCGGGTGATCCGGATGGCTTGCTTGAGGCCGAGGGCGACGAGGCTGGAGAAGAGGAAGGAGCTGAATGAGTAGACGTGGAAGGAGACGAGGTCCTCGGCGACGGAGGGGCCGGGGCGGCAGGCGGAGGGGTCGTCGTCCTCGATGAGGGTGTTGCCCGGGTCGGAGGGGTTCCAGGTGAGGCCGATGAAGACGGCCAGGGTGAAGAGGGAGTTCACGTTGACGATGCCGTCTAGGGCCGTCAGGTGGATGGCGGTGCCACCGGGGGAGGGCATTTTAGGGATTTCGGAAGGAATTGGAGTGGCGTCTGAGCTGACTAGCCGGTAAAGTTAGTAAGGTTGCAGACTTGCGTTGATGGATTTTTCTTTCGTTCTCTCTTTCGCGGAAAAACGAGAAAAGGAAAACAAAAAGACGTCCGTTGAGGAAATGACGGAGGGTTGTACGATTTTATTACCAACATTGCACGTTACTTACACGTGTCACGTTCGTAATGAGTTTAAAAGCAAAAGAAACTTAACGCCGTTGCCGGGGATCGAACCCGGGTCACCCGCGTGACAGGCGGGAATACTTACCACTATACTACAACGACCTTGTTGTTCTGTTGTTTATTTTTTCAATATTGAAACCAAATTTGTTTTACTCTTTAATTGTTTTTCGCGTGCAGTCAAAAGTTAATTCAAGTTTTCTTCACCATTTCAAAGTAATTTAACCTTTTTCATTGTTTCAAAATATATAGGATAGCATAGATGGTATCTTGGTTAGCTACTTAGTTGTTGATGTAAAAGTCGATCTTCGAACCTAAGGAGCAATTCTTTGTATCTATCACTTTATTTGGAGGTTCTAAGTTCAAAAATCTTAACCTTGGAGTTTTTTTGCCTTTGTTAGGTGTGTGCTCGCATGTGAGAAAGAGAGAGCGAAAAGAAGTCATTAATTTGAAATTTTGAACAAGCAATCTCATGCCTATATTCTATCTGCAGAAGTTTCAACAACCAATCCAATGTGGCTCTATTTTTTCTCCTTTTAGCTACATTTCAAATCCAAACCAACATGTAAATACTAAATAACCAGGAACTTTAAACTCCCCTAACTCTCATAAAGCATCAATACTTGGTTCCACCAAGAGGTTTTCTATCTATTTCTATCATTTCTTTCCACTTTCCGCCTCAACCACTTCAAGAGACGACCATAACTTAATACGCCAAACCTCAGCGATCTGCTTGGTTTGATTTTCTCCCATTTTGGTGCGACGAGGAGTCCTTAAGACGATCCAAAGTTTCTGTGCCGTGTAAGTTTGGTATCGAAACTGACCCTTCGATTGTGTTGCTGCAGATTCTTGCTTTTGTTTCAACCCCAAGGTAATTTGTCAAGACTCTCCTCACCCCAAAGCCGCGGCGGGGAGGCTTGTCCTTGTTGTTATTGGTGTGGAGAAAAGGAGTCCTCTCTCCCCTTGCAGGGCTAATTAAAGGTGCAGGTGATAAGTTAGACATGGCAGAAGCTCTTTTGTGAGGAGTGCTTGAGGCAGGCACTGGATATGAAACCGGGACCTTCTTGCGAGAAATTACACTGACTGCAGTAACTGATGACAGTTTATCCGTCTGTTTTGCCAAGTCGTCCACATATAGTAAATCATCAATACGAGCCACAATGTTAAATGCCAGGCTTTCCAAAACTCTTGAATAGCTTTCAAGAATGGACTTTCCAACATCCTGAAAATTTTGAAAACAAGGAGTGTTATTGTTATGACAAACATATAAGCAAATAAACAAAATCCAAGGAATTTTTTTCGAATGAAGCAAAATTTAACCTTGTTGCACTGAATCTTGCTCGTGTCCAAGATAGTTTGAGTAAGACAAGGAAACCGCTGCTTCAAGGAAAGCAGGAGGCTTTCAGCTCTTTCTGCCAGCAATTCTCGCTTATCCACATCAATCACTAGGTCCTTTACCATCTCCCAAGATGACTTTGTCGAGGAACGATTTGGATAAGGTGGGGGTTTTGAGTGAGTTCTTCTACGCCAGACAAATATTGACGCTTCAACACGGTTTGCAATCTCTAGAGCAACATGTTCGCTGGACAGGTCAAGGCAGTCAAGCAAAAACTCTGGGGAGAATTTATCCGTTGTAATGTATCGGTAAATTATGTCCCCAAGACAGGCTCTCCCATTCTGATTGCACATCACAAAGAGTTCAACGTTGTCACCTCTAGAGTTATTAAGCATAATCTTGAAACTTCTATATATGTTCAGAAAGGCCATTGATAATTGCAACAAGGACATCATGTTGAATTTACTTCTCGAAAGATAAAGCATGATTGAGAAAGTTTTAGAAGATTTAAAAAATAATATAAGAGCGTCACTTCGACTTCGCTTAAAATTATGCAATGTTTGGTTTGCAAACCTTGGGAAGAGTTTCCAAGTATGACTCTGGAACTTCCATTTCTGCAAGAGTAATGCTGTTGATAGCCATTGCAGCTTTTAGTATTTGATTTGTGCATTCTCGCGTGTGATGCAACTGCTTTCTTGAGTTTTCACTGAGACCATCAGCTGCCACACGAGGTACAGGTAGCCACCACTTCTCCTCTTGCCGCTGGACTGTTTTGCGAAAAGAGGCTGAGCCATCTGCTTCAGGGGCTACAACTCCTTGGTCGACATACCAGAACTCCGTATTGGTGAAACTATCTAATATTTCCTATATAGAGAAAAAAGGGTCACAAGTCATAATGCCTTCTAAAAATGAAAACAGTACATTATGAAACAGTCAAGGTTAGGACTCACAAGAAGCATATTATCTAGCTTACGCAATCCTGGCAGATTCATAAAAAGATCTGATCGGGGCCTGCAAGTCATAACCTACACAATTCAACAGCAACAAGAAACTAAAAACATTAGACGGATTGTTCATGTTTGCCACCGTTTCTCCATTTGAGATTTGTTTATCATGTCATAAAGATTTATAAACTTATAATTGGCAATGATCAACAATGAAAAGGGGACCGTAAAACCAAGGTTATGGCATTTGAAAGAAAACCAACCGCAGATTTAGGCTTAGGTCAGCCTAAGCTTCAAAATACCAATTTCAGTTTTCCGTCTTCCTAAATAAACAGGATAGATTATGCAAAATATCTCGATATGGTATTAGTACAACTCATAGCAGAATTAACACTAAATCAAGGATTACCTCAAGCTTTTTTCCATCAGGAAATGTTTGCCAAGAGGGTATCAATTCGACAATATGATCGCTAACGCAAATTAGCCATTCCATCTCTCTTCTCCACATTGATTTCTTTTCAGCAGGCAAGGGTTCCAATCTCCACAGTTGCCCAAAAATGGTAGCTACATGTTGTACAAGAGAAAATTTAATTAATTGAAAAAAAAAATGCACATGAAGTAATTGAACCATACAGATATAGTATACATCAGTTTCACAGAATTATAAACTGAAAAGAAGCTGGGAGAATGAGCATACCACAGAGATTGGTAATGGCATTCGAAATCGCCATCGCTGTGCACACCCCTTTGCCACAACCTGACATGTCTTCTCCAAGCAGCAATTTTGAAAACCTCTCTCTCATCATATCCATCTCTGCTTGAATTTCCAACATCACAAATGGATTACAAAAAGGGAAATAAGGAAATAAATAAGTAGAATTCCCCAATAAAAAAAGAGAGAAATTTAAAATTTTGCAATATTTTCTAGTAAAATTTAGGATTTTTAGAACCCCCTTTTGGTTTTCTGAAGCAGCTCAGCTAAAAGTGAGCTGAAAACACAGTAAAAGTTTCAAAATTTTGAATTCCGAGCATCTTTTTTTAACTTTTACGACTTTTCAGCAACCAAATGAGCCAATATATCGGAGAAAATCAAAATCTGACCTGCAATTTTGGAAGCCAAATCCTTGTAATTACAATCATCAACAGGGCTTTTTTGTACGGCCTCCCCCAAATCAGCAGCCGAGTTTTTGCACAGCTCAGCTTTCCTGATCGGCCAACCCAACAGCGGCGGCGAAGAAGAGGGCCCATTTCTCTTCACTTCCTCACAGGAAGTCTCGGAGCTCGATCGGCTCGTACTGCTAGTCTCTCTCGAGTCGCCGCCGCTCGAATCGGTGAGCGACTCGCTTCCTCCGCCGCCATTGTCAGCTGAAGACTTGACAGACCCAGTTCTTTTCTTCTGCAAATTCTCCCTTTTTCTCGTTAAAGACTCCATCTTTTCGATTTCTGAAAACGCTTGAGCTGCTGCTGCACAAGGAAAGCAAGGGAAATGAGCCAGCGTTTAGCTCAGCTGCTTTGTTCTGCCATGGAATTGGAATGTAAAGCTTTGTGCACTTGAAGTTTTGGGAGGATTTGAGAGGTGGGTTTTGAAATTTATGGAGGATTGATTCAGAAAATGGTGAAGTTTGGCATGATTTGGTAGGCACAGAGTGAAGCACTCACTTAAGTTTGAAGAGGATTATGTTCTTCTCTCTTTCTTAAAATTTGATTTTTGAGTTTGAAGAGAAAGTCATGAGGGTAACTGCCAATTGTCACATGCCATGCCAACGTCTCTTTTCTTTTCCTCTCCTTATCTCTCTCTCTCTCTCTCTCTCTCTCTCTCTCAGTCACATTCTCCCTCTGAGTACAGAATACGTTCAAAAAATTAATAAAATATAAGACCATGTAGATGGAGGAGTACGGACTTGTCAATTTGTAATTACACATTTACCCTCTAGCCTCTTCATGGTCACATTTCCACCATTGAGAATGCTGGACAAATCTTGCTAGGTAGTTTGTGACTAACAATTGTTGGCTACTCAACAATGAGGAGAAATTCCTCTTCAAAATATTTTGTGGTTAGTATAGAGAATTTTGTGCTTATGATTGAATATGTTAATATTGTAAATTCAGTCTATAAAAAATATTTTTTTGTAAAAAATCAATTAAGACAATGGTCATTTAGTCAATCAACTATAGTAAATGGATAGATGGTTCGTACTACTTTTATCGATTCCAACCATATGTTTTTATATAATTCAATGACTAAATGATCTCATATTTTATGAATTTTTAGTAGACAAGTATTATCTCTTAGTGATCAGTCCACTATCTTTATTGTGTCAATCGACCGGCTACTCACATTTAACAGCTATATTGTACTCCTTTTGCTATGAAGAAAATTTTATTGAGAACATACATTGCTTTTAGGGTTAAGCCTGGTAACCCCTAATCTGTAGTCACTTTCAATTGGTCGGATAGAAATTTTCCAATGTGAGACAAATCACTGAGGTAGTTGCATGTGTAACTATGTCGCAAAACTCATCCCTCATTGCAAAAAAATCCATTGAGAAGGTACATTGTTTTTAGGGTGGCGGGTTCTCTTATGGTCTCACCCTTCCTCACAAACACGAAAATGACTTATATGAAATGGGTTTATCGTCGTATGACGTTCCGTATCCAATAATACATTGCTAAGTACAAGTTTTTCTCTACATAGCAATGCATTATTGGATTAAGACGTTACATGGCAGTAAACTCATTACATGTAAGTTGCTCTCCACAAATACAATCAAACCCCCTATTTGTTAGTTAATTCGACTTTCCTCGTGACAATGTGACAACTTCTAATTAAATATTCATACAAGTTCGTCATATGACCCTACCCAAGATTCACTCTACTGTCAAGTTGAAAGGTCTTACAATTCTCCAATACATTACAAATATACCGAGATAATTGCAAAATCAAATTGACCAATCTATAGGCTACTCACATTCAGTAACTTATTGGGACAAAAATCCATTGAAAATTTACATTGTTTTTATCTTCATCAAAGAAATGGAAAAATGGAAAACCATGAGCATACATGAACTTAAATGGAATAGGCAAGTTAGGTCAAGATTGAAATTTGATGATCTTAAATGCCTGAATTTGCAACTGTTCTTCCAACCCCATCAAATCACCAAGTGGGGTTTAACAGTGATTGCATCTTCATTTAGCCTAAAATAACATGGCCCCAAGAGGTATCTATATATGATCTCTGATTTTTTTCTTCCATCTGCATATTAGTATGGGGACAGGGGACCAACCCACACAATAATCACATATGATATGAATCCCTCAGAAAATGTTTAATCAATTGGACTACCCAAAATGCAAATTTAATTGCCATTTATAACCACTAAAATTTCCCAATTTCTCTAAAAATCATTGTGACATTCTATATCGACCAATGGAGAGGGGGTGATGTGTCTTATATGGACATACCCACCTCCATTTAGCACGAGGCCTTTTGGAAGCTCACTGGTTTCGGATTCCATCGGAACTCCAAATTTAAGCGAGTTTGGGCTAGAGCAATCCCATGATGGGTGACCACTGGGAAGTTGCTCGTGAGTTTCCAGAAACAAAACCGTGAGGGCGTGGCCCAAAACGAACAATATCGTACTACGGCGGAGCCGTTCCGAGATGTGACAATCATAATGCTTGTAGTTACTACTATTTTTAAGACCAACTCCAATGGTTGAAGTTAAAACCTAAATTTTTAGCCCAAAAAATTTAGGTTTTAACCCAGAAACTTTTCTCCTCCAATAATTTTGGCTTAAAATTTAGCCCGAGATTATTAAAGAATAATTTTAGCCTTAAATTTTTCTTTCGTTAATTTTTTTATAAATAAAATTTATGTAGATTACCCTAATTTATTTTTATAAACATTTTAATCTCAAATTATTTAATTTCGATAAATAATGAAAAATCACTAAACTTACCCCATAAAACATGAAAGTCATGGAACAACATGGATATTTATGTGAATATTTGAACAAATACATAGGTACTTATAGTGTTTTTTGGTAATTTTGATTTACATAATTTTTTTTTAAATTGCTTTAACCTTTGTATTTAATTTTGGGTGGTTAGATCTTTTGTTTTACTCTTAGATTTACTCATATTCGATCGCAAATGTTGGATTTAATGTATTTATAAATTATATATTAAAATAAAAACGTTTAAATTTGGACCGTTGGATCAACCAACGGATTGCAAAATAGTTGTTGGGATGGGGTAAGGTGGCCGACAAAGCTGTCAGCAGTGGGTCTCACCCGTTGCAGCTTTGCCGCGTGCGAGAAAGTGAGGCACGTTGGTCTTCAGTTTCTGGGTGTGTTCACATGCATCGTGGAGAGCCCATCACTAACCTGGCTTATTTTTTGGTCTAAATATGGCCCAAAATTTAAGTTTTCCCCCAAACTCAAAATTTAGCTGAATGATTAGAAGAGATTTGGGGGTTTAAAACCTAAAATTAAAGTTTTAACTCAACTATTGGAGTTGGTGTAAAGAGAGTAAACAAATATTGTGTAATTAGATGAGGGTAGTTTGGTAATTCGACATCATTGAAATTTGAATGGGATTTGAGATTTGGTTAAGGTAGCCGTTTTAGGGTCGTAGGTCCTGCAGAACGAATGGTCCATGAGCTACAAAAAAGCACCTCGTAGAATGACTAAAATCCATATATATTATTCACCTTCTAAACTTCTTTTTGGACTTTTTGCTTGAATTTTAGTAAAAAGGTGAAAAACCCACGGTTTATGAGACATTATTTTACTTTTAGCTGCAAATTCACCTTTGTGTTTGAACAAAGTCGGCCCATGTTAACGTTTGTTATTTTATTTTGTATGATATTGTCCATAATGTATTGGTGTTGATGAATTTTATTTTTGAAAGTAATTTTCACACACATTTTTTGTTTTTCACACTCTTTTTTATTTAAGGTTATCGAATTGAATAAATCAAATGAAATCAACGGTTATAATTAAACAAAAATGTATAAGAGGCTAAAAAATGTGTGTGTTTATCATTTCCTTTTATTATTAATATATTATTGATAATGTATTAATAATATATTAGTGTTTATTGTTATATATTTGAGTGAAGTGAATGAATTTGGGTGAAATTAGTTTGAATGGAGGAGGAAAGCTAAAAATGGTTGCTGATTTTGGGTAGAAAAAGGAATTTGCAGTCTCATTCCACCTTGCCTTGCCCAACTGCTGGGTGGGCAAAATCTGGTCTAATAGAGAGATTTTTCAAAGTCATGGTGCGCAAGTGCGCACCATTGCCATTAAATAGATTCGATGTTAGTTACCAGTAATAATATCGACACTTTATCGATATCATATAATAAATAAAGATTAAAAGTTCTATTCAACAAAGTAGTATAGAAGAATGATAAATCTACTAGTGAATTCAATATATAAGATTCATAAAAGATTCAAGAGGGGTTTCATGTGCTTGAAATTCCCAAGTTATATTTTGTTGAATCCCAACTCCCAACTCCCAACTTCCAACTTCCAACATAAAAGGATGAAGGGGGCCTCAAGGCAAAAGCCCCACCAAGTGTTTATGAAGTATGATATTCATCATATGAATACTTTGCATAGTGGAGAGCACAGCATGATCAAAGACAGAGAGGACTAAAGTTCAAATATCCCCCCATGTCCCAACTGCAAAATAAACCAATAAATAAATCAAGAAAAAAAAAGAAAAGCAAAAACCACGTCTTTTAGATTGTAAAATAGCCGTTAGGACTGCGAAAGCAGCATCAATAAGCTAAATTCATTGACTTTTTTGTATAAGCATTTGATATCACTGTATGGTTCTCATGCCGGTACAGCCTTGCAGGTTGCTTTTCGCAAACGCAAAAGTTGCATTTTCTTTCTGCTTTCATTTTCCCTCCTTTTCTTTTTTCATTCAACGTTGAGCATTGACATTAACATGTAAAATAATAGGGTAAACTGTCGTTTGACCTCCTGAACTATCACCCTAGTTGAAATTGACCCCCTGAACTATTTTTTTGGTAAATTAACCCCTTAAACTTTCCTAAATTAGTAGATTTACCCCCTACCGCTAGATTTCATCCAATTTACTGTTAATTCGTTAGAATGTCAGCTAGATCTACCAATTAAAATATGACACGTGTTAGTATTTGACATCAAAGTTGATGAAATTTCGGTGAATCTGATGGTGAGGGGTTAATTGGCTGATTTCAAATAGTTCAAGGGGTCAATTTACCAAAAAAATAGTTCAGGGGGTCAATTTCAACTAGAGTAATAGTTTAGGTAGTCAAACGGCAGTTTACCCAAAATAATAACAATAACAATAATAATAATGTACAGTTTCAAATTTTAAATCTATTGTCCTCAGTGGGACAAAATTTTTAATAAACAATCTAAATCTAATTACAAAAAGCCATCACTAATTCACTATAAAGCTGAAATACAGTAGTTTGAAAGAAAAAAAAAAGGCCAATATTTTTTTTTTAAATATTGCTTTAAATCCAAGACTTTTCTTTTTCTTTTTCTTTTGGGCCATAAAATTGGGTCAAACTTCAATGGTACGTACTGTTGAATGATTTAAGATTTATTTGAGGCCCACCGCAAATTAATCTGAATCATTCAATGGTACCTACTACTGAACATTTTTCTCCATAAAATTAAGAAGACTTTAAATTTGAATAGGTGGTTGTCCCTCACAACTTGGATCTATCTTGGATCTATCTCTGAAACCCACTCTATTGTCTATTCAGCTACAGATTCTACAATTTGTGGCAGGCTTTGTAGGCTGGGGAAGTTAGTTGGCCTATCTCATTCAAACACATTGGATTCTCTCTTTTGAGAATGAATAGCACACTGATAAAAAAAATGGACTTTGCATAAGTTTATAAGTAAAAAGGATTACTCCCTCTATTACTAATTTGTTTTATAGTGGATTCCCAACTTTTTTTTATGGTATATGAGTTATATGTGTGAAGGACAACGGCTACATGTCACTCAATTTGTGTTGTCCACATATTTGGCTTGAAAATTCATTACACGTGAGAATGAATCTCACATTGATGAGAGAAGGGACCTTGTATGAGCTTATAAGTAAGTTGAGCTTCTCCTGATATTGTCAATTGGTTTTATAATGGAACCTTAACTTCCTTCACTCTGGTTACCACAAATAGTTTTTTTTTGGGTCGAAAAACAAATATATATATATATATATATATATATATATATATTTTTAGTCGATTTTGTGTTAGAGGATAAATACATGAGAAAAATAGAAGAGTGAAGAATGATAGATGAAAAGATGTAAAAGAAATGTATACAGAAAGTTACACCAAATGTAAACTAAAAATCTTCTCTAATAAAATGAAAACTAAAAACTAAGGGGTCGTTTGATAACTCATTTTGTTTTTATTTTTTTTAAAACAGAAATCTTGTTTGGTCACCACTTTCAGTTTTTCACCTGTCAACAAAATGAAAATTGAAAATTACTTTCTTGGGTTTTTAAAATTTGGCAGTTTTCACTTTTTATTTTTCAATTTTTAAAAAAATGAAAACTAGAAACAAAATAGTTATCAAACTGCCATAAATAATTCAACTATGCTCTAAATAACACAACCATTTGTCACAATAATTCATAAGAGAATAACTATTGTGTAGTACTAAAATACTGTTATGTAATATAACGATGTGGAAAATATCAATCATACCGGTTTACGTACACTTTTAACACGTGAATTATTTTAATATTTTATATCACGTGACCCGTATTCCAGTACTGCCTAATAGCGTTGGAAAATAATGACCCTGAGCCCATATTTCCTCCATTTTATAGCCCAACATATGAGCACAAATCCCACTGGGCTTCTTCCTCTCTCTCTCTCCCGCCCTCTCACCTGCAACCCACTTGCCAAATTTGCGATTAAACCCAACATTTCTCATCCCCAAAAAAGAAAATTTTTGTGTGGCGACAAACGAAAGTAAGAGAAAGAGTAAGGAAACCATAAATTTTTGTCAATTAGAGCAAACAAAACAAAACAGAAAAATATTTAAGAGCTGAAAAACAGAAGACATGGAATTTAGAATCTGAATGTTTTTCCAGGCAGGATCCAATCGGACAAGGACATAAGCAGCCAGACAAGGATTCCTAGGAACTCTGCCCGCCTTTCCTCTTCTGTCGTCTTTTCGCTCAAAGGTCATGCCTTTTTCCATCATTCGCTTTTCGATTTGTTTTATGAAATGATTGGATTTTGATCTGAAATTGTTGCTGGATTACTTTGCCTCCGACCAACGTTTGATTTTGATACCTCGGATTGCAAAGTTTTGAGCTTTAAGTTTTCGATGAATTATTCAGCTCAATTATTGGTGGTGCTATTTATTTTCTTGTTTCTGTTTGGCCAATTGGGTTCATTTAGATGTAAATGTTGACCTATTTTTTTACTTAATTGGCGGTTTTGATTGCGGAAACTGGAAATTTAATCAAATTTATAGAAATTGATTAGTTATATTTCATGGTTTTCGCATCCGATTCGTCAGAATGTGTAAAGCTACGTTCTTGTGAGCATCCATTAGCTTCATTCCAAATCAGAAACCCTGGTTTTCCATTTGAATTGAATAATTGAATGCAAATGGTTTCACAGCTAAAATTTCCGGTAATGCTGACGACCCGGTTTGATTCTATCTCAGTTCGCTTAGAATTAATGGCCAGTTTGGGACTGCTTCTGGAAGGGCTAAAAGCGCTTTATGAATGTGTTTGGCAGAAAAACTTAAGAAGCACTTGGATTTTTAATAAAAATTTCCAAGTGTATCTGGTAAAAGTACTTATAGCAAAAGTGCTTTTGAGCAGAAGTGCTTTTGAGCAGAAGTGCTTCCCACAGAAGTAGTCCTAAGAGGGCCCGAAAGGCCTAATTGAATTCTTATAGTCATTCATGCATCATGCCCTGGCTAAGGGCAAATTCACATTGTTTGATTACGACATTTTTTTTTCGTGGTTGGAGAAATTAATCTCTCATTCTCTTTGTTGTTTAGTTCGGAAACCTGATATATTTGTATGTTCAAAATGCAACAGGTTGCGGAGATATATGTACCCTTTAAAGATTTTTGGGGAACTTTATTACAGGGATAACCAAGTGAAATAACCACTTTGATTATCTAAATATCTGAGATTTAGTGTGGCGGTGAAACCCTTAGCGGATTGGCTCACACATGTGGCCTTCGTATTTTTTATTCAATAAGATTCTTAAGACAGAAGATGAAGATGTATCAGATGGAGAACATTCAGGCATGGTAGAACCCTACCCATGTGAACAGCCGTTGCCCTGCTCGCACTTTGTTGAAGTGAGTGCATTGAGATTCTGTCGCTACCTTTCTTATTGATTATCTACATTGAAATTACAACATTTTTCAGTCTGTACTCTGGTAACAATATATGGATTCCAAGTGGACACATCAAATCGTTTTGTTAGTTTTAATTTGTTTAGGTGTCTTGGTGCTTATAGGTCCCCCACATAAACCAGCAAGATTCTTGGGATTGTGGCCTTGCCTGCGTTCTGATGGTCTTTCGGACCGTTGGCATAGACAACTGCGATATTCAGACGTTAGCAGGGCTATGTCGCACAACTAGGTGTTTCCTTCTTTACAGAGTCAGAACTTCATTTCCTCCTTTGTTAGTCTGTTATGTACTTTCCTTTGAGAATTGTTCGTTAAAAATCTATCAATGTTTATAGAATTATGGGTTTTGAGATTGGTGAAGTTGGAAAGTGTAGACGAATGAAATCCCTTCCTCGAAAATACTAGCGTTTTATTTTTATTGCTATATTAATCTACTCTTTCCTAGAAGGTCTTATTTACAGAAGGACATGCTGTATGTTACAGAAATGAATATTATAGGTATGGGGTATCATATGAATGCTTGATACTTTCTTGTTGCTAAATGTTTCAGTTAGTGTTATACTTGATACATCAGTCACATATTCAATGCAAACTTAAATGAAAAGTTTCTGATATATCTGGATGCTGACATATCGTTTGCAGCATTTGGACCGTTGATCTAGCATATTTATTACAGAAGGTCTGTTATGCACTTTCCTCTGAGTATTGTTCTTTATAAATTGTTTGATGTTTATAGGGTTTTGAGTTTGACAATTGGTGAAAAAGTGCAGATGAATAAAAGTCCGTTCTCGATCTAGTGTTGAAGCCACTAGAGTTTAACTTGTATTACTATATGAGTTTATTTTTTCCTAAAGGTCTTATTTACAGAAGCGCATGCTATGTCTATACCTTATGTATTCTGATACTGAAATGAGTAACATGCAACACTAGTCATTTTTTCTCATTCACTTTTCAACCAACAGATGACTTTATGTTTCTTCTTGTGTTGTTCATACAAATAATTTTTTTTTTTGTGAAGTTGGAATAGCTATGGAGCATCTTAGGTATGTTTGTGTGAAGTTGGAATAGTTACGGAGTATCGTAGGAATGTTTGATACCGTCATGTTGCTAAAAATTTGAAGTTAGACTTATACTTGATTCATCAGTGACATATTCAATATGAGCTTACGTGAAAAGTTTCTGATATATCTGAGTGCTGACATCTTGTTGCAGCATTTGGACCGTTGATCTAGCATTTTTATTACAGAAGTACTCTGTTAGTTTTTCCTACTACACTGTGACATTTGGAGCAAACCCAAATTATTCTGGCGAGACATTTTACAAGGTGATTTCCTACTATTAAGATAGATAAGTTTTAGTTGACAGTATTTCGTGCTGGTTAGTATGAACTAGACCATATTGGTTGTTTGCAAGATCCAGAATGCACATCTTAGCCTAATTGTCTATCAATTATAGATGCGAATATCATATGACAAGGACCCAAACTGCATATAAAAAAGATCATTGTCACGATTTCCTGGCATTAGCCTAACTTTGAATATTTTGCAATGAGGGGCACCTAAAACTGCATGATTACGAATGCTACTTTGTAAAAGAAATGAGAAGTTGGACAGTTTATTTTGTTTTGGATATAAAGATTGTGGTTTCACTTTCTTAGTGCATATACTTGTGAGCTTGTCTTTTCACATATTGATGCAGAAAAAAGTTTCAATTGATTTAATTTATTCTGCAGGAGCAATTACCTAATGATCTGGAGCGAGTCGATAATCTATTTCAAAAAGCACTGGAAGCGGGAATTAATATACAGGTATAATTGCTAGATGCTAATTTCAGTTCTTGATTATCTCTTCCCAAATTAAGAGCCAGACATCCTTTTTACATAATTCTCTTAGAATAAGGCAATAAATCTTCCTTCTTTTGTTTACAGCGCAGATCAATTAGTCGAGAAGAAATTTGTTTCTCAATTTTGTCCGGGAAATACATTGCCATTGTTTTGGTTGATCAGTATAAATTGAGGTTCAAATTTCTCGTTTTCCCTTCTTTCTTTCTTCCCCCTTGATTGAGAACTGTCCGTTACTGCTTGCAATAATGTATGACATACATGATCAAGTCTAAATACTGGGCTAATGGTAAATATTTCTGTCAAAATTGTGTCACAGTAGGTCTTGTCCGGACGATGTTTTAGTCTCAGACTTTTGTGGAAGCAACTCTGGTTACACAGGTATAGGACTGTTACTTTGGTGGTGTAGGACTGTTACTTTTAGTAACCCTGGTGCTGTTATAATCTGACCTAAAACTTTTTTGCCACTCAGTATTGAGTATGACATGTTTGTGCTTTTCGGGGGGAGATATCTATGTTGTATTAATTGAGCAAAAGAAAGAAAAAAGGACATAAATACATGTAAAATGACAAGCTCATGCTTGTGTTAGCTTAACTCCTAGTCAAAATTTACTTTAGCACCTATATTATCCTGGAGATTGTAAGCATCTTTCTGCACATATTATTTAAGCTTAGCAAGACAGGTTGGCTGGCCTCTTGTGTTCAGAATCGTGATAACATAGCTTGTAGGCCTGTAATTCATGTTAATGTCATTCCATTTCCAAAAAGTGACAACGGTGGTTAGCAATGAGTTAATTCCTAATAAGATGTTTCTTTGACATGATTTCCCCAACTCTTCTGAATTAACAATTTATGGAATCATAATTAAACTTAAAGGCATGTTCTATGCTGTGATGAAGTATCTTTATGCACGTCTTGATTACTCACTTCTGCTCCCAGTCGCTTCCTTGAAAAGTTTGCGTGTTTAGATGAATTGATTACTGATTATTATTATTATTATTATTATTGTTATTGTCTTTTGTAGGTCACTACGTCGTCATATGTGGGTATGACACTACTACGGATGAGTTTGAAATTAGAGATCCGGCCTGTTCAAGGTATTATCTTCATTTCAAGTTTTTTTTTTTTGTCTTTTCCCTTCTTTTTTGGGAAAGAAGAAGAAAAGCTGTTACCTTATCTGCTATTGATGTCTTTGGGTCATCTACATTGGTGTTTAACTTTCTCACTGAGTATAAAGCATGATGACAGACACATCAATTTGGAGATTACCTGACTCCGAGTATGACATGCAAACAAATTCCATCTCAATAAGAGAGATGTCAAAAGTAGACACTTCCTGCCTTGACTAATAAGTTATACTTACTAGGAAGATTTTGAGTGACGAGTTATGAAAACCCGTCATATGATAAGTTTAAGTTTGTCAAAACTCTTAGAGAGGCTTCCTATGACAATCCGGCATTCATGATTTCTAAAGTCTTAAGTTCTTCATGATTTCCAATCTACCCATCACATAAAACTATGGTAGTTAATTTTATTATTTACAATTCCTGCTATTGGGTTTAAAGTCTAGCAACTTGAGTGGGTGGTACTCCACCATAAGAATAGTTAAGAAGATCCGATATCCATTAAGACTGCAAATGTTACTCAGAAAGGCTGCATTATGCTTGCATATAGCCGATAGTGCCGAAGAAGTCAAACCAGATGGTCAATATCATTCATCGCATGTTTCCTTACTTAGAATGGGGAAAGACATGGTTGTTCAGGTACGGGATAAACTACCCCCTCCTTGGTGATACGATACCTGGTTGATTAGGGATGGATAAATGATTTTAATGTGGGGCCCACTCATTTTTTATTCCTTGTGTGATAGTAAACGCAGGATATGTCAGGAATGGGAATGAGACCCATACCTTTCCATACCCATTCCTGGTGAGTAAGCATGCCCTCAATGAGTTTTGATTTTTGATGTCAATAGTCTTCGATATGAAATTTACACACGCATGTGTGCTTACATTTGCATTCTTTAGGCTCAGTGAACACTTTTGATTGTGTTCCCAAGTTCTTTTAGCTTACAGCAGTGTAAACTCTGATAAACTGTGCAGGAAAAACGAGAGGATCTCATCAACGTGCTTAGAAGAAGCCCGCAAATCCTTTGGTACTGATGAGGATCTTCTCTTGGTAATCCCAACTGAGCCTTCACCTTGTTGTGCACTTCGGTTGCCATTTAAGTATTATTTAGTTGCTAGGGTGTTAGTTACGGGTCCCTAATTCTTTCCATGGCATTAATCCAAAGTAAATTCACCTGTCACGAACCTGTAATGGTAGAAACAACTAATTTCGTGTGGGATTTCGACGCAGATATCTCTGAAGAAGAGTGGGAAGCAAAATCGCCCGGCAATACAACAGTGATGGTATTGATTGCTGACTTCGATTTGTCGGTCCCTATGAAAACGAAGCAGCATATATATTACAAGTTTTTCGTGTATAGCAATAGCATGTACCATATAGGGAAAAATTGTTTCTCTATTGAATTTAAAATCACAGTATTTGACCTGAATTGGTTGGATGGACGTGCAAACCACCAACACACGTTGAGTAATTGTACATCGTGTAACATGTATGTTTGTATTTTGTATTACCATCTCCATTTCCAAACAGATTCTTATATCTCAATAAAGTAGAATCACACGACCCTCCCTTGAGTTCTTCTGCGTTTAATCTTCAGTGGTTTTTAATACCATTTGTCATATTCTACCTGTAGTTTTCACTTTTTTTCTTCTTTTTTTTTTCGCCCTCGATCAATGCGATGTGATGTCTCTATTTATCTATCTCTTGTGGTTTTCTGTAATGCACGATTGACCAGCCACTCGCATTCTACAACTATCTTGCAAGATTCTGGATAATATCTCTTCGCGGTAAGGGACCGGAGGCACTTAAATTTTCAGACTGTACTTGTGATTTTTTCAATACAAGCATGCGATTAGTGATGTAAGCCATCGTTTTCAAGTCAAATTCATCATTGTTCTGCGTTCATGCGCTCCTCGTCAGAGGTGTAAATATGGCGAGCTAGCCCTACAAATTATCAAAACTTAGCCATAAACGGACTTCGTGTGACCAAGTATATACATACAGACATGCCTGTGGGCCTATATCAAAATGCATGCATGCGTGTTCGACCTTGGAAGACACACACGCGTGCAAGTCGAGAGGGAGATTATTTAAGCTAGGGTTTAATGAGTCCTCTTTTTTTAAACTATAGAATATTGTGATCACTCATCGTTCGATCTTAATTCAATAATAGAGTAGAAGTGCAACAAAAATGTTAAATGATCACCTACCTTTGAGATCGAATTATGAGTGATCACAATTTCTTTGAATCATAGAATTTGAGAGAACTGATGGTTTAATTTAGTCATCGATTTGGGGTTCTTTCTTTATTTCTCTCGACATTTGAGACACTACTACCATGTCTTGACCTAACTAAACAAACTCTAATCTATATAGCCGTCTGTCTATAATAATGGATTAAGTCCAATGTTATTGAGCTAATTGAGAACTGTGTGATTCTTAATTATGATTAATTTTGGCATTATTAAGATGGTGGTGGAGGAATTGGTTGGAAGTGGAATATGCATGGAAGATTGAGTTAGGTCAAAGAAGGTGATGAATAATATTGCAAGTGCACTGGCATATCTGGCAACATGTACATAGTATATAATATATAGTTCCAAGAATCTTAAAAAAACAAAGATTCCGACAGGTGAAGCGTTTTCCCGGAGAACAATGAAACATGTCTCTCCATACACACACCCCATAACTTGGTGTATTGTTTCACTCCGTCATTTTGTATGGCAACTATATATGTTGTTGTTCCATTATTATATGCTGCTCTTTTCCTTTTCTTTTTTAAAATTTTAAAATGAATGGTAAGCCATACACTCACTGATCTAGTAATTATATATATATATATATATATATATATATAAAATGCGTGTCCTTGTTAGTCGGAATTCTAGTTCATTGTTAAAAAACATTTATATGGCTTCCGTATAGACTATGTATTTATCGTATACGACCCTAATATTCTAAAGCAAAAAATAGGAAAAAGAGGTCATATATGGTGGCATAGTGCATACGATGACCCTATATATCTCGTTTTGCTAAAGTAAAACGGGATACTTGCTATGAAGCTAATCCCCTAATATTGAATCAACTAGATTTCGGTCTAGTGCTATTTCTTATTTATGGATTAAAAAACTTAATATCATAGTTCATTACTTATATCTAACATAAACTTCTTATTAATTATTCCTTAAGGTGGTGCACAATGAAGAAGATTAAAGGGAAACAACCCCAAAAAGAACAAATGTAAACTCAAAGAAATATTGGGTCAAATTTCAATGGTAATAGTACGTACTGTTGAATGGTTTAAGATTCATTTGGAGCTCACCACAAATTAATCTGGACCATTCAATAGCCGTACTATTAAATGATACGTATCACTGAAGATTTTTCCAGAAAGATTACAGAAACATGTTTGAGAAAGCAAGTAGCGCTGGTGCATAGCTGTGCCAACTTACACATGTACCTATCTTACGTGCTTTGTCTCCAATTTGACATGGTTTGATTAAGGTTAGATCATATGAAACATGGGCCAGATAGATACTTACCTCCAAGACACTTATCCCGTCCTTCTTTTTCTTGTTCCTTTATAGGCGGTCAAATTCACAAATTATCAAAAACATTATGGTGCCTGGCGCCACGCTTACAGTACATTGCTAGCCAAAGGAATAGAGAAATATGGCCGTCGGAGTATATTTCCGTGTGAGTTTGTCACTTATCGCGTAACTCCGATGATATGCCGGCTATGCGACAATTGCACTGAGTTGGAAGCACGTACGCGTATATGCGTTGGATCAAAATAATGAAACACAGAGACATATCTAGCCTCTGTTACTCATTTTATTCCATGCATGCACGCACTTCTGTCCTAGATCGATCGAATAACTTGGGTCCAAATTCAATGTCAATCCTGCACAATATTCGGTTTATTGTTGCCGCATCCATGACACGTACCGGCTCTGCGTGATAGATTGTACTTTTGATCTTAATAGATTACACTCTTGATCTACAATTATGCTAGAGATTCTGGAAAAATCTTGAGTGGTACGTACCATTCAATGGTACGACTATTGAATGGTTCAGATTAATTTGCAGTGGGCCCCAAATGAATCTTAACCATTTAACAGTACGTACCATTCAATGGTACGTACCACTGAAGTTGGACCCAGAGATTCTTGGGTTTTTCGGTTGTGTATATATATATTCGTGAGTCTATTTTTCTGATTATATTAATAAGGCAGAGTAGTTATATTATACAACTAGTGAAAAGGCAAACATTTTGTAAGAAATCACGTGATTAGATAAATAAGCACATAATTATATACAATTGATCGATGATAAGACATATTAGTTGTAGGGGCGTCAGTGACACAGTATTTACAGAATTACAAAGCCAAATTCATTGAATCAAGATCAGTTGCTATCAAATTGAATTATATGTACTGGCTTAACTAATGTGATTTTCTTCCAACCATGCATGCATGTCGTATTAATTAGGTCTGCATGATTTGGCCTCACATACACATAATTGGCTACAGTGCTCGCAAGCATTGAATGCTCACACCGATCTCACCCTCCTTCCCCCCTCTCTCCTCCCTCCTTCCTCCTCCCTCCTTTTAATGGTGAGATCGGTGTAAGCATTTAATGCTTGTGAGCACTGTAACCTACACAATAATGCAATTGTTGAATGACTCAAGGAAAGGATGTAAGAATCTTTGTTTGTAAGGTTTGATCGTGCACAATAATACTGCAATGCTTATCTATTTAAACAACGGGGCGTGTGAGCACATGTGATCAGATGATGCCTATGAAAATGTAACAACTTTTGCATGTGAGCCTCCCCCTTTAGCAAACATTATTTTGTTTTTCTATTTTCTACTTTAATTCTAAAAGGTTAGAAAAACTATATAATGCTTGATTGGTAAGAGTATCATTGTTCGGAGTGTAAATTAGGAGAAAAATATCTTGTAATCAAAGATATTATATATTATGTGGCAAGTATATATTTTTTGAACAGGTGAAAAATATCAACCCGATGAGTGATGTCAATACGTCTAAATTTTAATTAGAAGAGAAAATCTCTTGTAAATTAGGTGCCACCACCTTTTTTAGTAATATACATATCATGCTATCAAGTTGGAGTTGTTTTATATGAGGAGAAAATCTTAGATGTCATTGTAATTTTATTTAAGTATAGCACTGATCACGTCAACATAGTTATTAGAGACAGACTTAATTAAGGTGTGGATTGGAGTTTGCGCGAACCCACCCTAAATTAGAAGTAAAAAAAAAGGTCACATAAGGGGTAATTCAAACATTAATAAAACAAGAGAAATTTCGGTTTGTTTACTTAATTAAAACAGCTCTCATACGTAATAAAACTACTAGTGAGATGAGTTATACCAAAATAAAAATGGTACATTTTTGTGAAAATTGTTCTACGAGTAACCGTGATCTGAGCATCGCACCTAAGTTTTTTCTCGTAATAAACATTTTCATCACCGTTCCCAAAACTTTGACCGTTGACCAGATCAACTGGGCGTTTGTTAGGCCACGTGATGCCTCTGCCTCGATTGAGTGAGATGGAAGCAACTAATACGTCATAATTTGAATTTATAACAATCTGTAATGTTTGAATACAATCAAATCAAATCAAATGGGGAAAGCATAGCAGTAGGCAGTAGGCAGTGGCATGCATGTGAGAGAGAGTGGGGAGCAGGCAAGTTCGATTGTTCGAATTTTGAAAAATTAGGCAACAAAATCTATAAAGCAGGACAGCATTATATGGGCTAGCAAAAATGGGGTGTCACAGTATTGCTTGTCACCATCACATACGCACCATGATGCCGTACAACCATTTCCATGAACATATATGAACAACAGAAAACAGGTGTTGATTTTCTATGAAATTTAAAAGCATGGGACGAGTAAATAGAGAAGGATTTGTATATAGCACATGTATACCGCTAAATAATATTATGTGCCAATAATATAAAATATATGTTAGTTTGTTTTTTACGTGTCATTGCATTATTAACAAGATACATTATTCTATAGCAGTATAACTATGTCATGCAAGTTGTTAGCTAGAGTAAACATGAATGTTTTTCCTCCAACTTTGGTCTCTTTCATAAGAAAAGGCCAACTTTGGAATTTACAAATCAACCAGTATAATAAAATGAAATAACTTACTTTTACATAATATAATATTTTAGATTACATTTTACATAAGGTAACCCCACACTATAAAATTGACAGCGAAGAGGTATACCATGTTAACGAAACGAAGAAACATAGAGAAATGAAATATTGCAGAAGAGAAAGACAGAAAAATGATAGAAAGAATTGAAGAGTATGAGTTTATTATTTTCTACTGAGATGATTACAATGAGCAGTGTCTATTATATATATAGCTCAGAGAGCTTTCGTAAACAGTAAGCAATGACTTAACAAACTAACTAACTATTTCAACTGATAGGAAAGCAGACTTCTAACAACCATGGTGAGCTGGCAGTCAACTATAGTCAACAGAGAGGACACGTGGGTGAGGGAACGAGAAGGGAGATACATAATTGAAACTTTAATGACAGCTTCATATTTACTAAAATTGTGAGGTAGGTGCCCTTAATTATAGACACCACCAACATTCACCTTCTCACTCTAATCCCCCATCATGTAAGACCTAACAAGTTCTATTTTATTATTCCTCTTTATACAAAAATAATCGGAAAAATCTTGAGTGGTACGTACCATTCAATGGTACGACTATTGAATGGTTTAGATTAATTTGCAGTGGGCCCAAATGAATCTTAATCATTTAACAGTACGTATCATTCAATGGTACGTACCACTGAAGTTGGACCCAAAATAATCTTAGGTTTCTACAACATTTTATGTGAGCTTTATCATGTATAGGAATGAGGATGTCTTGGTTTAATTTGTATAACGCTGTTGTAATCAATTTCGTCAAGTTTTTTAACGTCGAATATTTCACATTCTTCAACAAGGCTTGTATATTACACTTAACAAATGAACTCGATGTTATTGGATTCAAATGTTCTTCCTTATTGTGCGAATTTGATTCTAATTTACAAGAAATTATCTTAATTTTTTTTAACGTTGAAGGCCTTTTCTATCAGAAGCAATGTTGAAATCTTGCTGCAACCGCTTGTTGATCTCAATCTTCATCAACTCTGACTAATGCTTAGATTCAGGGGAGAAACTTTCTTGCAACTACTTGCACCATCCTAATTGCATCAAGCATCCTATACACGTTTGCCACATGTAAAAAAGTGAATCACTCGTCTAATAAACGTTTGTCGCGTGGTAAATTGGTAACAAAAGAGAATTTTTCCAAACTTAGGGTTGGAGGTCACGTCTCTTCGACGTGCACATATCTTTTGTCTCTATAACACCTAATGTATATCATAGCACTTCAAAATAATTATTATATATTATTTTTTTTCCGTACTTCGAATAATATTTATGTACCATATTTGTTAATCACCTCTACATACGTATGTATGTATTAAGAGGTGGTCAACAAAAGTAAATTAAAAAGTATCATTCGTACATTGTTTAGTCAAAAGACGATTTTGTACCCGTGATCTAGTCCTACATCTACATGCATGCAATCACATTAGTGCTTGTGATGTATAGCAATTAAGTCAATCAAATCGAATGATTAATAGAAACGAACGAATCTATCAATCATAATGCTAACAGAGAATTTAGGTTGACAAATTAGTCATCACTTGTGAGGAGTTGGTTGCCAACTTTGCCAAACTGAAGTTGACCCAGTTCCACTTCCATCAATCCAACATATATAATACAGCCCTCAAGAATCTGTCCAAACAAAAAAACACAACTAGGGTTTTGGATTTTAGCGGGAAAATGGAATTTGAAAGAGAAATCTGGCCGTTGAGAAAACACAGACGCACACTATTACACAGCACCATCAAAGACCTACAGCAATGCTAGAGAAAATATTTGCAGTAACAATAAAATCATTCGAATATTAAATTTCCATGTCTCATTCTTCCACATTTGAAAGGGACGCTTCAGTTGAACCTCCAGGCGGGTTATTCGAAAATATTGGCGGGAACATCTTGCTGAGCTGGCACATGAATTTTCTAATTTTGTTTTTTGGATGATTGTACAAAAATCAATTTTCTAATTTAAATTGTTTATAGCAATGTTACGATATCAATTGTGTGGACATTTTTTTATAGCTTGCTTAAATTTACGTCGAATGGTTAATTTAAGCATTGAACGCATACAAGTTGTTTTTAATCCGAGTAATTACAAAATTTTAAATGAATCGATAAATCTTTACACAACATCAATGAAATGATGTATACACTTTTTTCCTACGTGCAATTCTCTCTTAGTTTATAACCATTACATTGAATTAGTCAATAGAAAATTAAATAATATGAACAAACGGAGCAATGTAAAAATAAGAGTGCGAGAATCAATTTGTGTTTGTATTATATAATTAACAATTTCTTTATATTTTACTTCGTGACATTCACGGTGGAATAGCGAGGGTGGGCCTCATCTTATCCCGCGTCCGAATCACCACCTCGGTTCCAACTCTATGCCAACGGAACCTCACTGACGTGGACTTCTTCCGAAAAGACAATACTGCCCAGAGATATTTCAATTTTTAGACGAAATTATCCTCTCTTTTTTTAGGCTAATGACCAAAAGTTATCAAACGTCGAATCAAATAATTCCCCTTTTTTGCGGTTAAAAAAAAAGAAAAAAGAAGTTTAATTTTCAAAAAAGCGTTCCCGCGATTTTGACCAACGGTGCTCTGTGCTGTCCCTTTTGGCAGGTAATAGCTGTCCCCACTACCCACCACTCCTTCCCTATCTTTTATTTTTTTTATTTTTCTTCCAAAATTAGAAAAACACCTATTTTCCAATTTTACCCATTAAGGAAAAATTATGGCGGGAAATTTATAAAATGCAGTTGAGAGTTGGCTTTGGGGTCCGGGGGACCCTTTATTCTTTGTCTTTTGGGAAAGCAAACGTCGTGATAACCGCGTTGTGTGTTCGATTGTCAAACGCCGCCGTAACGGAGACGACGTGTGGGGAAACGCCGTGTGAATTAGACGGAGACGGTGGGGTTCTATTTGTTATTTTTTTGGTTGATCTGTCAAAAAGGACGGATTGACAGTTAAGCTTGCCGACTCAGTACTAGTGCCGCGTCACGAGATTCAGATTCAGATTGTGTTTTTATATATTTACCTGGGTCCCTGCCGATGTGGGTTGTGATTTTGTTACCGGACAACTCAAGGGATCTCTGTTCTTTGAGGTAAATACTGTTGTGTTTGATTTAGAGTATCGTTTTACTTAACCAACAATAGCAATAGAGTTCTAACGATGAAAAATTTACACGGAACAAGTTTATTTACTATCTTTTTTTATTTTTTTCATTATTGACATGTTTAGGGTATAAGAAAAATATAGAGACAAGATTATATGAATCCGTGATAGTTAAGTTTTGATTGCTCTTGTGACATTACTTTTTAATAGATCGAAATTATGACTATGATATGTACTGAACGAATTACATATTAATCCAAAGTTCTACTTAAAAAGTTCTTTGCGATGTGTATTGTTTTAAGTAGTTTTAGCGGTTGCTTGCATCAAACTTTTGAGATTTTAGGTTGTGTATTGGATTGTATACTTTGAAGTGGTGACATTTGTCAATTGCCTTGTTTGAATACTACATCTTCTTAATGTAATTTAATTGTAGGATTTATATAACTATAAATTTAATTGTGGGTTCGTGTGCACGGTCTCGGGTTCATGTCATTAACGGTTGAGTCCTACTTGCAGCATCGAGTCCTACTTTCCGAATACCTGTTACAAGAATCACGACGTGCGATAGTGATATCAGTTTTGGTTTGTTTTAGTTTGAGTGGTATTTTAAAGTTCTACCAAAATCTGTCCAAATCCTATCTAAAAGTCCCTCTTCCTTTGGTAAATGACATTTTTAAATTTCCAAACAAGATACTTTGGCTATATCAAATTTCCAAAGTCTTATATATCAAAGGAGAGTTTTACATATTCAGTATTTTCTTTTTCTTTACACATGTAAATTAACACATTTCAGCAAAATTATTTTGAGTAAATATATGATTCTAACTTTTAAAGAAAATATTAAGAAGTGCATCATAATTATATTGAGTGTTGTTATTGACACTTCAAAAATGTCATTATGCACTCCAAAGACGTCTGTCGTATTATTTTTAATGAAAATTTTGTTGTTAAATCATTATGTCGACTATACAAAATTCTTTTTGTATATTATGTTAAAGATAGAGCATGTTTGAGAGTGCGTCTAGCATAAAGGCTTTTGTAACAAATTTTTTGTTTTTTGTAAAATGCGCACTTATAACTACAACAACTTTTTACTCGTTTATATCAAACACGATTATAAATACTTAATGTTTTGATTATCTGAAAATACTTTTAGTCATTATAAAAACATCGAAAAACAGATTTATAAAATAGAACCTTAATGTTGTAAATGTATCCATATCGTATGATTGACTTTTGTTGGACGTGCAAAAAGGAAATGTGAGATCAGCCGCACTCTACAATGGATTAAGGGTCTTTCTTCTGTGCTCCGGAGGAAAAGTTACCGGGCATAGATCTTGAATTCTTGATCATTCATGCCAGGCAAAGCAAAGAAACAAAATAATAATAACAAATCATGCACATAGAAGACTGATTAATGATTATGTCTGCTACTTTAATTAACGACAACAAAGTGGGACTAATTAAATCAGCAGTACTAACCAAAGGACAATTAGAATATAGTGATGCGTAACAAACACGAGTTGATTTAGTAAAAAAACGTGCGAGTCGGCTCTCCAAAAAAGAGGTCTCAAATTCGAAATGTGATGAAAGTTAATCTACTTGATGTTAGTCAAGGATAAAGTGAAATTTCTCATAGTCTCTCCTTGTTCCAGTTCAAATTAGTTTTGAAAGTTTTGAGATACTAAATGCTTTGACAAAAAATAAAATAAAAAAAGAATGTAGTGTTGTGAACAAAAACTGGGACACAATGGTAAATTACCTAATTAGTGTGGATAAACTTTGAAAGGTGATTCTGTCCAGCCGTAAACCCAGAAAAACTTTATGCTGTGATTCATCAAATTCTACGCATTTTCATTTAATATGAGAATTGTTTTAATCAGACAATTGTACAAAATATCTTATAAATTTGTGGTTGCAATATAACATCGGATCATTTAATTATGCAAGAAACTCCACACATTTTCACTTAACATGGGATCCAACATTACTTACAAAAGCATGAGATCCTTATGTATTATGATCCACTAAAACTTCACACATTTTTGGGACTGGCTACAGTACTCGCAAGCATTGAATGTTTATACCGATCTCACCCTCCTTCCTCCCCTCTCTCCTCCCTCCTTTTAACGGTGAGATCGGTGTGAGCATCCAATACTTGCGAATATTATAGCTTACTCCCACATTTTCACCCAGTATGAGAATTGTCGTAACCAAACAGTCCTATTGAATCTCTCGTAAACTCGCTGAATTATTGAATTATGCAACTATTTTCTAGATTGCAAGGGTCTTTGAATTCTTTATGGCCTTCGTTTGAATTTAAACTTGGGAGTAGCTGGTTTGCGTAGGTGATCACCGATCATTGGTGTCATTTCGTGAAGAATTGGCAAGTATAGCTGTTGAAAGTAGGAAAAGACATTTGCATGACCTATGAAATTTATATGTACTTTTGCCATCTCTAGGCAGTAATGCAAAAGTGGCAAGTGTCTTGCTCTGAAATTGACATTAACGGACCTCGTTAATGGATCTAATTCAACATAGACAGCGGGAAAAAAAAAAAAAAACTGTTTTCGGAAACAGCCTCAGTTGACTTAAGTTGCAATTTTGAGCACAATTCATCAATAGCATTGCTTTTCAATCACCACCAAATACTAAAAGCATGTACGAGTCCTACATATGACGACTATATGAGTTTTGATTCTCATGTATGTTTTGTAAAATCGTCGTTGGAATACAATACCTGACTCGTGAGCGTAAAAAATATTATGCGTTGAGGATTGAGATCATAAACGTCTCTCTTGAAGATCTTTTTCTCAACATATATGAAGTGCCAATTTAATGCATTTAGTGCAAAGGGTATTATTTAAAAAATTTAACAAATTTGATTTTCAACTAGTTGGTAGCCAAACACGGAAATATGATAAAATAGTATTGTCATGGTCACCATTTCTAGGCCTTTTCAAATAGTAGAGCGAGGCTCTTGTATTTTTATTTTCTAGACATGAGCACGAGAGTTCAGTTCTTAATATGAGCACGAGAGTTTCATTCTTAATATGAGGACGGCGAGAGTTGTGTTCCTAATATAAACACGAGAGTTTCATTCCTAACATGAGCACGAGAGTTTCATTCTTCGAACCAAACAAAACCTATCATTTACTTGTCCTATAAATACAATTTCTACTTTTCTAGTGTTAGATACATGATTTTATATTAAATGTATTGTGGAACAAGTAAAATCTTGAAGAAAAAAAAAGTTAGTTAACCTACACAATGAAGCTAATTTTAACTAGTTCAATTGTCAAGAGGTCACATTCATAATGGTGGCTAGCTGGTAGCAATCATCACAAAAATAGTAAAAAAATTAAGTGCAATAATTAGTAAAAATTCAATCAATAGAATTAAGTAGAAAGATGACTCCAATTCTTGCATATGCTAACTTTGCCACCTTTGTTGTTCTAATTTGTTTTTCTTTCTGTCATTTGCATGTCTTGATTTAACCTTAAAACAAAGTATACATCCAAAGCTAAGTTCGACCCAATTAAAAAAATAATAATATATACTTCGTCAAGTGGCAATCAAAAGATTAGTAGCGAGTTGAAGTAGGCAAAGTGACAAAAAGTGAGGTGAAGGAACAAGACAATGACACTCGTACCCAATTTGAAAACCCCCCATTCGCTTAATTGCAAAGAATAAGAATCTAAAACGGTGGGAATGGAAACATGCCGCACAAATCTCTGCAGACTCTCCTCAATTCCAACCACTATATAAAAGGAGAGATTTCTCACACTGTCACGTTGTACTACTAATGTTATATGATTGATAAGTCATGAGTATAAAATTTTGGATTAATAGAGAAATTAATGAATACAATTTAACTTATTAAATAAAATCATGTAATTATACGACAGTTATACCAAATGATTATTTCAAGCGCGTTGAAGAGTTTGAATAATAAAATATTATACGCTGAACAATGCAATTTGTAGCATATTTTCCGATGATCTCTCTAAAATAGAGGAGTTGAACTCGATCGATGTATGTGAGACTCACATGTTTTGGAGGTTATCAATAAGTATGCTACAAATAACGTCACTCCTTCTTTTTATACATTAGACAAAATAAAATGATTTTCACACTCATCTTTTCTTCTTTTTGGTTTTCTAATCACTCGACTGATTAAATCACGAAAAAAGCAGCGGACTTAAACAAAAAAGAGTAGTGCATAAAGAAAAAATGGAAGCGTGAAAATTGCTACTTACAATGCAAGTGATTCTGAATAGAAGGACAAATGTCTCCAATCACTGAAAACAATTTTCAGTGTACCAAAAACACGACCCAGTACACCAAACGTCATAATAAAAATAGTAAGACACTTGAATAAATTTTTTTTTTCGGCTTATATTATCACACTTTTTTATGCCATAACTTTTAAAATTAACAGTATATTTTATTTTTACCAAACATTTTTTATCTGCTTAACTTTAAAATGAAATAATTTTTAATGAAAAAAAAAATACTTTTAATGTACCGAAACGTAATCCTGCTGCACTAAATTTTTTTTCAAACTACTGGGCCAATCCTCCAGTTGTTTGCACAATCCCAGCCCGCCCCAATATCTTTCTCTCTCTCTCTCTCTCTATTTCATAATTTCAAATTATATTCTTTTTTATTTTTTGAGTTGTCTCAAATAGACCCTGAAACCTTAATAAAGGCAGCTTGTCTTCCACATCGTCCCTCAAGTCCCAATCCCATTCCCTTCCGTTTGCTCTCTGTCTCTGTCTCTCTCTAGTTTCTCTTTCTACCCCTTGTGTTTTTGGTGGGTCCCGGTCCCTCCCAGCCTGCAAACCCAGCAAACTCAAAAAAACTTGCCTCTTATTATTAAATCTTCCCCAACCAGCAACACTCTCTCACTCTCATCTCAACCCATCTCCTCCTCTCTCTCTCTCTCTCTCTAGCCTCATCCATTTATACGCACCGTTTTGGCTCTCCAGTCCGTATGACTCAGTCCCAGGACGGTCCAGAGTTCTATCTCCCCTCCCACTTCCTCACGGACGACGTCGTGCTCGACAACAACATGGACGACAGCAACACAAACAACAGCTTCCGCGGGAACTACCTCGAATCCCGCGCCAGCTTCCCCACCGAGTTCCCGTACGAGTTCGACTCGTCAGACTCCAACACGGCCCTGAGCTCCCCGGTCGAGTCCGTGGTGGGCTTCACTGAGACCGAGGGCGGCAGCAGCAGCGACGAAGAGGACTTCCTCGCTGGGCTGACCCGCCACCTCGCACAGTCTTCGCTGCAGCCGGCTCACCAGACCCAGAAGTTATCCGTCCCCGACTCCTTCCCAAAAGAGAAACCCGAGGTAAAGATTTCAGCTTGGAAAATCAGATTTTTACTGTTCCTCTTCCTGTTTTAAATTTTGGATAATTTGGAAACTGACCGAGTTTTACTGTGTTGACTCAGTGGGTCATGTCCGGGTCTCCCCAGTCGACTCTGAGCGGAATCGGGAGCTGGTCCAGCAACGGAAGCCCGACAGGCCCGTCTTCCCAGGTTCCGTCGCCACCGACGACGCCGTTTGGAGCTCAGAATGACACCTGGGAGCTGATATACGCGGCAGCCGGGCAGGTTGCGCGGTTGAAGATGACTAATAGCCTCGGCGGAGCAACCGAGTTCAGCGGCAACTACGGCAGCGGAGGACTGCTGGGCCCACTTCGGATCCCCAGTCCTCCCCAACACTCTGCCCCCGGGCTCTGCTCGAACCAGAGCTTCCCTCAGGTATAAGTCGTAAAACCCGTTTCATTTCGGGCAAAACAGAGTTTTTTTGTGTTTGGGTTGTGATCTGACAAGGGTGTTTTGGGTATTTTGCAGTTTCACCATGTGAGGCAGGAGAACCAAGTAAATCATCTTCCCTGGTCAGCTCAGCCGCAGCAGCAACCTCAGCACCACCACCACCACCACCAGCAGATCCAAAACAGAGGAAGAAACATGGTTGGGTACGAGAGATGTGGGCATGGTGCTAATTTACCCCAATCGGCATGGCAGCCTCTGCAAGTCCAACACCACCACCATCACCACCAAAATCAACAGCCGCAGCGCTACAATAACGCCGCCGTGCGTCCCATTATGCCTAACGGTTCTAACATCAAGAGGGAATGTGCCGGCACCGGCGTTTTCTTGCCTCGCAGATATACCAACCCTGCCCCTCCTGAACCTCGCAAGAAAGCAGGTACTAGTTTGTATTTTTGAATTTCGACCATTTGGGTCTGTTTTTTAAATTTTAATTACCTTTGGGTCATTTTTTGTTTAACATGTTTTGTTTGATTTTGTTACCCTTCAAGGTTGTCCAACTTTTCTACTGCCGACCAAGGTTGTTCAGGCTCTGAACCTGAGCTTCGAGGACATGAACCGCCACGCTCCGCCGCTTTTCAACGCCGGTTTGGCGCCAGACCATGGTAATTAAATTCATAGTTCAAACTGTCTACTTCTGGAAACTCTTGTGTTTCAGATCTATTACTCTGTTTTTGTTGGTTTCTGATAATTTTTGCCATTGGATTCTGCAGAGGCACTGGCGGCAAGAAGAAACGCACTGTTAACTCAGCAAAGACTTGGATTAAGGGCAGCGGCAGAGGGTTCAGTAAATCATGAAGTGCGCCTCCCTCAGGAGTGGACCTACTGATTTAGTTTCAAATCCAAAGGGCAAAAAAGGAAAACGGCAAAAAAGCAAGAAGATTATATAGAAGTTAGGGTTTTCTGATTTGGGTTTTTATGAAGAAGGTATTTTGGTTTTTTATTTAATTAAGGAGATTCAAGAATGTGTAGGAGCAATAAGAAAGATATCCAGGTTTTTTTTTGGAAGGATGCTGCTGCAGCTTCTTTGGGGAGCTAGCTTTTAGGTCAAGGAAGAAGATAAAGTATTAGGAAGATTGTGTTCTTTTGTGTTTTAATAATTTGGGTTAATTAATTTGTTCCAAATCCAAAGTTTGATGAGGGGAAGGAATTAATGTTTAATTTGGGATTAGGGTAAATTTATTTTCGGGTTTCTAAGTGAAATTTCACTACCCTCTTTGTAATACTCTCTCTCTCTCTCTCTCGGGATTTAAGATTTTACTAATAAGAAATAAGAAAGTTTTTAGTTCACTGTCGAGTTCTGTTTATTCTTCTGGATTCTGTAATGATTTGTTTAATTGTGATTAAGGGATTTGTTTAGAGGTGTATTAGGTTAACTAAAGTGGGTCAAAGCAAAAAGACTTGGTTCTTAACCACTTCACAAATCACAGGATTTACAGTTGTTTTCTTAAAAACCAACACTAAGCAGAACATGATTGGGGCCCTCCTAAAGCTGTACTATACAGTTGGTTACAGTTGTAGCACATTAAATTAATAATTCTTTACAACTCTATGTAGTCAAATATAGCGTTTGGTGGGAAGTAATTTTCATCCTCTTCACAACATACAACGGTTTATCTATATCTTTATTAGATTTAAAGTAAATTAAGTGTGCACCAGAAATAAACAGCAATGTGTTTAAGAGTAAAAATAAACCATGAAAAGAAGCGTCCGGAAATTCTCTGCCATATTTATTTTTTTGAAGAAGCAAACTTTTTATTTATTTATTTATTTGGCAAGGATGAAGGAAACTCGTTGATCTTACTCTATTGTTCAATTGTTATGGCAACCGACTGTTATTTGGGGTCCAATTTCAGTGGTACGTACTGTTACTGTTAAGTGGTTAAAATTTATTTGGGCTCCACTGCAAATTAATCTGAACTATTGAATAGTACGTACCACTCAAGATTTTTCCTGTTATTTGCACACCATACGCAAGAGATTTTTTTTTTTATAATTGTTGTGAAGTGAATTTGTCTTCTTCAACATATCCCGTTTAGTTATGCACCTGCTTTATTCAATCCAACCACAAAACATAAACATAAAATATATCAAGTGTTTTTCACTAACTCGCTAACTAGGCATCGGAGCCAAAGGTTGCACCTGCATGGGAGAAGTCCTGCCGAGTGCTGGCCAGAGAGTTGCCATTGGGATAATATGTTCCTGCCATTCCGCCATAAATATCTTTGGAATTTATATCTCTATGTATATTCCAAGTCAAATATTCACGGACGGAGTTGTGTTTTTTGCTTCAGCGTGAAGGTTTGAGTTTTTCGCCGTCCTTTCCTGTCCTCATTTTTTATTTCCTTGGACCCACACCATTTCTATGCGTCTCTCTCAGACTTTCTCGAGTGATTCGAGTATTCGATATTTTTAGTATTTTAACTGTTAAATTTTTATTTAAAATATATATATATATATATATATATGGTAAGTTTAACTGTATAAGTAGTAACTTATTTATAATTTTTATATTGTTATATAATAAATTTAATTTTAAAAAAAAACCGCCTAGACTCTTAGGCGCTAGGTCCTTGCTAGCGCCTAATGACACACCCCGACCCGTATAGCCACGTGGACCCGGATCTCAAGGCGCGGCCAGGCCACTCAGTAGGGTGGCGAAGTCATAGGAAGATTAATTAAGGAATTTAGAAATAATAAGCAAGATTAAATCGAGTTTAACGAAAAAAAAAAAAAATACGGAAGTGTAATGTGGGTAGAACCCATTATTACATAGTGTCGAGCTAGGTGCGGTAAAGGAAATTATTCCACATGTGATAGGATGGATAAAACACACAACAAAGGGAAATTAACATACAACTGAGAAATCAAGATTTACCAGTGCCACCACAGATAAGTAAGTCAACTAAAGTCTAAGTCTGGAGGGGGCGAAAAACAAGGGTGAGTGGGCCAATACTGATTTTTCTAAGTAAACGTTTCCAAACTTTAGTTATAATACCTCCCATTTGTAAAAGCCAGTAGATTTTCAAAATATTTACTAATAAATTAATTCTCTAACATGAAGTAAGCAGACCAACGCCCGCAGGATCTGGTATAAATCATTATCCAGTGAAAATCAACGTTCTTATCACATAAAATCATCCACAACAAGTCATATAGAAGTAGCTACATGGTGGGTGTTTAATATAACTACGCTACAGCACTACATACACGTGAGGGTGGCACAAAGGTGTGCGTCTGTAAGTCTAGCCGCAAAGGCAAGCTAGAAGCAGTGGCACTGTCATGGATCCATGTCGAGGGCGTAATGGTGCCGGGTGAGGAACGATCACGTGAAGGTATTTGGTCTGGCCGGACGGTGCTAACACCGTGCATAATGTGAACTAAGTAATACAATTAAAATCATGTGACATACGTACCCAGGTTTCATCATAAAACCCAAATCATAAATCAATAGTCAACACGTAAGGTTTATCCGCAAGAAATAAGTCTAATTTCATAAGTGACATACCACACATATGTATATTTCAAAAACACCATAAATCATATTATAATAATATAAAAATGGTAAGTACTAGGCCCGCTCCAACGTCGTGGTAGGATCGTAGCCGTAGTGTGTGAGCTCGTTGTTCCTCGGATAGGTCTCACCTATATGAGAATTCCTTCAAACTAATCATTTAACAAGTCTAATTCAATTAAAGTAATGAAAAGAAGACTTGAAATCGTAACCCCTGTTGCCGAAGCGAGTAGGGTGGTCGGAAAATGGGTTCACTTGTGGCCGTGCGCCCTTCGCCCAGTCCACGCGCCGCCACGCGCCGCCCTGGCGGCACGCGCGTCACGCGCGCCCACGCGCGCGTCCTGCACACACGCGCCCACACGCGCTCGGGCAGCGCCCCACGCGCTCACGCGCGCACGCACGCGGCCGCGCGCACGCACGCGCGGCTCGCTGCGCGGGACCACCGCGCCTCCTGCGCCCATGGAGTCCCACGCCCAGGTCCGGATTGCGGCGCGCCGTTAACTTTGCTTGGTATATTACCGTTTTAGTGTGAATATTCCACAACGACGTTACGGAATATTAAAGTCAATGATCAACTATGCACGCGTTAAAGATTGGCAGATAACACCTTGGTATATTCCTAGGTTTGAACCCGGAGTTGCTTACCCGGGTTGAGCAGGTTGGGCCGTCCCTAGCGACGTCCACGGACCGGTCGGCGACGTCACGCCCAGCCCCACGCAGCCTCCGACATCGGACGCCGCCGCCCGTCCGCCATTTCGCCGCGCCGGAAGGAATCAGAAATTGTCGCCGGGAATCAGGATTTTCTCACAACTTTATCGAGATCTTAACAAAATTCATGAATCTTACCACCAAAATGGTTGGACTCACGTAGAGTTGAGTTTACTAAAATTAGACCAAAGAATCTTCAGTGGGAGGCCGGCGGAAGCCTCGAAGCTCACGGCGAGCGGGCTTTGCGACGAACCTCGGTCGATGCTTCACGTACGGGTTTTGGGCTTGAGTTCGAGGGGTCCAAGGAGTCGATGGTGACGGTGGTGGTTCGATTTGAGGGCGGGATGGCAGAGTTCGTGTAGAGGGGAGGCTTGGCGGGAAAAATGGCGAATCGGTTTCTTAAGTCGTGCGTCGCCTTACAGGCTCGGGTGGTCCGAGACGGTGAGGATGATGTTGATGATGTCGCAGGTATGCAATTCGAGGAAAAACCACGGGTTTAATGGCAGAGGTGGTTTGGGTGTATAGAGTGATTTCGAGTTTGAGTTTCGAAATTTTTGGATCGGCGAGGTCGAGCCGGTCGAGATTTGAAGGTGATGACTCCCGCGGTTCAAGGCGGATTTGCGGGAGGTCGGTGATGGAAGCGAGATTGAAAGGCTGGGTGGCTTAAACAAATTTACGGGATTTGGGGTGTCTTGCTCCCGGGTTTGGCAAGTTGTGTGGGTGAGTAGGTGAGGGCTCGGGAGAGTGAGGAATGAGAGAGTGAAGGTGGTTGAAGCATGCGACAATGCACGAGTGCGAGGATTTAAAGCGAAATTAATCGAACAAAGAGATCACAAAATTGAAATTGGCGATGCATGTCAAGTTTCATGCGAGAGAAAGGAAGCTGAATGATTGGTGCAGATTCCCAATGCGGAGCCTCGTGCCTTCACGAGGCTCATGAGCTAAACCCACTTTGTTTTCAAAAAATCTTGCTCGAAAAATTACCGTTTGCCTTGTTCCAGTAACTTATCAGATTCTGAGAGTAGAATCGAGGTGTCGTTCGCGTCAACGGATTCGTAATTTAATGTAGATACTAAGTACACCAAGATTTCTGAAAATACCTCGATAGAAGGGATGTAATCCCGAACGATACATTAATACCTCTAAGGGCATTTTGGTATTTACAGCATCGGGAATAAAATACAATAAACGTAGGGACGGGATGTGATGCTTTCCCTAATAGAAATTTCGTCCGAGAAATTTACAATACAAATCTGTACCTAAAGAGCAGAGATACAGTGCTTGCTCATCTTATCCTCGTCTCCCACGTAGCCTCCTCAGCCAGTGGTTCCTCGAAGAACTTTGACAAGAGTTACGTTTTGCTCACTTAGAACTTTCTCATTTCCAGGTCGAGGATCGTGGCGGTTCCCTGTGTCGATCAGAGTGTCATTTGACCTCCAAAGGGTGAGAGTCACGGATGACATGGGAAGGATCGGACACGTATCTACGCGGCGTAGATACATGGAAGACATTATGAACTACGCGAGCTCGGAAAATTAGGTCGAGTCGGTAGGCAACGCTCCTGCTCGCTCGATGATCGGTAGGGTCCCGATGAAGCGAGAGCTTAGCACCCGCTTCTTCACGAGAAACGAACAACGCTTTCCACGGTGAGTTTAGAAATGCCAATCGCCCAGCCCGGCATAAACGCGATCGGTAGAGTGTGCATGCACGTACTCTTACATACATCTGTGCGATCTTCAAGTTTCCTTTAATCACACGAATGTTCTTCGTCGTCTGTCCACGATCCAGGGCCAACAAAAGAGCTCTCTCAAAGCCCGACCAACAACAAGAAAGGGTACGGCAAGGTTTACCATACGGGCGCCTCGAATGGCGACATGCGTGCTCAGTGGTAGGCATTGTTGTAACAAACTCCATCGGAGGCAAGTGCTCCTTGCCATTTGTCGCGAGCGAAGGATGGAGGACCTCGGCTTATGTCCTCGAGGTGCGGATGGTTCGCTCAGGCGGATAGTCAGATGCAGTGGATGATGCTTGATCTTGAATAGCATTTGTGATCCCAGGCATTACAGGCTCGCGAAACTTAGAAGTGAACCTCGGGTCACGATCGGAGATGATACTAACGGGAACACCATGGTATTTAACGATCTCGGAAACAAAGAGTCGAGCTAGACGATCCAGGAGAAGTTACCACGAGCGCAAGAATTGTGCGGAGACTTGGTGAGTCGGTCAACGATCACCCAGGCTCAGGTCATAGCCCCACTTTGAGTACAAGGTAACTTGTACACGAAGTCCATGGTGATGTTCTCCCACTTCCACTCGGGGAGTAGGGAGTGGCGAAATTGTAGTCAGAAGGGCTTCTTCCTTTACCTTTGACTGTGTGACCAGGATCAAACATCGGTGACATACTCCATGATTTCTCTCTTCCATTCATGACCCGATAGTAAAATGGCCGGATGGTGTGAGCCACATTTTTGTGCTCCGGGATGCATAGCATAGTGAAATATGTGCCTCATCTAGAATCTCCCTTCTTCAATTCTTCATCATCGAGCACGTACATCCGGTCACCACTGCCAGTAGGCCGTCGGTACCTCGGATTCTCAAGGTACCATCGCCTTGGTTTGGGACCACCATTACATAAGTCCTAAACAATCCCAGGAGTCGTTTTCTTTAGTAGTACGGATGCGATCCAAGAGCCGAGGTCGACACAGGCGCTGGTAAGCAAGAGTCATCGTCACGGCCCAAAGTGACACCGGTACCTCACGGAGTTCGATCCGGGGAGGAATATGGCGGGCGAGAAAAGAGTATTGATCGGCACATAAGATTCCCATTTGAGCATCGGCTACCACGTTGCAGCCTGGGATGGTATTCGATGGTGCAATCGTAGTCACTCAAGAGTTCCATCCATCAAGTAGTTGTACTGAGGTTTAAATCTCACAGCCTGGAGAAGAGATATTTCGAGGCTCTTGTGGTCGGTGAAGATTAGGCGGGTCTCATGGTAAGAATTGCCAAATCTTCAGCGAAGATGATGTTTGCAAGCTCCGGGTCGTGGGTAGGATAGTTCATCTCATGCGGCTTCGGCATGCAGGAGGCATAAGCGATCACCGTCCATGTTGCATCAACACGCAACCCAAACCGTTTAGTGAGGCATGTTGTAGATCTACGTAGTTAAATTGTCATCTGGAAGTGCTAACCTTTGGAGCATGAGTGAGGGAAATGTTTGGCTTTGTTAGGCTTGTGCTCACGGTCGTCGTCCCGAACAAACTTAACATCTTTCTGGTGAGTCTCGTGTGCAGAGTAGGGCAATGGAAGAGAAATCCTTCACGAAACGTCGGTAATAACCTTGAGGCCAAGAAAACTTGAATCTCTGAGTCACGTTACGTAGTGCTCCCAATTCTCACGGCAACCTTACGGGGATCGACGAGGAATACCATCGGAAGAGATTATATGCCCCAAAAGAATGATGCACAGTTAAGCCAAAATTCACATTTGCTGAACTTGGCGTAGAGTGATTCTCAGCTAGTCTCCTTAAAACCATGCGCAGTGTTTGGCATGATCGGCCTCCGATTTAGAATACACCAAGATGTCGTCGATGAGAGACAATTACGAGTCTGTCGAGATACGGACGAAATACTCGATTCATCAGATCCATAAATGAAATTTGGGGGCATTGGTCGATCAGAAAGGCATCAGGAACTCGTAGTGGCGTAGCAGCGAGTTCGGAATGCGGTGCTGTGCACATCGTCACTCTTGATCTTCGAGCAGTAGTAACCGAGACCTCGGAATCAATCTTGGAAAACCCCTTCGCCTCGGAGTTGATGCGAAGAGATCATCGATTCTAGGCGGTGGATAACGGTTTTAATGCGTCACCGGTTGGGTTGCCTATAGTCGTGCGAGGTCTCGGTGCCGTCTTTCTTTCCGAGCAGACCGTTAGGAGCTCCCCAAGGTGAAGGAAAGCTGGGTCGAATGAATCCCACACTGCTCGATGAGTTCTTGGAGTTGTAGCTTCAATTCCCTCAGTGCGAGGGTGCCATACGAAGGGGTGAGGATATAGGATCGTGCACGGAAGTAGATCAATGGTGAACTTCCGTCACGATCGGGCGGTAGTCCGGGTAGATCGTCGGGAAAGACATCGGGGAGGTGGTTGACAACCGGCACATCGTCAACACGAGATTATTCCCTTGATCCCGAGTCACATGTGCGATAAAGCCTTCGTGACCCTTGCTCAGCTGACTTAACTTTGCCTTCATGGGCGAGATCAGTCGTGCTTGATCTTAGGTGTTCTCAGGTGAAAGTGGCAGTCAGGCGTACAGTGCATTTGGAATGCAGGTCTTCCGTCGGCGATCCAACAACGGCATGATTTTGATGTAGCAGTCCATTCCTAGAATCACATCAAAGTCTACGATATCGAGAGGAATGAAGTTGGCAGGCATCACGATTAGCGATTACAGCGGGACATCCCTCGTCTCCATTGTACACGACACACTTCGCCTGCGGCATAGCAATTCCCATTTAAATTGCACCCAATAGGAGTACAATGGGGTTGAGTGGTTTGAGCAAACAAGGTGATATAGCAGAGTGGGTAGCACCGGGGATCGATTAATACTCCTTAAAGTGACCAAGTATGTTCAACGACACCCGTAATGAGATCGGGGTGTTCGGGCATCTGTTGATTAATTGCGTTGACTCGTCCATGCGCTGCGGGCTCCGGCCACGGCCTCCACCGGGACCGTGTTGTTGGTTTCCTACGCCACGTGCACCGCGTCCACTGTCTGCCTTGGCCTCACCAGCGGGTGCCGGCGCTAAGGGTGGAGTGCTGGCCTCACTGATCCTTTGGTTAGCGTGCCACGTCACTGCGGGTATTGCGGTGCTCCTCCAATGTCTTTGCGGTGCTCATTTAGGCGCAGCTGCGCCGCGGGATGCGAATAGGAGTAGGGTAGGTAGGATGCGAGGATAGGCTACGAGGATATTGGGTAGCATCACCCTGGTAATTGAACCGGCTCCTGGCCAGGCGGTGGTGGTGGGAAGCTGTACCTCCGAGCTGTTGGAGTGGAGCAGTGCACGAGGTAGTGCGCGGTTCTGGCCTTGCGGGACCTTTGGGTGGCTCGATGACCTAGTTGCCCACAAGCTGTAACATCCACCTGGTTTCCTTGCTTACACTCACCGGTGTGGGCGAGGATTGCAGAGCGACGGGCGAGCATTAGATTGTTTGGAAGTGCCACTGTGTGGAGACGGGATCCATGAGTGAATCTCCTCACGGTTGGAGGTGGAGTTCGATCCACCAGCTGGATCCACAGGCCCTTTGTAGCCTCCACGTTTGAAGCATCACGGTTCTTCTTAGGACCAAGGAAAGATTGCCCACCACTTACTGCGGGTGTTAGATTCCTCCTCCTCGTAAATGGTGTCATCGGGGCATTCTCAGAAGCACCCACTTTCATAGCAGCGCCTCGTAGAACTCTGAGGTGGGTCTCGCATCGTTCGGCCAAGTGTTGGGAGCTTCTTGGCCAGCTCCCTTTAGGCCGGTGAAGCATCTGAGGAAATTTGGCGGCAACAAGCCGGGTTGTGCGAGATGACCCGATGAACTTCCATTGGTACTCGGAGCTTGGGTCATCTTCCACACTTGCTTGAGATTCATGAATTCATCTCTCTTAGGGCCTTGTACTCGGAGAGGTACTTGGTTTCGGAGCCGATGTTTGAATCGGCCCACAAACCATACTCATCTTGAGGAGGTGTCGCCTCCTCGAACTTCCACCAGGGCTTTGGCTTGATCACGAGAAGGAAGAGAATAGCGATGGGACCCAGTGACTGCTCGTGCAGAAAGTCTCCATGCTCCCGCACATCGATTTGAAGGCGTCCCTCCATATGTTGAACCAAGATTACGCTACTTGGTGTCTCGGTCGAAGTAGAGAATGATTTCACATCCATACCCTTCGCGATCTCCACCAAGGTTCTTCCTGCATAGGACGGCGGCTGAGATGACGAGCAATCGTATTCCAGTTTGGGTGAAGTCGAAGAGCGGAGTCGACTCGGGTGCGCGACGGGTGGCATGATGCGTAGGGAGAGAGAATCCAAGAGTTATTGGTGAAGAAACATCACCTAAGTGTGATGAGGAGTGATGCGCATAAACCTAGAGCTACGATACCAGGCGGCACACCCCGACCCATTATAGCCACGTGGACCGGATCTCGGGCGTGCGACCGACCACTTTCAAGTAGGAGTAGTAAGTCATAGGAAGATTAATTAAGGAATTTAGAAATAATAAGCAAGATTAAATCGAGTTTAACGAAAAAAAAAAAAAATACGGAAGTGTAATGTGGGTAGAACCCATTGTTACATAGTGTCGAGCTAGGTGCGATGAAATTATTCCCATCCATTAGGATGGATAAAACACACAACAAAGGAGAATTAACATACAACTGAAAGAAATCAAGAAGCTACAGCGAGTGCCACCACCGAATCGTCGTCAACTAAAGTCTAAGTCTGGAGGGCGAAAAACAAGGAGTGAGTGGGCCAATATGTGCGATTTTCTAAGTAAAACGTTTCCAAACTTGTTTATATTACCATTTAATAAAACCAGTAGATTTGCCAAAATATTTACTAATAAATTAATTCTCTAACATAAGTAAACGGGCCCACGCCAGCGCGAGGATGAATTATAAATCATTTATCTATAGGTGAAAATCAGCATTACTTATCACATGAAATATGCAACAAGTCATATGAAAGTAGCTACATGACGAGTGGGTGTTTAATATAACTACGCTCACAGCACTACATACACGTGGTGGCACAAGGTGTGCGTCACGAGCAAGTCTAGCCGCCAAAGGCAAGCTAGAGCAGGGTGGCACCTAATCATGGATCCATGTCGAGCGTAATGGTGCGGGTGTGAACGATCACGTGAAGAGCTGGTCACAGCCCGGACGGTCACGCTTGCCAGGTGCATAATGTGAACTAAGTAATACAATTAAAATCATGTGTATGCATGCCAAGTTTCATCATAAAACCCAAATCATAAATCAATAGTCAACACGTAAGGTTTATCACAAAATAAGTCTAATTTCATAAGAGTAGGCATGCCACACATATGTATATTTCAAAAAATACCATAAATCATATTATAATAATATAAAAATGGTAGGTACTGAGCCCACTCAACGATACGTGAGCAGGATCGTAACCCCGTAGTGTGCTTGAGCTCGTTGTTCCTCAGATAGGTCTCACCTATATGAGAATTCCATACAAACTAATCATTTAACAAGTCTAATTCAATTAAAGTAATGAAAAAGACTTGAAATGTCGCCTTTGTTTGCTCGAAACGGAAGTAGAATTGGTCGGAAAAATGGGTTCCACGCGCGCGCCGTGCGCCGCCCGCGGGGCTCCACGCGCCGCCACGCGCCGCCACGAGCGGCACGCGCGCGTCCGCGCGCGCCCACGCGCCGTCACACGCCCACGCGCCCACACACGCGGGCCGCGCCCCACGCGCTCACACGCACGCACAGCGCTCACACGCGCACGCACGCGCGCTCACGCGCAGGACACGCGCCTCACGCGCCCACGGTCACGCGCCGTTGGTTAACGGCGCGCGGGTGGCACTGCGGTATGTCGTTTTGGGCGACGGAATATTCCCCAAATTACGGAATGATACCGTCGCCGTTAGAAAATATACGCGCGTTAAAGGTGGAGCGGAATATACCTTGGGGTATATTCCCGGTTTTGGGCAGGTTGGGCCAAGGGTTGAACCGGGTTGGGCCAGTCCCTAGCGGCGTCACGGACCGGTCGGCGGCGTGCGCCCAGCTGCAACCTCCGGCCGCCGGACGCCGCCGCCGAATCCGCCGCTCGCGGCGCGGAATACGGAAATTGTCGCGGAATGCAGGATTTTGCTTACAGCTTTGTGAGATCTTCACCCAAAATTCATGTGAATCTTATACCAAAATGAAGTGGACTCACGTGAGTTCGGTTACCACAAGTGAGGCCAAGAATGTGGCCGGAGACGAGAGAGGCCTCATCCATGACCAAACTTGTGAGGCTTCCGGCAAGACCTCGATTCGATCTTCACATGCGGGGTTTGGCTTGAGTTCCAGAGAGGGGGGTCCCGGAGGTCGTGGTGACGGTGGTGGTTCGATTTGGTAGGGATGGCGGGGTTCGACCGGGGGCTTGGCCGGGGCATCGCGATCCCGATTTCTTCGTGCGTAGCATCAGGCTCGGGTGGTCCAGAGGCCGGGTGAGGATGATGTTGATGATGTCTGAGTCACTGCAGGTCGAGGAAAAACCACGGGTTTAATGGCGAGGTGGTTTGGGTGTATACCAGAGTGATTTCGGTTTGAGTTTCACAGAAATTTTTTGGATCGACGAGGTCGAGCGGAGTCGGATTTGAAGGTGATGACTCCCGCCGGTTATTTGGTTGCGGGGAGTCGGTGATGGAGCGAGATTGAAATTTGGAGTGGCTTAAACAAATTTACAGAGTTTGGGTGTCTTGCATGCGGGTTGCAAAGCGTGTGGGTGAGTAGGTGAGGCTCGGGAGAGTGAGAGATAGCGAGTGAAGGTGGTTGAAGCATGCGGCAATGCACACGAGTGCGAGTTTAAAGCCAAAATTAATCAAACAAGGAATCTCGAGGTAAGTGGCCAATGCATGTCAAGTTTCATGGGAAAGAAGAGGCCCAGATGATTCGGTCGGAACCGAATGCAGCCTCGTGCCCTTCACGAAACCATGGAGGCTAAGCCCGGGTTTGTTTTCAAATCTTTTTCAAGAAAAATTACCGTTTTGCCCTTGTTCGTAACTTGTCAGATTTACAAGTCCGAATCAGGTGTCGTTCGCGTCAACGGATTCGTAATTTGAATGTAGATACTAAAAAGTACACCAAGATTTACGAAAATACCATTAGAAGGGATGTAATCCCGAAACGATACATTAATACCTCTAAGGGCATTTTGGTCATTCTTTGGCATCGGGAATAAAATACAATAAACGTAGGGACGGGATGCTACTTGATGTACCCCCTAATAGAAATTTCGTCCCGAAATTTACAAAATACAAATCAACTACTAAAGCAGGATACGGAATGCTTGCTCAGCATAGCATCTTTATCCTCCAGTCTCCACGTAGCCTCCTCAGTGGTTCCTCCAAAGAACTTTGACAAGAGTTGCGTTTGCTTAGAACTTTCTCCTTCCAGGTCGAGGATCGTGGCTGGTTTCTCGTGTACGTCGAGTCATCGTTGACCTCAGTGATCTGGATGACATGGGAAGGATCGGACACGTATCTACGCGGCATAGATACATAGGCATTATGAACTTCACAGCAGAAAGCTCGGAAGGTAGGTCGAGGTCGGTAGGCAACGGCTCTGCTAGCTCCGATGATACGGTAGGGTGGAGTGAAGCGAGGACTTAGCTTCCTTCTTCCCAGAAACGAAACGCGCCTTTCCACGGTGAGAGTTTAAGAAATACCCAATCGCCAACGGCATAAACGCAGTCGGTAGAGTGTGCATGCCGCAGTGCTCTTGTCTATCACATGCGATCTTGATTTCCTTTAATCACCTGAATGTTCTTCGTGCGTCCTGAGTCACACGATCTCGGGGCCAGAGCTCTCTCCAACCGGCCAACACAAAGTCGGCAAGGTTTACCATACGGCGCCTCGAATGGCGACATGCAATGCGAGTGGTAGGACATTGTTGTAAGCAAACTCCATGTCGAGAGGCAAGTGCTCACGCCATTTGTCGCGGGCGAAGGATGGAGGACCTCAACATGTCCTCGAGAGTGGATAGTTCGCTCGTTGTCAGTCCGTACGTGGATGATAAACGGTCTTGGGAATAGTGTTTTGTGATCCCAAGGCATTACAGGCTCGCCAAAACTTGGGTGAACCTCGGGTCACGATCGGGATACTACTTGGGGAACACCATGGTATTTAACGATCTAGGAAACAAAGAGGCTCGAGCTAGGCGATCAGGAGAAGTTCTCACGAAGACTGCCAAAGAAGTGTGCGGAGACTTGGTGAGTCGGTGAAACGTCACCCAAATACAAGTCGCCCTTCCCATGAGTACAAGGTAGCAGCACACGCGAAGTCCATGGTGATGTTCTCCCACTTCCACTTTCGGGAGTAGGGGAGTGGTGGTGTAGTCCAGAAGGGGGCTTCTTTCCTTTCTGCTTTGACACTGTGACGGATCAAACATCGGCGACATACTCATGATTTCTCTCTTCATTCGGCTTGATAGTAAAATGGCGGGATGGTGTGGTACATTTTGTGCTCCAGGATGCACATAGCATAAAGAGTGAAATATGTGCCTCATCTAGAATCTCCCTTCTTCAATTCTTCATCATCGGGCACATTGTCAGGTCACCATGCGGTAGGCCGTCGGTACCTCGGATTCTCAGGTCACCATCCCGCCGTAGTTTAGGACCTCATGCATAAGTCCTAAACAATCCAGTCGTTTTTCTAGCTGAGTAGTACGGATGCGATCACTGGTCTGACCTGGAAACTGGCTAGTAAAGCACCGTCATCGTCACGGCCCAAAGCGGACAATATCGTGCTACGGCGGAGTCGGTCCGGGATGTGACACCTAATACTTTTTAAAACTATAATTTAAATTAGTGTCATACACTATATCATATTTCAACCAACAATAAAACATAATCAATGATTAAAATTCTCATGTAACAACATAAATATCTTATACTTGTGTAAAGTAGAAGAATTTATCCAATCGGGATAAAGGAGGACATGTCAATAGTCGTATTAAGATAATAGATTATAATAACACCAAACATAACAAACTGTATGACAAGATAACGTTCTGCAATACTATGTTATATAGAACATTAGGGTTATACGTTTAGTTTAGTGAAAGGCGAAAGATACCATGAGCTTACAAAAAATTTAGACCCATTTGCTTCGTATTATAAAGTGAATTAGCAGCTTGACTAGTTCATAATAATCACCCTCGTGTTTGCACAGTTTGAGTTAGACATGCCTGCCCCTCAAATTATAAACAAAATATTGCCATGCCCATACCTTGTTTTACAAGATCCAATGCACCCTTTTCCCTTTTAACCTAATTTTGTTGATTAAAACAGTGAAAGGGATTAGTTGTTTTTACTTTAGCTTGACCTAATCTATCATCAAACTAAAACAAAAACCTATCATTTAGGTAACCAACTCTTTTACAAGTCGCAGGACAAAATGACTGTCTTTATTTCACATCAAATTTCTTTGTAATATGATCTCATATGATTTTGTGAGCGTCTTACTCAGTGTAAAAGTTGTTCTAGTCAGACAGCTCTAATGAATATCTTATTTAGAGTTAAACGGTTTGTATTTGCATAGTCAACCTTTGTTTTTCTACACAATTAAAAGATATTGTAAAACTTGCAAAGGTTGCAAAGCTTTCGAAGTGTAACTGTAACACTCGATACATATTATAATGAGTTGTATCGAATAAATGAGTTAGGTTATGATATGGCCAATTGACTACATGTCTACCACCCTATTGACAAATTATTCATGCATAAATGAAGCTAAACACAAGTAGTGGGAGGTCATAAATCAGAGAGTACTTCATAGAGAGAAGACCTTGGTGTGCTTTAATTTAGTAGATTCTTTTGATGAGAAAGCCTTGATTTGCTCTCTAACAAAAAAAAGAGAAATTAATTTCCCGATTTTGTCAAGCAACCAACCAATCAAGCAACATGCATTACAAGGGACTGCCAGCACATGGTGGGTTCAAAAAAAAAAAAAAAACGTTCTTGATCTGGCCCATATCCAGCCGTCAATCACGTTGCGATGGGTCCAACTTTGGGCCTGTTCAGCGCCTGGATTTGTTATACTTTAATTTCCGTTGATGACACTTATGATTGACGACATCCAATGACATTCATTCGGTTGCTTCAAATACACACATACCTTGCTTTATCACGATCATTAGAATTTTATAATACATTCGTTTCTCTAATTCAATGATCGTTAGTTGAGAAAATTTTTAGTGTGACAGTCTTACTGTAAACATTAATTAAACTAAATATTATCGAACAATATTTATTTGAGAGTTTTAATGAAAATGGCTTTTTCAAACTTTTTTTTAATAAAAAGCAACATAATAAATTTATTTAATGAAAATGACACAAATTACATACATCAAACCCTAAAATCCATGGGCTTGAAGCAAAGCCCAACACGCAACTCTCATATTTTTTCTTCCAACCCTTGCCCCTAATGGCCGTTACTCCAGATTTGTCAAACTACGCAACTATTTCTATAACTGAACAATGCTACTATTTCTAGAACTGAACACTGTCACTATTTCTAGAACTGAATACTGACACTATTTTTAGAATTGAACACTGCCAATGCCACTATTTTTAGAACCAAATATGAAGGTATCAATTTTGAGGAAGCACTTTACATGGAAAAGGAAGCCTATGAGGAGATGATTAAACTTCTCTCTTGGGTCGAGGAACAATTCCGTCATGTTTGGTCGAAAATTTGCAAAAATTATTGGAAAAACGTCACCTTCGGAGTACTCGTTTTCTCTGGACATTGAGTTTCAACTTGTGGGTCTTGTATTAGAAGAAAGAGGGCGTCGATACAAACTCGTAGTCTTTGACCTTGCGTTATTTTGTTACCGTATGAGAGATTTGTGAAGAATCTAAGATTGGAAAGAAGGAAATGGAACACAAGATGGAAAAAGAAAACGGGTTGGACTAAAACTGTCAGAGGCAAAATCAGAATTCGATCAATTATTTTGGTTGTACCAATCTAATTAGGCTGATTTGATATTGGTTTTGTCCTAACCATCAAATAAAGTTATTAAAATATTTTAAATTAAAATTTGAAAGCCCTTTTCATTTTCTTATTTATTTTGATATTGAATAATATCACAAGTGATGAGCAACGGATGAGGATGGCAGTTTGCTTTGATTTGTATTAATATATAGATATAGTCATATAGGGATGGAGATAATGGAAGGAGGTTGATACGACCTCCTTCATACCCATTCACGTTGATGCCGTCTTATGATTTTGTTCACCATTATAAGTGGCGTGCTACTTGCTAATCATGTTTGTGGATATGCATGATCTTGAATAATGAGCGGTTAAGCATGAATATCCAAGGATTTTTTAATTTGTTTTTTGTCTGAATGAGTTTTTAATTTAATGATGCAAAATTCTGAGTTAAAACCAAATTTCCAAATTCAGCTCAAATACTAACATCCGTTTGATAACCATTTTAGTTTTTAGTTTTTTAGTTATTAGAAAACAATGAAGATTGAAAATCAAAATCAAGCCAAACTCCAACACAAAGTAGCTTTCGGTCTTCGATTTCTTTTGTTATTTTTTTAAAAGTTAAAAATAATTACCAACTAAATTTTCAGTAAAAAAAATGTGAAAAAGGAAAACTAAATTTTTATAAAACGCCCTTAAATTTTGCACTTGCTGTTTACTGAAATGATAAAGAAATAACATAAACTAGTTTGTTACTCAGTAGCACCAAAGCAGGTCTGTTTGGACCAATTTATCTGGGTTTACGGGCATGCAAAGATCAAAACAAGGATGCTTTTGGGTTTTATTGTATAGGCCCAATGGGCTAGGATTTTGGGTTTGTTTTGTTGATCGTAGGGCTTCCGAAAAAAACCTACCAATCGTCTGTTTGGGACCCGTTCGTTTGAAGAAAACATTCCGCTCATAATCGCTTTATGCTACAAGCGTTATAAAATTTGGACGATCGATTTTACATGGATGATCCTTGAATGCGAACCTAAAATATATAAAAAATTCGGATCGTTGAAATGCATTATAAACGTCGAGGACCCAAAATGCATACAAGTAGCACTCTTGTTTCAAGTTAGCCTCAGACATAAACAATCACGTTTCTACAAGCAGAAATATTAACATTGAGGGTCAAATGGCCAAGGAGGCAACATATATAGAATCAAAGTCATAAGAAAAAACAGATGGTTCTAACTCTGCAGAATTAAACACACAAGACTTCCATCGAACTACATCTCGTAATTGACAGCTTCTTTATTTATCTATAGGATCAGCATTTCGGTTTTGTTTTTGCAGTATGATAGGGATCACTTCCATTTCTTGAACTTGCCTCCGCCGTGCTTGCCGAACTTGCCTTTCTTATGCTTCCCGAATTTCCCCTGCTTGAACTTGCCATGCTTCCCATGCTTCCCGCCATGTGATGCAAAGCCGTGACCAGCATTGTGACCACCATAACCACCAGGGAGAATACCGCCAGGTAGCATACCATGAGAACCGTGAGAACCTTGGCCATGTTGACCGCCTTGAGTTAGATGGTGAGCACCTACAGCAGCTGCAGCAGCGGCTGCACCACCAGCCAGCATTGCCCCTACGCCGTGGTGCCCTGAAGAGATAAAATAGCACAAGCACTCAGAATCAAACTTACAGATGAAGACATGTAGAGAAGCTTTATTTTCCACTTTAAGAGTAGAGAGCACAGCTTCTCAAGCTAAACAAACTTTAAATCTAAATACAATTACAACCCTAATCATTTGAAGACCATAGGCCCTAATTAATCACGAGAGGAACTAGACATAAGACAATGAACACTTCACATGACCCGATGGACATTTATGCACTAAGGTCATTCCGACATTAAAGTCGGAAGGAATGTTAGACTCAAATGTGGAAAATGCCCAACAAGAACACTACCAACGAACTAGTCAAGTACTACAAAGCTACTGCAAATGCGATTCAAAGATTAAACAAATGACTTTCAAATGAAACATTTCAAAATGTCTCCAATGCATTCCATATTTTTGTAGAGCGTTCCTAACAAATTTAGGCTGAATTCCATATATCTTTAAAGTCCGTTCATCCAAACACACCACATCCTAACAAATGACTTTCTAATGATCATATGCAGTAACATAATGATTACAAAAATAGGGTAATTTTGGAACTTAATTTTCTTTTGCAAATCATAGCATTATCATTTGCAAATTAAAGAAACATGTATGATCATCCTTCTTGGTTGGCAAATTATACATCTCTACAATACGTATTCAGCGAGGAAAGTAAATCAGACCCAAAATTGTGGTAAACAAAATTCAGCAAGATTTCACCGATGACGGATAATCCATCCATTCACAAATAAACTCATCCCCAACAATCTCAATTAACAAACCCTAAATCAAACGGTCAACGCCAACCAATACAAATTGAGATTGGGCACAAAATTAATAATTACCAGATGATCCCTGATGGCCAGGCTGAGGATACCCAGCCGGTGGGTACCCTTGTTGCGGTGGATACCCCTGCGGAGGATATCCCTGCTGCGGCGGGTAGCCACCCTGATGAGGCGGGTAACCACCCTGCTGGGGCGGGTACCCTTGCGGAGGGTAGCCGCCCTGCTGCGGTGGGTAGCCGTGCTGAGGCGGGTACGAACCTCCTCCGGCTGCGTGTGCAAGCTGGCTAAAAAGCCCCTTGTCTGTTTCGTCGTCGCGATGCTTGTCTTTCCCACCACCCATGTTTTTTTGTTCAGTTGAAAACCAAAAGATCAGAGAGAGCAAATGAAGAGGAAGAAATAAAAGATGTGAGAGATTGAGGAGAAGGGTTCTCCAATTTTATATAGTTATCGTTTTTGCTACATTAATGGGACGCGGTCTCTGTGCAAGCTGGCTAAGAATCTACTGCTGATTAGACGCGGCAAAAATCTACTCCACGCGTCGATATTCTTTTTATTTGGGCCTTTGCGGTCCATTCATACCTACCCATCATCTTTTTATCTTTATCTAGATACCCAATAACACCCCTTTACACAAACCACAGTAAACTTGATTTTCACTAAATTTTTACTATTACTGTAACAGAAGTAACTTGATGTATCATTTTATATGTTGATACGTATTAATTTTAGGTTATACTAATAAAAATTCATGTGTTATAATTTAGTGAAATAGTAATGTCATGTGATTCTGGCCGTGTTCCAAATACCGTGAAATATTGCTGCTTTTCTTCTTTTAAAGATTGAATAAAAAGAAAATCAAGAAAAAAAAATTAAGAAAATTAAAAGGAGTGCATGAAGAGAAAAAAGAGCGAAGATCACTATCCAAAACACTAGATTTGGCAATTTCATGCACGACCCGTTAACCCAATGCGAAAATAACGGGTTTTAGGTCAAGGTTTAACGGGTCGGATGTGTTATCAGATCAACCCGTTAAGCACCCATTAAATAATGGGTTGATTCGGGTCTACACGCGGATAACCTGTTTGAACCCGTTAACTAAAAGCCCTAGCTCTCTCATAAGCATAGTTAGCTTACGTATTTTTTACAAATACTTCTGTTTAGTACCCGTTAACTTACGTATTTTTTCAAATACTTCTGTTTCCACATGTTTTAATGATTCGTTAAATTACTAGTTTTTTAAAACTTCAACGTGCAATACACGTACACACGTACTTTTCACGTTTAAAACACGTTATTTTAAAAAATCTTTCCATAATACACATAAAATTCACGTATTTTAGACGTATTTTTAAAATACATATTAAAATAAATAAAAAAATGACTGGATTTTTCAAAGTATGAATTCAGATGTTAATATTTAATAATTTCGTATGAAATTTTTTATTTGATTATTTATTAAAGTATATATTGTTCTTAATGGGTGCAAATGGGTTGAGTTGGGGTTTGAATTCTTAATCCTATTAAGATAATTCGGGTGCCACGACACGACCCGTTAGAATAACGAGTTCGACACAAAAATGACACAAACACGACTCATTTTTGCCAAGTCTACAAAATATGACCAATCCACCTTTTTCTTAAATTTTTACTTATCAAACTTCATTCCATAATAAGAAATATTATAAAATAAAATAAAATAAAATAAAAACTATTTTTAAGAAGAAAAAAAAACTCATGAATTGCAATAGATATAAGTGAGGGGAGTTTCTAACTTTCTATACAATATTGTTCAGTGTTTCTTCCTTTCTCCTTCTAGCTCTTCCTCTCTTTTTCCAAACTTCTCTTCCC